>CM043015.1:125517203-125619518 GCA_023690525.1 Holotrichia oblita | reverse complement strand
GATATTCCAAATTTATTGAAAAACCTAAAATTCTTGAAAACCCAGAGATCATAGCACTACAAAATAGATTAAACTTAAAATTTGGTTTTCTATAATATGTACACCCTCTATTGAAATTTTCTAAAATGTAAATTAATATTTAAAGCTGAGCTATGTATGGATATTAAGTAGGTTGTGATAAATTAAACAAAATCCATCTTTCCGCCATACGTTGTCATTATGGTAACAGGAAAAAAGCATCTAAAAAATCGAAAGGTATTTCTTCAGAAAGCCAAATCATACTAGTTAAGAGACTGGAAGATGCTGGAAAGTCTTTATAGCGTTTACGAAAAACACATACCGAAATATTTTCTTTTAATAGGTTCCACTGCTGCAGTATTCATCCCAGTAACTCTGCCTTACTTTTGGAAGACCTAGATCGTTTAATTCTAATTGGTTTATTCTGTGCGATTGGCGGTATAATGTGCTTGGTATGAAATCAGGAATTGATGTTGATGGCATACCTCCTTGACAAATCACTGTATCGCTATTTTCTGATTCGTAAGTGAATGTATGTGTAGTTGATAACGGAGTTTTCCATAACTAAAATCTTCGAATGAAAATGTGTGACATTGCTCAGTGAGCCAATATTTTTCGGGGAAAAGATCTAGATCCAGGAAGTGTATTTTCAAGCATATATTATAATTAAAATTTTTAATTCTCTATCTTTTCATTTCCCAAAAAAAATGCAACTAACATTTTTGAACGCTTTCTATCCATGGATTTGTAAAATTCTTCGTTGATTCTACTTTGATATGTAACGGAGGTAGATAGGATTTTGTTAGGATTACACAATGCTCATGTTATGCTTCACATTTTTGTACCCAGGAATCATTCAGGTTAAAACAACACTTACGGTATATACAACTCCAAAACTCCATTTTTTAACACGCAACAAATTTTAATTCATTTAATAGCCTTTCACGATATTGATATATGGTTTGTCTTACAAATGAGTAACTACGACCATAAAGTTTTGTCATGGCGTTATATTTATTTACTTGTAAAAGGAAATTGACTAATCACGTGAATAAAGCAGTAAAACAATATTGTGATAATTTTAAGCAATTATTCCAATAGCGTGTAATTTTTAAAAATATATTTGTCCCAATGTTAATCAACGCAAATAAACACTAACTACCGCCTTATTACTTTGTGACAATGTGTGCTCGAACTAATCGATGTTTTTAAAATATAATTCATTGTTAAATTCTCGTCCGCGGCTAGTGTAGAGTACTGTATATCTACTTACTTAGATTTATAATAAAAGAAGCCACATTTCCAGTCATAGCGTCAATAGTTAACATCCATACGTTCGTGCTTGAGGTTGTGTCGATGATTGAGCACGCGATTTTGACATACATACATAAATGTCATTGCAAATGTGTCAAAATCGTGTGCTCAAGCATGGACACATCCTCAAGCACGAACTATAAATATAACCCATAGACCGCTGGTAGCCGAGAACTGCAGATTTCGGGATTTGCAGTAAAAGTTTCTCTACACACACCGGCAAATAACTACATACTTACAAAACTTATAGTATAAACTGAATTGTGCGTAGCGCACTGCAGTTTAGAATCTGTAGTTCAGATTGTCTGTGAAACTTTAAGCAGACTGTGCATGAATGCGTACATTAATGAATACATTGTATGTACATATGTTCTTAAAATTGAAGAAAGTAACAGCTGTTACAACATTAGGCCAATAACAATTATTTTTATCTCATCCTCGTTGATTGTCATACATTTTTAGGTTGTTCCAATATTCTTTGCTATAAGCGTGATATTATTTACTCGAACGACACAGCACAATATATTAAGGAAAGTAGTGATCGTTACTTCCGTGTTAGGCAAACTTAAAGATCGATTACTTAATTTATGACTGCGATCTCTGTCAAATTAAATTTAAATTAATTTCCTCATTGATCTAAAACAACATTGGTGGATGCGCCGCTTAAATTTTATATATGGGTTATCTTTTTATCTAAAACATATCTCAAGCGAGATAACACGAGATAACGATACGCTTATCATTACTACTTTTATTTTTCTAATTTATCTTGGCAATTGCGGTAATACTTTCCATACATCCGAAACACGTACGTTTGAAATAAGGTAATTTTTGCCTTATCCAAAAGTCACCCGTTTTCGAGATATTGTGTTTTTTGTGTGTTTTTCGAAGTTCATTACTTACTCTCACTCAAACTTAAAATTTACGAAAATAATGGAACTTTTTCTCACTTTTTCAGTTTGTCTGGCTAGAGGACATCTCAACACACATTATTTATCCGTGACAATTACGTTACCAACAATAATGTGTATAATTATAAATAGTACGAATGTTTATTAAATATAATATCTGCCACAATATTATTGTTATGTAGCCTACTTCGTGCAAATTGAAGTGATCTTTTTCGACAGTAGCAGAAGAAATATACATTTTTCTCTAAAACGGTAGAAGCTAAATGGGTACACTCTGATACCAAAGAAAGAGAATTTAATTTTACATCCAACCCTGTAAACAGCTATAGGGTGTTCCATTAAAAAACAGAGTTATTGGTATTTAAATGTTTCCAAATGTTGGCACCATCAGTAACCAGTGTATGTCAACAAAAGCATCTGTACGTGTTATGTATCAATTTGCGCAAATCAATTTTTCCTACCTTTTTTTAAATTTTGATGCTACAGGTCATTAGCGAGAGCGTTGCAATGGCAAAATTTTTGATAAAATATTTTTCGGATAAAATAATGTATGGAACTCGGACGTTATAGGTCACAAAACACTCACAAAGATAAATGTAGTAATGAGTTTCTTGTTGCAAATATTGATTACGAAGCGTTTGACAGATACCACACTCATATACAGGATAACAACTTGAGCTACGAAAGCCTAGTGATAGAAGAAGGTAGTGGGAGACAAAATTAAATGTATCCATTTTAGTATTGTCAACTGTTTATGACAGAAATGTCAGTGGTTATGTCAAATACTTTACTGAACCATCAAACTTTATCCTAATGGAATACACAATTAATGAAAAAGTGCAAATGATAAAGTAGTTTTATGGAGGCCACACACTTTCATCAATTATAGATATTTGGAGAACTACCTTCAAAAACATTATAAGTAGCTAAATAAGCAACCAGCAACGTTTTAATAACACTTACGATAAAGTTTGATGGTTCAGTAAAGTAATTGACATAACCACTGATATTGCTGTCATATAAAAAGTTGAGAATACGAAAATGGATACATTTAAGCTTAACTCCCACCACCATCTCCTATCAATAGGCTTTCGTAGTTCAACTTGTTAGCCTGTATAGATTGATGAGCTAATGAAGTATCTAACAAACAGTTGAATATAAAAACTAAAAACCAAATTCACTGGAATGTATTCTTTAATTATATGGTCATTTCGTTACATACTGCGTAACATCTTCAGCGCAATATTCTTCATGCTGAAGATGTTACGCAGTATGTAACGAAATGGTCATACAATTAAAGAATACATTCAAGTGAAGTTGCCCAAAACGTATGTACGTTATATTGTGTATTATATTTACCTATAATTATAAATGTAGATAACATATAAACGTTTAATTAACGTGTAATACAAATTAAAATATAATCACTCGTTAATAGTTTCAGGTTTCTGTCGCTTCCGCTTTATTATACAAAGGTTGAGATTGTATTGTTTGTAATGAATACGTGAATATATTTGAGGAGCAGACATTCAAAATAGAATAACCCTTTTAACATATATTAAATAACGTTAAATATCCATTTTAAATTGGTTGCAAGAAATGCTTAACCGTATAACATTCTTCCGTTATATAAAAGTTCGGTTATAGTTAATTTATGGAACCATAGAAAAGTTAATAACTAATATTAGATGTGGAATCAGTTAAGAAGTCCGTATAATGGTAATATAAGTAGCCAAATGGTTGAAATATGGTCTGGTCTAAAAAAATATGAAAAAATAATAATAGAAATAGGTGAGAGAAAGTTTGTGTTTGACCAATAAAGAATTGTGTTTGACGAATAAAGAAAGCGACAGAATGTTAACGGAGGATATTCACATTTTAATCAAATTTTAAGATTCAGAATTGCTGCCGTATTATTAAATATTCATAAAAGTTTTAAAAAAGGTGCATTATGTATTACATGTTACATAAAATCAATTTATTTTAGTTTAGGGAACTCTAAAAATCATATTTAGAGTTGCTACTTTCAATAGCTATCATAGCTATTTAATTGAAAGTAGCAAGTCATACTAAAGTAATTGATATTAATCATAATTTAAAGTATATTAAAAGAAGATGCAAAATAATTCCGGAAAACTATGAGGAGAAGCGGGGGAGGAAAGGAGGTGGCAGAGTACCCCACGTTCTTCATTTTTTCTAAAATTTGTTTTTTATTTAGCTTAAGTATAGATCGCGTTTTTTAATAAACAAGGAGACTCGTTTAAAACAAAACAACTTTGATATGCACGCGGTTTTTTTAAACATCCTATATAATCTAAAATATTAAATTTTGTTCTAGATGTTTGTATATGACTGCACACAGCTTTTTCAAAGCCCATTATTTCCTGCTCTCTAAGTGCTATAGCATGACTGATGAACTACTCTGTATTAACGGAATATTATAAACATTGCTTGTTTGTGCAATGACCTACCACAGAGACAGGGTTGGAACAAAATATGTTATTCAATTATATATAACCGTTTTTAAAAACAAATCTATAATTTGTGCCATTGGTATAGTGAAAGGAAACAAATGTCAACTCCCAATAACATTTTGAGGTACATACTTCTGACTACCGTAGGGATCTCATATCAACGAAACTTGAGAGTATTGTTATAGTGGTTCAAAATTCCTATTTATTATGTTTTTCTATCTGTTCTAAAACATTCCATGGATCTTCAAGAGATGGTTAGGACCGTTCGATTCCTTTTAATCCAGAGAATCTCAGAACTCTACTTTTAAAGCACTAACTTTACTTTTAACGGGTCGATGGCCGCAGTAATGGGTCGATGGCCGCAGTGGTTAGGCGGCTGACTATCGTTATGGGAGAAAGATAGGTGCCGGGGTTCAATTCTCTGGAGGGACGGTGACATTTTTTCAGAGAGTTTAATCCCGGATTGACTTGCCATTTGCTGTTGGGAGCAAAGTGATTAACAGCGTGGCATTATAAAAGGCGAGCTGATGTTGTCACAAACCCATTTGAACACAACTTACACACACAAAACTACACCGCGAGAGTTGCATTGATAGCCAGACAAGCAATACAGGTTACGTGCAACTAAGCACCCCCACACATTAAACAAAAATATATTTCGTCTAGTTTCCCAATAAATAATTCTAAATAATTCCGACTGTATATTTAATAACATTATCTTGCCCTATCAACTGTAACCCAAATAGAATAATTTTACGTTGCAAAATAGGTTGGTATTCGGGGATGGAGAGTTTTCTATCGATTTTGATTAAACGTTCAACTCTTTCAGATGACACACGATCCCAAATAATTGAATAATGCAATCACCAGACTTAGATATATGTACTTATTGCCTCCGTTTACTCTGGCGTGCTATTGATAATTACATCCTAATAGCTGGAATTATAGTGTTCATAGCGCTTATTTTCATTGAGATAGGTAAATTACAATTTCGATAGATACGATCAAATTTGAAACGTTTTCGCTAATCGCTTTACGAAAAATAAGTCTTTTTATGGACGCGTCATCTTTTTCCAGATTGTATAAGTTTTCTTCTGATTAGTACTACAAACCACATGTCCCTAAAAGTTCTTTACGTATATCATGACACAGATTTCTGTAGTAAAAATGTGACTCATCTTATTTCAAACCTTGATATAGAGTGATAGTGATTAGTTTGGCTATAGTACCTTATCATATTAATTTAGATATTTGTATTGGGAACTCGTGTACCGTGAACTGTCAATATAAGTAATAACTAACTTATATTGACAGTTCACGGTGCACAAGTTCCCAATCCAAATAAATCTAAAATAGCGTTCCAAATAATATTATTCCAGCAATATTTGATAGTAGTAAATTATTTTACAACAATATTTTGTATTGAATGGCAATTATTTCTGCTTTTTCACATTATAGCGTGATTTTATTTAGAAAACTTTCAAAATACAATAAGAACTTTTAGTTCAGTATTATATATGGAAGTTGACCGTAACATCTTATATAATCGAAAATGGAAAGTTATTGAAAATAGTTAATTTTAATTATACGTTTAACACAACCATTTGGTTCGCCTTTACGTATTACTAGTGAAATTTTGCCTAATTTCAATTATTTATATTCAATTTATAAATTCTAGTTTTCCTGCTGAACAAAAGCAATGCATCTACAGTCGAATTTTTGGATCTTGTCCGTTAAGTCATGAGCAATGTCAGTATGAATCGACTATATGTCATGTTGACATTTCTCTCTAATGTACGTAAAATGTCGGTGATGAATATTTTACGTATATCTGTGTTTAATTACGCTGTTAATGACGTAACGGACAAGATCCAAAAATTCCCCCATTTACTATAAAACTACCAAAATACTATTCACGTTGCTATTAATATTAATTATTTAGAATAACAAATATTTAATGATCCACTATATTAGCAGAAATACTTCATATAATTATGAAACATTAAACATTATTATTACTGTTAACAACAATAGAGTTTACAAAGAACTTTCAATTGATAAAACGGGTTAATTTGATCTCTCTCTCCGAATATGTAATTTTTTAAGTGACTGTAGTGCGTATTCTACGACAGATATTTTAAATTAATCTCTCACTAAAATTTGCATAAAACTCCATAAAACTAAACTTCCGCGAAGAATTAATTTTAATGGTTCTCCTATACATGTAGAATACGTACTTAACTGCACAGATCTGTCAAAAATTTAAATATTACTATTTTCACACATTATTTCGTACCTTTGTTCCCCAAAACAAAAGAGAAACTAACTACTAATAGAATTAAAAAACGTTGAAAATAAATCATTGCTGTTTAATTAGATTACATCCAAGATTTCATATATACTGCTCTGTACCTAACTGTAAAGTGCGCGTAGCCTTGATAACATTTTTTAAATTAGACTACTTTCTTCTACTACGCTGTACCGCCTACATATTTGATCTGTCATAGGAGCTAGCACATCGATGTCTTTTATATTTCTCTAATAATCATTTACCGAAATATAAAAATTGATCGTATGAGAAGAGTAGGTAAGGAATAAATTGGTATATTTCGAGAAATTGGAAATTGCAAAATACCTTGTTTAACAGAAATGGCGGTTGTAGAAGCGGTTCCCGGCGGAGAAAGTAGTAGTGGGCCCGGAGTGCTTGTTCCGGGTATCGGTAAGTGTAATGGAGTTAATTGTTGTGTCTGCGCTTGAGATGGGGGTGGTGGAGGTGGCGGCGAACTAGCCGATGTCGACCCGACCGAACCGGGGTCACTGAAACCCTGCGTACTGTTGTCCTCCGGAGTGTCGAAGAAACTGAGGTTAAACTCTGAACCGGCGTCGAAGACCACTTCCGGCGCGATCTTATCGGGGGACGGAGCACTGCCAAGATTACCGCTCAAGGACTGGTCTATTTTAAAAACGTCCATGATGCAGGCAACAAAAGAAGAAGAAGAAGAACGGAGGTGCGTTTTACCCACTCATACAAGTTTGCCGCTGCAGCTGCCAATGCTGTTAGTGTTGTTCTCGTGGTTATCGTCCTCGTCGTCGTAGCCGTCTTTCACTGTGCGTTCGAATGTGTTCATTCTTTTACGTACGCGTTACGCACGCGTTATCACTTGCCACAACAGGTGGTCGCAGCGATGCCGTGACGCATTCGCCTCTCGCACCGACGCTGCTTAGGAATGAGACCGCTGTGCGACGCATCGACAACAACGTCGACATCGTGGTCGTGGTACTGCTGCTGGTTCTTGTTGTCTTCGTTGGTCGTTCGTTTTAGCGGCACGCACGTGATTTACTATCACTAACACGCACCAACAACACCAACCGGCAACGTATCAGCAGGTCCTCCAGGTCGTCGTCGTCATCATCAACATCACCATCTCGGCGGCGGTACACACTCTCTCGTGTTGGTTGTATAATCCCGGCGTACTACTAATGCTCGCTGCTGGGTTCCTCGCCAGGTAAGAGAGCAAGCAAGCAAGCAACACGTAGAGGAGAGGAGAAGGGACTATAGAGTGGCCATGCTACCGGCAGTGGTTCATTGACCGCCAGCTCGTGCAACGAAGAAGAGGCAGGCGTATACCGAACCCCGTTCAAAAACGAGAGAGATAGATAACACCGAACGCCCAAATAATCACGATAAGAATGCAAATCTTATTATCGTGATCGTCATTACCACAACCATCATCATCACCGTATAGACGTTCTTGCATACTACCCGGTCAGATACGATGACAAAATTACGAAGCGCGGGCGAGGGTTACGAAATCTCTCACTGTCAAGGTCGCACACCTTGAACAGCAGCAAGAGGAATAATTACAATATACGGCGTTTTCTATACGTACGTAAAGTAAATGCCACAACTACTAAACGTAAAAATACATAATATGTGTATAGAAAGTGATAAGTTTACTTTATTTTAGATTCTTTATAAGATAGAATTAATAATATTTCATCATGAATATATTTTCGCACGTTATGGAATTAATATTAGTTGTAATTATTTTATTCGGAATATATGTTCACGAATTCCAAATCTGTACACAATAAGTATTAACTAATATATGTGTATGTATATCTTTCGGCATTATATATAAGGTCTCCGACACAATTATCACATCACGCACATATACATATATATCTATTTGTTTGTACTCAAGTACAAATTTGTTAATTTAAATATCGCTATCAAAAAGTAATAAAGAATATATGAAACAATTAAGAAAAAATCTATTCGTATGTACATATGTCGAATTCTGCAATCACTTCACCTAACATAAACTGTATTATAACATTGTCAAATATATAACATATATCATTACTGTCTTATCAGCTTCTCGGTCAGTGCATAAAACTTGAGATTTGCAATTTTGTGTGATGTTAAAATAGAACCAGACGACGATAAAAATAGAGGTATAAATAATCAGTTATTAGATGGAAGAAAATTACAAAGTGTTACTGGAAAGTTGAAAATGACCCAAAGCGTAATTTCTAGAATGTGGAGTTTACTATTTTGGAAACTGGAAATTCTCTACAAAGGCAAAAGCAAGGTAGACCAACATCAACAATACCGAGAGTAAATCGATGCATGTTCTAACTGGCACGTAGAAATCACACTCGAGTGCAAGACAAAATGCAAATGGGTTTACTATCACCACTGGAAGACCACTGATTGACTTCTTCTTGTTTGTGATATATAATGTTTGTGTTGACAACACAAAAAATAAAAAATCGCTTCGATAGCCTTGGATTAGGCGCGTACGCGGCTTACATCGGATGATAAAAAAATTCCAAAACGTGAAAAAATGAGCATATCAATTGACAGCATAATAAACAAATGCGAGTATTATTCAGTTGCAAATCAACATTTATGTTATAGTCAACTAGCTCACGATTTATCCAGGAAAAGTTTCGATACAAGAGTGGCGATGTATTAGTATGAGTCGTGATAACCACAGGAAAGCGTTTTTCTGTCAGAGAAAATGATACTGTCACTGCCTAGAGACTTCTGGGTAAAATTCTACAATCCGTTGCTTTTTCGCATATATCACCATTGAGAAAACAGTTACTTTTTATGAGCAATAATACTCATCCTTACGCACGCGCACACATACATTGAAATGAGTAGGTTTTACAAACTCTGTATGCATAAAATGGAGTAGTAAACCAATTCTCCAGATGACAATTGAATAAAACACGTTCAGGGTTCTTCACCAGACTAGCGGCTCATCATAAGTACAAGTAATGGCTATGCGATTTCCGATAATATTATCTCAATAGCTTAATACAGTAATTTCAACTCTTGTCGACAATTTTGAAGTTTTTGAACCACAGTTATGCTCATATTAGAGCTTATGTGCTAGATGGCCGTTCTAGTCATCATTTACATGTCGTACTTACAAAATCATCACATTCATATCAACTTCACAACCTCCCCTTTGAAATACTGATGTTTGCAGAAAACGAATTTCTTTATGCAATGTTTTCAGCAAACGTAATCATGCCATTATTATTTTAAAACAGCACATAATATAATTATGGTGAAAAAAGCTACAAAATTTGTTGCTATTTTGCGCACTTAAGTTTCATGACGCGAAGATCCTTCAAAATCTCCGGCTCTAATCATAGTTTATCATTTATTGTCAATTAAAATGCTTTAGTTACAAGTGTACTAGAAATTCCAAAATAGTCCGAACTTTAAATAACCTAATTTCAATAATAACCTTTTCAAGCTTAAGCAAAATATTAAGGAACGTATTAAATAGAAAAGCAACACCCGGTTTATTCGTGAAAGTAATGATGCTGTCGCAGTTCTACTCTGATTAAAAAACAAATTCCTATATCAAACTTCAAGACAATGAACAACACGCCCCGTAGACTATAATTTTTGTATACATTTTTAACTTGCAATTAGTTAGAACTAGCACACTTAATTTTGTATATTCAGAAATATCCACATTATTGTCTATGTAAATCGTTCTTTTTAGCATTAAATATTCACACCATAGATAATTTTAATACATTTGATCTTCCCAAAAAAATACACTCTGTTTTTAAAATAACGTCTCCCCCTGCTGATGGATTCATATCAATAACACTTTCTACTTAGCGTATTGTGTTCATCGGACATCTTCGGCTAAGAAAGAGGCCACAGGGGATACAATACAGATCGAACGTGTCGTGGTCGATAAATTTTGTTAATACGCCATAATATGTTATGACGACTTTGCAAAACAATTAACTATCATTAAAGCCATTAATTTGCTATTGGTGTGTTCAAATGTCTTCTATGGGCATTTACTGTGTTTCTATCCGCATGAATGACTCCTTTAAATTTTTATTCTTTGTAGGTGTTTTGTCGAAAACATTCTATAAATATTTTATTTTAATTAAACATAAATGAGATGATCGTAGAGCTAGTGTGGTTAGCAGCCAATGGAAAAATCCTTTTTAAAAGGAAATAGGACCCATTTATCTAAACCTTAAGCTTTCGATTTTTATTAAAATCTTCTTCAGAAGGTAATTGATTTATTCATTGTTTACATTGTCTAACAGTCGTCGTATTTGTTTGACTAATCTCTCTTTATTTCAAGAAAGCTATTATACTATTATGTGTCTAATTTGCTTACTCCAACAAAATAAATTTGTAATAATTCGACATATTCTTAAGTGGTAACAACACCAAATTGCCCATCAAGTAATAGTTGTAGTACTGACGTATGTGATTTCTGATACCTAACGCTCATAGAATAGTTCCCTAAATTAGAAAGGACGACGCACGACGTGGTTCCACTCCATTGAAAGCTATGCCAAAAATGCGGTTAGGCTATGCCAACCTGAACGTTCGAAATTGTTACTATAGTAAAGTATACAAACTAAAGTATTATTTATCAAATTTATTTTTGTTTGAAGCTGCCACTGTTGTTTTACACTACCTTGTTAAGTTGAGCGGTTCGATTACTCCAGAGAAAGGCCTACGCATGTGTATTGAATGTGTAATGAAATAAGCTAATACTTTATGTAAGAATAAAATCTAACATGAAAGGTATAATTATTAGTTTTGTAGAAACCAGTACTAACTCGTCAATCGAAAGCGTTCATAAAATTTTTTCATATCAAAACAATATAAATCGAAAACATGAATTCTATATAAATATGAATAAACTCGAAGTATGTATTTCTTTAATAGAGCATGAATAAGTACAGCGCAGACATGCATTAAAGAAAAGTTTCCGGGCTGAACTCCAGCAAATGACACTTGCGTTATTATAAAAATTTAAAAATATTTGTTGCTGGAATTCAAACCGCGATGGTGTAAAGCTGGCAGATCTACATACATATTTTTGACAAGATATACTTAGTGGCTTGATGGAAATTTCGCTGTGTAATTCGATGAAGAATGAGGAAGACCGTGCAAAGATTATGAATTATCATCGGTCAGAAGCAAGCACAGACAAGCCATTAAACTATTTCAGAAATCTGACTTGGAAAATCCAAACGCGCTGCCATTATTGAACAGTTACGTTCTATGCCAACGGATACCTTGGCCTTGGATGTACTTCATAAGAATTTAATGGAAGAAAAAATATCTTTGGTGCCTTATTCTAATGACAACGCTCTTGCAATTTTACTAGATCTAAATTTAACTAAACAACAATATGAGTACTTTAGAGAATGTATAACAAATAAAAACCTAAATTTGTTTCCACCTTACAAGTACGTGCTAGAAGCGAAAAAAGCAGTGTTATCCGGATCACATCGAAATAAGTGATATGGGTGCAAAAGTAAAATTGCAGTCTCATTTAAATCACACAGTTATTGATTTATTGATTCCGTTAATCTCCCTGATGGTGATGCAAGATAAATTTTATACACTAAATGTGGGTGTGATAGTTCTTCTGAACAAAACGAGTACACACACAGATCCGAATCTATTGATATCATCGCTTGCACCACCTCCGTACTACTCCTAAATACAGCAAAATTTTCTATAAAACATGAAATATATTTTACTATGGTCTATGGTACAGTGGTTTAAGTTTTAACAAATACGCCAGCGAGTGCCAGCTGTAATGTACTTATGTCTACCCGAACCAAGTGAACTCAATGATCTTGCACGAGTAAGTCAAAGACCAGAAAAAGAGGAAACATTCAGGTTTGGTCTTTTAACTTTGCACCACTGGATTAGTGGAATTTATGGAATTAGTGTTTCGTATATGCTATAATCTACCGTTCCAAAAATGGTTTGGTTACCAACAAAGAAAATAAAAAACTAAGGAAAACTAAAAGGTTATCGTTTCCGTAATGAATTTGGTATCACAATTGACCAATCTCATCAAGTTAGCGACAATAGCAATGACGCTTGTACATCCCAAATATTAAGAATTGATGAAACAATCATAAAAAGATTTCATATCATATTGTAAACTAAGTCGTGTGGTAGAAAAGCAAATGCGAAAAAGTTTGGTGAATGCACAAGCTCCACAGCTGAACTCTATGTAAGCAAATACAATTGGTACTATATCCCATCTTCAGTTCATAAAGTTCTCACAAAAACACATTTCTCTACCTTTCGGTAATTTTATATTTTACCTTCATTATAAAAAAAATTTACACTAAAATGTAAAAGATTCGCATATTATAACAACTGAAACCGGTTAAATACAAAATAGCAAGTACCTTATAACATACTGAAATACATTTTGTATTCTACTATATAGCTTGTTCGAAACTAACAACAAAGATTATCTATTATCAAGTATTTAAAAAGTGAAATTTTTTGACATTGTTGCATTTAAAGGTATTTTTATGTAAGTACAGTGGCAGAGTAAATATACAGGATTATTCACGGAACTGGTTCGTTAGCACTTTTTGCTGTTTACGAAATCTAAAAGTTCTGAAATTTGTAATTAGATATAGTGTCATCTAGTCTCATTAGCGACATTATTTACGCTCTTGTCTGACAGACTGAAAGTAACACAACAGCGTCAATAATGTCGGTAATAAGTCTAGATGACACGATATATAATTACAAATTTTCACAACTATTAGATTTATATATAATATATTATAGTATATTAATTAAAAATTACAATATAGAATGATAAATTTTTGATAAATGTGAAATGCCTGTTCTGTTGTTTGATATCTTTGTAATTTTTTGGTCAAAATCAAAATAATGATTGGAATTCAATTGGTGTTTTTTTAGAACAGCAATGCCTATATTATTATTTTTGTGTTGTGCAAGCCGGTTTAGCTCGTGAGAATACGAAATCCTTCACGGCATTTCACCTTGAATGGATCCCCGTTTGGAACCTGCTTGTATAGAAGATGTAGCAAACGCCTGCCATGTATACAACCTGTGTGATTTTACATATTTACATGGGATGAGCTATCTGAATTATCTGTGGTATTACATTGTATACAGCAATGACCAATGTACACAGCGTTGCAGTCGTTGCAGGGTATTTTATATATCATATATATAATATTTGATTGTTTTGATCGTGGTATCGCAGGTTTTAAATTAGAAAAGAGTTTACATTACATATAGTAATACTACTTACAAATTTATTAAAATTAGCAAGAAACTTTATCCCGAGTTTGTCGGTTTTACTAAATTAATTAAACTAATTAGTCTACCGCCACTTTCAAAGATCATTTTACTTAGGAAAATATTACATCGTTAGCTGTCGAATAATTGCTCTTTTTCTATAAACATTTCTACATCACAAAATAACCATGATGCAGATGGACCGTCACTACTAATTTCTAAATTATACGAGTATTTTAATATTTTGCTATACCGACGCTCATTTAATATAACCAAACTTCCAAGTTGTTATAACTGTGTGTACCTTTAATTAGAAAGTATTTTGTTTTAATAGATGTCTTTGAAAAAGTGATTTCACCCAGAAAAATTGATATTAAAGCAATTTTAGATTAGATGGATTTTGGTTAAATAGAATTACTTATTAAAATATTTAATTTAAACTCGATTTAAAATAACAAACTTGAAGCCAAGTTAGATATATTTCAAACATTTAATATAATTAAAATACTTTTATCTTACGCAATAGTTGAGGACAAATACGTTTCACTTTTATACCTCAACATGATAGCGCTAAATAGAGTGAGCCAAAAGGAAAGTAACCATCAGTTTGAAGAAAATTTACATTTACATAACAGCACAGTTTAGGTAATAATAATAATGCTGTTCCCAACATACAGTTAATTTGAAAAAAACTGCCTATACAAAGCCGGCGAAACAACCCCATCATAATCACCTATGAATCGTATAATACATACATATTTACAATACCAGAAGAGTAGAAAAGAACGGTATAGTCGCCGGGAGGGATGAATGTTGTAATTCACCAATTGAATAGAGTGACGCTGCTTCTTTCGTTGGTAGTTCTGTCGTTGATCTCTCTCTCTCTCTTTCCGTATTTGTGTTATGTGTTTGTATGTATGTACAAGTATACACGTGTGTACCACTGAAAAATGAAACCGGTTCCAGTCGAAAGTTCATTCACACTCGGATGCGATCAGAATCCGAGTCGCGGCTGTTGCTTGCCGATCGCTCATTCGCTTAGTTCTTGCCACTACCGTTTCAGAAATACAACAATTTTTGAATCGTATTTATGCTAAACGTAATACCATATAAGTCCGTCGAATATACATTTATACATATAAGTTATATTTGTATAAACAATACAGTGCCATCGTTCAACATAAATTTGGAATTAAATCAAAGTTACGAAAAATATATACAGTTGATGTGTGCAAATTCATTAGCACTAAAAAAAAAGAACTCCTTTTAACATTTATTATCAAAAACTAAATTCATGTTTTCAAATACGTACACGTATATGTATATTGTGGGATAATAGAGGTACATTTTATAATGATTATTAATATTAAGCTTCGCAAATATACTCGTTTCAAATACTTTGGGAGTCATTGAAATAATGACGAAATATTAAGTAACAAAATTATTCAGTTTCATCAATAACAGATCGCGTTCTCGAGATTTACCGGATTTCCTACGCATATATGCAGGTTATCGCAGCCAACGCACCTCAGAATATTACCATTTCCCTAATAACTAGATTTAAAAAAATGTATGAACAAAATTTATAGCCAGAAACAAGAACCACCGTCTAAAACTATATGTCACTACAAAGAGTATTCACTGTGCCTAGTACTGACTAAAATTGTATTTTTTAAACGACCACTCATACATGTTTACATATGCGATGGAAACCTAAGTCGACAACACATAAGACACAACAGAACAATTCTTTTAAATAAAGGAGTAATTTGATAATTGTGTTATGTATTTACCAAGGTATTTTTCTACAAAAGGTGTTTTTTTCTGAAAATAACATGTTGCTCATGCATTTTTAACTTATGTGGACAATATACTTTTGAAAGTAAATGTACTGATTATGCATAGTATTGCGAAAATGCGAACATCTGGTTTAGTCGAAAAATTCAAATATAACATTATATGTATCTTTAGTACATTGCGTTCACGATTAAATAGAGGATCAAACTTGTTAAGGGTGGTGTAGGCTTATTATCACTAATAATCGTGTCAGGGTAAAATCTGTCCTGAAGTACAAGAAATATGTTAAAAGTTCTGGAATATTTCACAATTTATGTCAAAAGCAATACTGGCGCAATACCTATCTTCAGAGCAATATTTCTTTAACTTTAACTTGTACTAATATCCTAAAGTAGTACTTTCTTTTAATAATCATATCAGAATATTATTATTAGACCATTTTCAAATTGTTTGTTGTAACATCTAGTTACCACGGAAAGCCAATTTCAAGTTTTCACATTATTCAACGATTTGTGGGACTTGAAAAATAGTTTCCTAGAAGTTTTTCAATGCCTCTGGAAACTTTTTTGATGGCAGGCAGTGTTTGCTACGCGAAAAAATCTCCTAGAAAGATGATTACGAATGGAAAATGAAGCCATTGATGCTTTTTCACATCCCCGCGAGATTAGTGGTGAATTGACATAGCGTTCTCCACACCTAACGTAAATCATAATTTGTTAAAAAATACGCGTTCATTTGTTATGCCACCGTTGCCGAGCAGTACCCCACTCGTTCTGGATACTGGTATGCCGGTATTACCGAAATGCATTGCAATGCGCTTGCAGTCCACTATTCATCAACGCTCACATAGTAAATGCTCCTTCCTTGCTCGTAGGCCACAACTGCGCCAGTTGACAGAAAGGTAACGTACGCGACGCTATCGCAGCATGAACCAGTACGCAATCATCACGCTCTGTTGTCATGCCAAACATACAGACAGAGATTATGCATTCCTTTGCTTTTCGACATTCCACTTTGTCCATGCCCACTGAATACAGCGATTGCTCTGTACGCCACGCGATATATTGGAGGAAAAACATCTCAATCATTTGGTCATTGCACACGTAGCATGTACGTTATAAATATTCATATTTTCATTAAATGCTAGATATGTTCGTTCCATTACTTTATTACATCCACGATATATAATAAATAAGTTCATGATTTCTTGATTTGAATAAGGCCTATTTTTCATAATTGCCAATTAGAGGAACTTACACGAATAGGAGCAGCGTGGACACAATTGCTCCCGCGAATGGACGTATCTCATTTTAATTACGGAGGCTAACTAAAATAACTTATTCAGCTAAAATTTTAGGTGTAACGATTTAATTAACCTCCGTACCTAAACCGCTCAGATATGTCAATTTACTGAAACAAGGCGTGCTTAGCTTATTTGTTTGACATAGTTACCTAGTTGCCACTTATTTTGACATCGGTCATTTTAGTTAGTTGTTCTCGCGTATATTGAGAGAAATAGCTCTGCACCAGTACAATATGAAGGATAAACAATAACAAACATTTACTTTACAACAACAACAAATTATTGTTTTTGTTACAAAACAATTTGTAATCTCAGTATTTTTTTACAATTTTTATTTTACCTGTAATAACTGTTTTCGCTTCTGTACAATACATTTTTCTCAGTTATAATAGATTATCATTGAGAATAGACCAAATCAAATAATCATAAATTTATTTATTATGCAAAGTGAATATAATCAAATAGTAAAATAAACGTATCGAACGTTTGGTGAAAGATACTAACATTTACAACCAATGATAAGCAAAAATTTCTAAGAATTTTTAAGATATAAAAAGGTTTAGCGACCGATATGTTCGTAGAACAATGGTGAAGAACAATATCAGTAAAAAATTTAGATTATCTAAGAATTCTCCTAGATACTCCCGATAAACGGTATTTGAATAATAATCTACATAAAGTAAATTTACATCAAAGATCTAAATAATTAGTAATAACAAATTAGGTAAAATAATAAAAAAGATCATATAAAAGATACTTTAGAAAATTATAAGAACAACAATAATAATAACGTAAGTAAAGTAAAAGTATCTAAAGTAAAGTTATCTAAATGGTTCAATATGGCAACCGTTTCATTCTATATTCGGAGACGTATTCCTGTAATTGTTGATCTTCGAATAGTATCTGGTGTTATTTGCCTAAAGGATCCCTTATTCCCATAATTGAATGGGAAGAATTTACGAAAATACGATGATCAAAATGACAAACGTCAAAACAAGTGGCAAGTAAGTATGTATGTAAAACAAATGAACTATAAGCACCCTTGTTGCTTCAGTAAATTGACATATCTGAGCATTTTAGGTACGGAGGGTAATTAAATCGTTATAACTCACATTTTAGGTATAGGAACACCTAATACAGATTTAAAGAGAATGTTTTGTAGAATCAGAATTTCTAAAAAAATATATACCTTTCCATTAAAAAAATCTACTTTCCGAAGATTAAACTTGTTTATAAGCAACTAAGCTTTTAAACACATTGTATAATGTTACAGAGAAGAACTTCAAATGTTATGTAACTATACAATATCAGCTGTGCGTATGCAAAATTTCATTCGTCTCTTTTACTCCTACGTGACGTAATATCACTATAAAATAAGATCGGTATCTGTCACTTTTTTTCTTTAATTGCGAATAACTTAGAAGGAATGGTATTTAGGTATAGGGTATGATACATGATATATGTGTAAAATTTATAATAAAAGCTGAATCTGTAATTTATTGTTTCTATTTAAAAAATCGAAGTTGATGCCAACGTCCGGTTAACCGGAAGTGAAATTTATTCAAAAATATTTTCACCTGATAGTTCATATTCAACCATACAGAACTACAAAATGTTGTTTTAAAATTCCGTTTCCTTTGTATAATACTTTAATAGGCCATTCTTACCAATCATCCTGTATTAAATAATCAAATATACAGAGAAATTGACTGAGACTGGCCATTAGAAAGATTGAGCCGTCTAATGATAATAAATTTCTGTAAAGTTATCTCTAAATATTTTGATATTTTCTGTATCAATATATCAATATCTGCAAATATTAAAAATAGTGGCGGCACTTCCGGAAGTACCGGAAGTCGATCAACTTTCTTATTTCAAATGGATTAACATAATTTTTTCTGCATTTTCGAAATCTAATCGTTATTTTAGAGGGACTTTTAATAGTATTCCCTATAATATGTTCTTGAGTACCAGTAATGTTAGTTTCAGGAATAGAATTAATAACTTTTATATACTATATATACTATTATTAGCATTTTATGTTACTTCTATTATTACAGGTAAACATTTTATATTTTAATATATTATATTTCATACTTTAAGAAATAACCAATTTACTGTTTAGTAAATAATGTAACAATGAATAGAATATATACGTATTTTTTCTAAGTAATGAAATTGTTTTTTATGACAAGCAAGAAAGTATAATAGAATTGTTATAATACACTCCACAGGCTTGCGGAAGAAAATATTGTGCTGGCCTTATAAAGATTTCCAGAAACAATTAATATATGTTTTAACGGTATAAAATGCAGAAATATTTATTGAAAAAGCCAATATTGGCTAGTCAATGCATAGACAATACCTACAGTGTGCGAACCGAGCAGTAATAACTGGTAGGCAACAAAACGCCGCAGGCTCGCAGGAGAGGAATAACCGAGGCCGTTCACCTCATGCGAAGTCGCGATTGCGAGAGACCGATGGCAATGCCATGCCAGGGCAAAAAGAAAATCGTACGCTAGCCGTACCACCACCATCACTCCCGGCGACTATCGAATCAGCAACTACAGCATCACCAGGAAGCACATTATTAGCGCGCGCGCGGTAATTATAAATCGTGAGAAAAACCGATTGTCTTCTTCCATAGAGGGCGCACACCGTTGAGATATTTTTCTGCTTCCTACTTCGTATGTACACTGCACAGACTTGTTTCAAATATATTGACCAAATATGGACGGCTGGTGATTAATAAATCTCACATACATATATGACAAACCAAATCTTCTTTCGCTTTTTAACTTGTAGCAGAAATATTATAAGTTTTAAAATGGAACGAAAAACCGTTATAATTCCTAAAAAGATAATTTTGATTCTACACCAAATGAAGTTGTTGAAATTACAACTCAAATACTGAAAATTATTTTCTCTAGAAAGTTGTTAGACTAACTAAAATTGGAGAATGTTTTTCCTTTCGATAATTTAGTCGAAAATGGAGTGCATAAATTCCTCCCCTCCATGCTAACTCTGTTAGCAAACAACTAACCTCCTTTATTATCGGATACGAAATAAACTTTTAATTAACGCCATATGAATATATACAGGGTGATTGGTGAGAATGGCCTATTAAAAGTATTATACAAACGAAACGGGATTTTAAAGCAAAATTTTGCAGTTGGATATGGTTGAATATGAAGTATCACGTGAAAATATTTTTGAATAAATATCACTTCCGGTTAACCGGAAGTGGGCATCAACTTCGACTTTTTAAATAGCATGCTATAAAATAAATTACAGATTCAGCTTGTATAATAAATTTTACAAATAATTCATGTATCATACCCCATACCTAAATACCATGCCTACTGAGTTATTCGCAATTAAAGAAAAGAAGTGACAGATACCGATCTTACTTTATAGTGATATTACGTCACGTAGGAGTAAAAGAGACGAATGAAATTTTGCATACGCATAGCTGATATTGTGTAGTTACACAACATTTGAACTTATTCTCTGTAACGTTATACAGGGTGTTTAAAAACTTACTAGCTTATAAATAAGTTCAATCATCGGAAAGTAGTTTTTTTTCTTAATGGGAAGGTATACATTTTATTAGTTATTCTGATTCTATGATAGATTCTCTTTTAATCCGTGTTAGTTGTTCCTATACCTAAAATAAAAGGTGAATAAGTTATAACGATTTAATTAGTCTTCGTACCTACCATGCTCATCAGATATGTCAATTTACTGAAGCAATGGTGCTTGTTTTACATATTTACTTGTTACTTATTTTGACGTCTGAAACGTAATGAAGCCAAGTTCTATTTTGCCATTACTGCCGTTTATCTTGGTGTCTGATAGTTGTTTCTCTATAATTTAATGTCATTTGTGTTTTTTTTTTCCAACCGTAAAGTATATGTGCTAGTGTGTATTGAATTTATTTTACTCTCTTTCTACAGATAAGTTAAAAAAGTACAACTATATACAAGCACTAGTTTCATGGTTGCAAAATGCTATTAAGATACTTAGAGCGCTGCTAGGACTAGTCAGAAATCATCAGTATTCAAAATATTAAGTTGAAAAGTATTTGTGTGTGCGCGGCAACTACTCTATCCTATGTATATAGTCAGTATTTTGAACTCCGAAACGTAAAGCGGAACGTCCGTACTTTAGTCTGGTTTATTTTTTATTTAGCTGTTAGCTAAGGACATATTATTTTTTAGAAGTGCTAGATTGGTTATACGTTATATTAGAATATATCTCGGGTTTAGAGTACAATATGTTCAGAAACAATGATTCCAGCAGTTCATTGTCAAGGAACTCTGATAATGAAGTAATTGTTGCAATTTTGCAAAAAAAATTACTTTCAGCCAATGCACACACTAGTCATTTTAGACTTTTTATTCTGTATACAGACTACAGAAGGAGCCCTGCTGATATGTGCATTCAGACCTTCTAAATTTCTTCTTACTGTTTCGATTTTACTATTCTCTGACTTCGAAAATACTCTATATGGCAGCTATATCACCTTTCCTGATCGTTATCTCATCTTGCGAGATGAAATCATCATAGCAATAATTAGGAGGTTTGTAGCCCTTTGTAGAAATCACTTTATGGATATCTCGTGCGAATGGTTCTTAGATTATCAATCTAAAACGTTCGAATTTAGTAGTAGGAGTAGCAGTGAAAATGTTGCATGTATTTACATATACTCGTATGTGTTATATTATCAACTGCTCCTTTTCATTAATGCCTACACAACAACAATTTAGACTCCACTAAATACTTGAACAAGTGATATGCTTCAGGCGTTTCAACTAACGAAATACTAAATTAGTACTACAATGCTTGTACTTAATAATATCCTGGCATAAATCATCCGATAAATATGAATCCATCGTATCTTAGATTCGGGAAATTATCAATGAATTTACGCACTATATTCCCCACTGGACGGTCAAGCGAGCTCACCAATTGTGACATATTTATACACAACACAACTACATACTAATTTTCAAGATTACTTTCATTCAAACGTCTTATTACAAACCTAATAACGCTCGAAATATCTCCGGCTATGCACGTGGCATCAGTATGCCATCTCTAGTCAGAAGTCAGAGCACCACTCCAAATATCACACTAATATAAATTTAAAATTGAACAATTTACACTTTTCCAGGATATAGATTCGATACTATGAAAGTACTTAATTTACATTACATTACACAACAATTATATATTGTGTGAATTTGCTTCATATAACTGACAAAATTAGACTTTCTAAACAAACGTTGTAGGAAGCCAAGTCGTCTCGGTTAGTATACTTGAACGAATGGTTTCATAACAAAGCGGGCATCATAAAAAGTAGAAATTCATTCTCACGCTATAATTACATTTTAAAGCGAATTTTACTTTGAATAGGCTACAGAGAATGATATTAGATATGTTTTCACCAGTGTGTACTTACGCATAAAGATTAAAACATTTCAAATTCAGATGTGTTAAAAATAACAATTATGTGAAACCTGAATAATTTGAACGTAACTTGTAGAGAGTAAAAATATACAGTCTGTATTATAAGATTGTGCTTATAACAAAAGCGTAATAAAGGCAATGAGTATATCAATCAAAAATAAATATCATCAATAAATACATTTCTATGTGCAACAAATGCACGTATGTTAGTTATGAGTAAAGCTGAGACTTTTGCGTAGCTACTACGTAGCAAGTAGCTGCGCAAATCGTGAAATTTCCAGGAGGCGAGAATTTCTCGCATGCCTTACATTTCCATGCATACTACCATATACATAAGTTGAGTGATATGTAGCAAAAGCAGCTTTAATTTTTAGTGCTATATTCCGAAAATGTACGTACGGTCTTTCCACATACTCACTAGAACATATCTGATATAATTACCACAATTACTGCTAATTGAAAGACAGTAACAGAGTACTGGTAACTAAAATAGTATTAACGCTTCATACTCTATAAAGTTCTTTATTGAAACTGTCGAATTTTCGTTCGTGAATGCAAACTTCTTCAGGACAACTGTTAAACAATAATAGAAAATAAAAAGTACAAAATAGAATTATAAGTGAGGCTACTTACACTATAGAACTATAATATTAAATAATTAAAATTATTCGACGTTATAATTTTGAAGAAAAAATACATACATAAAATTATTAAAACACAGCTGTGTAAATTCTAAAACCATGCTTAAATGCAAAGACGTTGTGTTGCGGTGAAATGTAAAAAGAAAAATGCAATTATAAATATAATCCAGTATCAAAAGAGAATGACAAATTTTAAATTAATGAGCAGAAAAAGAATAAAAGAGAAGACAATTAAGAATTAAGTGATTAGATCAGAATAAATGGCACTCAGATTCTCAACATCCTTCCTAAAATTAATTAAAGTAATAGTCTTCTGTATAAAGTACATTTCCAAGAAATTACGTTTTAATTTATTACGTTCAAAACCCAAGACCTCAACATTGTCAAAATCAAAAGTGTGGCCCATCTCTTCAGTATGTACGCAAAGAGCGGTGGATGCACGATTAAGTCTGAGGTTGCTTTTGTGGTTGGAGATGCGACTAATAAGTCTCTGCCCAGTTTGACAAGGAGCATTGGGTTGACGAGCCAACCGAGAGTGCTAAGGACTAATTACTACTATCTGCTGCAACTATTTCGAGTTTTTGATGGGAAAATTATTTTAAATTAGAGATTTTATTCATCATATTGCTATATTTGTGTGGGCAAGTCATGAAATTCAGATGAATGTACGCAGGCTTTGACAGTTTCAACATCCAACATTTCCGATTACTTTCGTTTTCGTTTTGTGACAAGAATATGATCAATTTGTGTTTGAGTTTTATTATCCAATGCAATCCAGGTAATTGTATGCTCATTCTTCGTCCTACTTATGGTCATGTGGCTAAGTTACATAATACTTAAAAAACACGAACAAAATACTTTTCTGATTACAAAAACATATTTGTCTGTGGATATATAAAAGAGATATTTTCTTGTACACCAAAAACTGTCACCCTACTATCAAAAGCAATAAAGGAGCTTGAATATTAAATTCTAATGTGTACTTACTATTTTATTGCTTTTGCTAGTGGGGTGATAGCAAGATTTTGTGGATTTTATTTTACATACATTTTGACTGTTGTCCAGTGTTATTCGTGTTCAGTATACGCAATGTTTTTGTTTGTTCTGGACCAATATCGTAGTATAGTATCGCAGGATTATGGTGACCATGTAAGTAAAATGTACATTCGTTTTCTTTAAGACTCTTCTCGCAGTTTTGCATGATACATCCAGTTCTTGTCCTATTTGTAATGTTGTTCGAGTATAATTATTTTCCACGCTAGCACATATCATTACATTGCGATGCCCATTATCATTATTTTGTACCCGAGGCTTTTTATGAAGAGATGGTGAAACACAGCCGAATTTTTCAAAATTTGTTTTGATGCGATGAATGGTATTCAAACAAGGAATAGGCCGATTGTCAAACATATCTCGAAAGAGAACTATAATGGACTGCAATGAGTGGCCTTGGAAATACCATTTCACAATCTGCACCTTTTCATCGACGGTATAGACTATATCCATAATTTTACGCACTTGACAGATTAGGTATGGGCACGTATGGGTAAAACTCACATAAACGAATGACACATGTTCTTAAGGTATATTAGATTGGTATATTTTCCTGATCGTCATATTCAGTGTGTCATTCCCCACTGCATTCCCCTATCGATGTATATGTATACGTACTATGATGTATACATATGTAAATATTTTTATGCAAACTGGTAATCTTTCCCGAAAATCAGCGTTAAAGAAATAATGTAAAATGCAGCACTCACATCTGTTCGATACCTAACTCAACAAATTAACTGTTCTATTGGTAATAAACCTTACAGTATTTCTTATTTAATAGTGTAAGTATATTGTGTTTTTACTAGATTTGACAACCATATAATCTTATTTTGATTAAAACTCCGACTTTAATATAGATATTTATGTTTTTATTTGATGTCCAACACTTGTTGATTAAATTTAAAACACATTTCATTTTTTTCTAAATTGAGAACATCGAGAAATACCTCATTCTATAAAAACCAAGAAATGCCTGTAATAGGCACTCATTGTATATTTCTGGAATTCGTATACTAATACGAGAGCAATGAAAATAGAAGTATAAACGGTCCACGTGGTTTTGCTGTTTTCGATCTCATCAGCATTCCTTGCAATAAGATTAGGTCTTGCATTTTGCGGAACACTAGCCCTATCGAAAAGTCGAAACCTCGTAGTCTGTTTCTGATTCTTAATGTATTTTCATTGCTCTCGCTTTAGTAAAGTGATTCTAACAATATACTATGAAATCCTATTACTAGATTTCGGCGATGTGTAAGATATCTGAGATTAAAAGGAAAATTACACTTTACCATAATGTATGTGTGTAATGTAATATGTAGATAAATGTTCTTTTATGAAGTGGGCGAGGTATATCTATATTTCCTTCGGACACAATATATGGTTTACGTGTGACTTACTAAAATGTTAAAATTAAGATTCCAAATTTTCATAAGCACTTTCACAATAATAAATCGAAAGAACACAATGCTAAAAACAAGCAATAGAATTAATGAATGCACAGGCCATTTAATGAACAACTTTTGTAAATAACCTCCGCTAATCGAGTCAGTAACTTACAAAGAATATCCGACAATATAGTTATATGCGCAATTTCTTAATCAGTCAACGATCAGAATAACCGCAAACAATAAATCCGTAAAATAAACGAAAGGTTGTGTATACCATAAGATATGTGGCCAGCTTTTAAATATAATCGACCTTATCTACTAATAATAATATCTACTATAAATCTGAAGGTATGTCCATTGCTATTAAGGTTTAGGAAATTCCGTAACGGTATCGAAAACTTATATCGATAGGTTGTACCTACTAGTAAATACAGGATGCAGGAGTATAATGCCTATAAAGTTTAACGTATACATGAATATTCGCGTTATATTTAAGCTATTTCATATTGTATACCAACTATCGGATGACGCACGTAGTTATTTCTCTAATTGCAAATTATGTGATAAAAAAGATGCTTGAGTGTATCTGGAGAAACTACAGCGATTATCAATATAGATTTCAATGAATCCGATAAGTAAGGAACTGCATTGATTTCAGCAACCAACCACCACTAAATTTATTGAGCAAAAAATCGCTCGCTAAAATATTTCTAAATTAAAGAAAATAACTGTGAATTAGTAAAATCGAATTTACAATAATTTGTGATATCGAAACCAGGATTATGAATTTGATTTCCTTTAAACCAAATTTTAGTCTGACGCAATGAGTCTTATTTACAGTTAGAAATCTTCCTAATATAGAACTGCTATTGAATGATAGTTTGTTTATTTCTGATTTTTAAGACTATATGATCCTTTATGAATCTAGGTATTACGATTATTAACCAATGATGTAAATGACCCAGGTTACATCTTTCACATACACTGTAGAATAATACTTGTTAATTTCACGCATAACCAGGACATATTTATGTAAAATATTATTCTAGTATTATTTATACATAAAGTATAAAAAATTTTTACTGCCGTAACATTATATTACTTAAGCAATCTTAAGGAATTCATTTATTAAATAATCATAAATTTATCAATAGTACAATCGCATCAGCAAATGCATAACATTCTCTCGTAACTAAGTAATATTAAACCTTAGCGTTAAATAAATTATCCTACCTCTATTCCTTCCTGACACGGATCCTGGACTGCCGGCTTCCAACGGACTAGCTGGATTTGAGGTCGGTTCTTGTTTTACACTGTAAACATAAACAATAAAAAATCACTACTTAGAGCTTTAGCTTTTTGCTTTATTTCATAAACAAGATAAAATTTACTAACACATTTTTGTGAAATGGAATTTTACCTATTCAATCAAAATTATGTCAGATATAAAAATAATGTATTTTTCTACTCCCATCTCTAAAACAGCACATTTTACACGGCAATCGGTACGCTAAATATCAGTTTAAATACGACAAATCATTAAACATTGTTTGAATCATATTCGGATGTTTCCGCCTTATTAATCACGAGCCTTCTTAGTCACGACTTGTGCACAAGTCTTGTGATGACCGAACAAAACGTCAACTTTTGACTTTTGACAAGCAGTTATTACATAAGTTTAAAAAAAAAGTGATTAATAATTTGCAAGATAATGGAAGCAATTGAACAAGAAAATGAAGAATTTACCGCCACACCCCCAGAAATTGGAGAACAAGCGATTAGAGCCACCGTTAATTTGCTACCTGAGAAATCGCGAATTCAGTACGAAGGGGCTTACAATCTGTTCTCCAAATGGTGCAGTGAAAAGCAAATAAAAATCTACTCCGAAAATGTCTTGCTCGCCTACTTTCAACAACTTTCAGCGAGTATGAAGCCGCCTTCTTTGTGGACAATATATTTAATGCTCCGTTCAACACTTAACCTCAAAAACAATGTTGACATCACTAAATACCCAAAATTGTGTTCATTTTTGAAACGCACATCAGATGGATACAAACCAAAAAAAGTCCAAGATTCTAACATCGCAGCAAATACAAAAATTTATAGCTATAGCACCAGATGAAACATTTTTATTGACAAAAGTAAGCTGTTCGTACGGGTTATATATCAGTACGTATTATTTTCTGCTTTAGGTTGCAATGATTTTGGGAGTAATGAGGGTCTGCCGACGGGAAGAACTAATGAAAATCGAAACAAAGGAAGAACTAGGTACAGCTCTTTTAGTCCACTTTCCAGACACTAAAACTAAAACAGAAAGACAAATCGTCATCAGAGGAAACTTCTACGAGTATAAGACTTGTAAAAAGTACATGCAATTCCGCCCCTAAAATCTGCCTACTAATGTTACCTGTTTTTTTTTTACTACCAACGAGGCAAGTGTACATAACAGCCCATTGGAATAAACAAATTTGGTAACATTGCTCGAAAGATTGCCCAGTTTTTGAAATTGCCAGACCCTACAAAATATACAGGCCATTGTCTAAGACGATCATCAGCTACCATATTAGTAGACTCAGGAGCTGACATCACTGCTCTCAAGCGCCATGGAAGGTCGCGCTCCACTACCGTCGCAGAGGGATATATTGATCACTCACTAACTAATAAAATTGAAACTGCCAACAAAATTTTAAATTCCATGAATACACAGAAAATATAACTGAACCTTCGGAAAGTCCTATCAGAAATCCCAACAATAATTCTTTAATATTGCTGAAAGTATAAATACAAATTTTGACAATAACGAAGCATCAGTGAGTGTGGACTGTAATAATAGCTGTGAAAATACTGTTAATTCGAATTCTAATCAAATAAAACAGTTTGATGGAAAAAATTTGGGAACATCAATGGTTTCTCTCAATAACTGTAGTAATATTTCTAATTTAACTGTTAATGTATAATAAATCAATTTAGTAGGATTATATTACATACATGTTTATGTTATAATTAATGTTCCAAATTTAATCAAAGACACCTAAACGTTTCAACTTTCATTGTTGTGATGGTCGTAAAAAAAGTATACAACTCGTTTTATAAACTCTTCTAGACACTCGTATTAAAAACTCGTTCCCTACGCTCGCTCGTTTGAAATAATCACGAGCTAGCGTGACTAAAGTGTCGTTTATAAAACTTGTTGCATACTATTTTATACAACTGTCACTAAAAGTGACACTTTTAATGCAAGCTAATCGGATTAAAAATTGAGTTTTATAACATAAGTGTGGTTTTTTTTAATGTGTGGTGGGTGCTTAGTTGCAGTGACTCCGTAAGCTGTATTACTTGTCTGGCTATCACTGCAACTCTTGCGGTGTAGTTTAGTGTGTGTAAGTTGTGTTTAAATGGCTTTGTGACAGCATCATATCGCCTTTTATGATGCCGCGCTGTTAATCACTTTGCTCCCAACAGCGAATGGCAAGTCGATCCGGGATTAAAGTCTCTGACAAAATGTCACCGTCCCTCCAGAGAATTGAACCCCGGCACCTATCGTCCTCTCACAACAATAGTCAGCCGCCTAATAACCACTGCGGCCATCGACCCGTTAAAATAGTTATTTACGATACAAGTGTTGAAAGTCCGATTTTATTTCACGAGTGAAATAAAATAGCATTTTTAACGCGTGTATCGTACACTATTTTTTATACAACTGTTTATATTTACTTAAATTAAATTATATTTGATTAAATGAAGCATTTCTACAAATTTTTTTGACATTTTATCACAAACATAAAATGTATCACAAGTCAGAGGTGCCAGTCTTGGTAACGCACTGACATTTGAGAATTAGAAACGTCAAAAAAGTTTTGTTGACATTTTTTTAACAAACGTTTGTATTCCTATTACAATAATAAAACTGGATCTTAGTGAGATTGATTGATACTATTGATGATGCCCAATGAAACCATATCATATAGTAATTGTTGTAATGCTAATGTATGTATGTACATATAGTTTATCAATATTTACACGCTTATGTTATAAAACTCAATTTTTGATCCGGTTAGCTTGCGTTAAAAGTATCACTTTTACAGACAGTTGTATAAATAGTACTTATATTATTTTATACGGAGGAAAAGTAACTTTTCCTCCACATAAAATATGCTATTTTTTCTTCAAACGTCGGCAAATTTATGCAAAAATATCTATTTTTAATTGAAGATAAGCGGGTTTGGTAAGATGTTTGGATGTGTAGATCGATGATTAGGTACGAGCTGTTTCTATAGTAACTCAACATAAAACTGTCAAGTGGACACTGTCAACATTGAAATTATGTGTTTGTATTGGTTTGTACGTTGCCATAATAACACTTTTCCTTCCGGCGGCGGAAAAGTGAAGAGTAAACCTCCGGCGGAGGAAAAGTGACACTTTGCGGCCGACTACTCAGTCGAGAAAAGTCAGTTTTATTGACGTTTGAAAACGTTTGAAAACAAATAACACGCATGCTGTAATCATACAATCGCCGTAGGATGTCAACCGTCAAAATTCTGAATATGTTTTCGTATAAAAGCGTTTTGATTCTTGCGCAAGCTAGTACTCAACTACCTGTTCTGCAATCTCGTACATTTCAGGTGGTATACATTTAAAATCTTTTTTGCGCGATTGGTTGTTTTTATCAGTTTACCGTGTCTGTTTCCACGACAGTAAGTTGCTATTACTGGTTGCTATGTGTAACAAAACGGTAAGTAATTTACTTACCGTTCACTGAACGGTAAGTGAATTAAACAGAACCACAAAACAGAACTAGGAACGACAGCATCAAAAACACAATTTGACTTGTTTGGAGCAAAACCATAGAAACCAACGGTTTCAGTTACAATCTTCCTGATTTTCACAAATTTATTTATATAAATTATTATTATTCTAAAGATTCCAATCGCGCAAAAAACGTTATAAGCATGTCGAACGTTAAGGGTTACCGTTCTCAGACAATAATTGGAGTCGTCGCTTCGCTTCTCCTCCAAACAATTGTCTTCGAACAGTAAACATCCCTTACCGTTCTCCATACTTACGTCCTTATTCTGTAAACTTCGATAAATACCGAACGTTATTCAACGAATTTCGTTAAGGTATAGATTTTCTAACGAAGTTCGTTATTTTCCAATTATATAACTCTTTCGTTACGATCTGCGTAAACGTAACGAAAAACTGATATTATTAAGTGTGACAGTACATCTATAACCATTTGTAACTAATGTCATGGCATAGTGGGCAAAGCGTTATTTGTCACAACTGCCGGTGTTTTTATTTGAATTTATGCGACAGGTTATGTTCGTTATTTGTGTTCCAACATTGTTTATGGGTTTTTAAAGATTTTCATTGATAGCTACCTATTCGAATTGCTTGGCAATTGAATATAGGTTTGTAAAAATTATTATTGGCTATCTCATGGAACAGTGGTAATCATTGCTTACAGATTTTTGATAACTTTCATGAGCGATGAAATGTAAGGCACTTGAAAATTGATACACTTTTGAAATTTTTATTGTCCTAAATGGTGAAAACTCCAAGAAAAGTTTTGTAGCAGTTTCAGGCGAAAATCTATATAATGCCCTAAAGTTTTCACCGGGCATATTGGAAGGATCGCTGGAATCTCTCAACTGCTTGTGATATAGGTTATCCTCCAACCTCATAAATAAATTCATATAAAAATTGTTCATAACATAAATATTGACTTCATATCTTCTTTTTTTCATGTTCCTCAACAGCTAACACCAGTAACAGACCATTATCTTGTGCCATTATTATTTTCCAATATGCTGAGACACGAGTAATAATAATATATTTTTTAGTATGCATGCATCATAAACCAATAATTAAAACACACTTATAAGCGTGCATAATCGGGCCTTTATCGCACGGCGTGCGTATAAAGGTTGCTTGGTAACAGCCAATCCCAAGCGTTTAATAGTCCAGTGAAATGTCAGGAAATGTCAAATGACATATAGGTACAAGTCATGTATTGAAATTATTGATTTGATTTCTTCTAATTAAAATTATTGTTGCATTTATACTAAAAAATATCGTATGACACTCGTGCATAATTAGTTTTTAAAGCACGAGTAATGAGTTTAAAGCCACGACGCGAAGCGGAGTGGCTTTAATAGTATATTATGACACTAGTGCATAATCAAGCTTTTAAAGCACTCGTGACGTTAAAGCCACTCCGCTTCGCGTCGTGGCTTTAAACTCGTTACTCGTGCTTTAAAAGCTTGATTATGCACTATAGTGTCATAATATACTATTTGTTAATTTGACAGATACAAATGTGTATTTAAGAAGTCAAAATACACTACTTCTTTATAACAATCAGTAATAATAATAAATCTGAACATGATATTAAGGCAATAAATAATAAACTAAAATTAGAATTCATGTATAAATTAATTTAACATTACTATACTCCACAAAAAATTACAAAATAATTATAACGATAACCAGGCAGCTTTCGTTAAGTAACGAACGGATAATTACGACTTTCGTTACAAATTTATCTTTTACGGAATACAAAAAATAATGATCTTCGTTATCTGAACGAAATTTCGTATGTCAACGTTCGTTATGCTATATCGAAGTCTTACAGAATAAGGCCGTTAATATACTATTTCTTCAGACATGCATAAACAAAACGAAAAATAATCTAAAAAATACTTCGCTTTTAGTTTCAGCAGTTATGTCAAAACTTATCTGTCAACCTGAAAATGAAGCCTACTTACGCATCTGTTTTATGTTTTATTACAAGGGCAATCTTACATATACATTAGCAAATTTATTCCTAATTCCTAAAAACGTCAACAAAACTTTCTTGACGTTTCTAATTCTCAAATATCTGTGCGTTACCATGACTGGCATCTCTGACTTGTGATACATTTTATTTTCGTGATAAAATGTCAAAAAAATTTATATAATTACTAAATCATTTAATTAAATATAAACAGTTGTATAAAAAATAGTGTACGATATACGTGTTAAAAGTTCTATTTTATTTCACTCGTAAATTGCGGCACGAGCGTTAGCGACTTTTAACTCGTGAAATAAAATCGCACTTTTAACACTTGTATCGTAAATAACTATTAACACTAGTGTGATAATTTTTATAACACTAGTGACCGTTACTTTATTGTCTGTAAATGTTAATATAAACAGGGTGAGGCATTAGTGCGTCAAAACTCAATATATCCATTAATATTGAACTTTATCTACAAAAATCATAGACAAAAATAAAGCATCCTGTATATATGGAAATAATTTTAAAATATGTAGCTTAAGACGGTCTATGATTTTTGTAGATAAAGTTTCTTGATATCTTCAATATTAATGGATATATTGAGCTTTGACGCACTAATGCCTCACCCTGTATGTACAGTCGAGGCCAGATAAATGTAGTACAAATTAAAAAATTTCATTTATACCAAAAATTTAAATTTTTATTATTGTAAGACGAACTCTAACTTAAGATACTTCGCGATAATTCGCCATACATTTTAGGTATAGGAACTTCTAATATAGATTAAAGGAGAATCTTTTGTAGATTCAGAATATCTAAGAAAATATATATACCTTTCCATTTAAAAAAATCTACTTTCCGAAGATTGAACGTATTTATAAGCAACTAAGTTTTTAAACATCCTGTATAATGTTACAGAGAAGAACTTCAAATGTTGTGTAACTACACAACATCGTACAGCTGATGTATGCAAAATTTCATTCGTCGCTTTTACTCCTACGTGACGTAATATCACTATAAAGTAAGATCGGTATGTCACTTTTTTTCTTTAATTGCGAATAACTCAGAAGGAATGGTATTTAGGTATAGGTACATGAAATATGTGTAAAATTTATCATAGAAGCTGAATCTGTAATTTACTTTATAGCATACTATTTGAAAAATCGAAGATGATGTCCACTTCCGGTTAACCGGAAGTGATTATTCAAAAATATTTTCACGTGATAGTTCATATTCAACCATATCCAACTGCAAAATGTTGTTTTAAAATTCCGTTTCGTTTGTATAATACTTTTAATAGGCCATTCTCACCAATTACCCTGTATAGATAGCCATATTAGATGCTAAGTTCGTACATCGCTCCATTGCCACCAATCCGGACAACTAACAAGGGAACCAGCAACTGTCACACCCCGATTTCGATGAATCTTTACAGATCGAAATTAATTAATTTCTGATTTTGTTATTCATCGAAAAAAGGTCGCTTTTACATAGTAAACGGTGATGTATGTTAAATTTAGAAAATTAGTAATAGTAAGAATAATTCAAAATAATTGGTTCTTGGAGTGAGCATTGTGTTGCCGAACTTCAGAAATTGGTGCCGAAAGACAAAACTTCAACCAAAAAAAAAATCTCAAAAAAAATCGAGAGCGGTGATACAACCTCTAGATGAATTGGTTTTAGACGGTGGGAAAAATTTGTTAGAACTTTTTCGGATATAGTGATTCTTATTAACTATGACATAGATTTACATCAGAGAAATAATATTATTAGGTTGCAATCCCTAACCCATAATCAACTTTCTTGGCCAAGATTTTTTTACATATTCAAATACTCGTGGTATAAGAGTAGATTTCGTTGACGAAAGACCTGGCCCCGTTAAAAACCCTGTAGTTTTGTTCTAACAAAGATGCACAGTCTACACCTTTGTGTAGTATTTGTAATAAACCTGCTATTGTGCGCTGTTCGTGGTGTAAGCAAAATCTGTATTTTGAGTACTTTTACACAGACTAAAAACTTAATTACTATATGTATATTAATTTTGTTCGCTATTGTAATACATAGGCATGTACCAATAACTGGATTACGCTATATCATGTCAAGCATTATACTGTTTTTCTGATTCTGTTCTATTGTTTCCGTTACAAATATATTAGTTATATTTATGCTCCATTGAATGAAAAAGATTAAATAAATTAAGAAACATATATGTATTATTTAATCCTTCGTCTTGTGTAGCAAATTTTTTCATATACATACATATACGCCCTTAAGAAATATAGTTATTTGAAGAATCAATAACATTTTATTAAGAAAATATATCAAACGCAAAGTAATTAACTACACTGATAAAATGATTTATATTTCTACAACAGATAAAAGTTTCGTATAGTACATACAGGGTGCACGGATTTCGTAGAGACAACATGGGTAACTTTTCTATTTGAAGACATAGAGACGGTTAAATTAGCAAAAAGGTGTAGATTGAAAAGCTCACTAAGAATCCATTTTCAAATTTTACTTGTCATGTTTCATTTGTTTAATATTGAAGAAAGTACTGCAAGAAGCAATACTTGAGGCATCTAACACCATTAAACCTAATATTATCTACAAAGTAATAAATAGTATTCAGAGACGGTGTCAACTTTGCATTATAAACGATGGTGATTTATTTGAGTAATTTAATATTGTTGTTCATTATTTAGTAGCACAGTTGTATTTTTGTTTTATTAAGTATTTAAATTACCATGCGAATTAGTTTAAACCGAGTTACCATATCACCTAACTGGTTAAAGAATGTTTTCTTAAAAGGGCAACAAATATTGCATAATTCAATCGAAAAATTTTGAGGTGAGAGTTGAGGTTACTAACAATAAGGACACATGAAATTTGTGTTATTAAATCTTAGTTTTACGCTTTTCAAACTTTTGATATACGTACAAAATACATCGTATTTTTCAAATTATTCGTTATAAATTGAAGTAATAACATCGACACTTCTGACAGGTTCGTATAATGACAACCGTGTTGTTTTCACAGATAATGCGATAAACAAAAAGTTGTGATGTCTGCCCGTAATCAGAATAAGCATAATTTTCCAAATTTTGACAAAATTTCCATATCATGCGATACATAATTGTATTCAGAAAAAAATCTCCTTTTAAAAGAGTCACAAAAATTGCACTTTTCCAATTTAAAATTTTGAGGTTAGGTGAGATTACTAAAACTTTGCGCAAAAGATATTTGTTTTATTAAGCGTCAATAAAAGTATTTAGATTACAATTTGAATTGCTTCAAACCACATCTTAATATCTCAAGTAACAAAATAGTTACGGCAAATAAAAAAAATGAGAAGATTTCAGTTTTTCTTCAATATTAAACAAATGAAGCATGACAAGTAAAATTTGAAAATGCATTCTTAGTGAGCTTTCGAATCTACACCTTTTTGCTAATTTAACCGTCTCTCTATGTTTTCAAATAAAAAAGTTACCCATGTTGTCCGTACGAAATCCGGACACCCTGTATATAGTATAAGTTAGTCATAGAAAGATTTGAAAAGGCGTGGCTTTCCGTGTGGATACAATTCTAAATTAAGAAATATTTAAAGTGAATAGCGGAGTAACAATAACCAAGAATTATTGTTACTCCGTTGATATTTTTATTATTAATCATCCGAATTTATTATACATCACCGTTTTCTATGTAAAAGAGACCTTTTTTCGATGAAGAAGAAAATAAGAAATTTAAAAAAATGGGGTGTATGGAGTACCCCGTCCATCCTTGGGACCGTGTAACATGGTGCAAATTATGTTAAAGAAAAAATATTATATCTGTTGTAGTTTAATTTATATCAATAGACAAGTTTAATGATTTTGAAGCTGTACCCCAAAAACGGGCGTTTCCGCCGAAACAGAAAAATACGTGTTTCTTACATTAAGGTGCTCTTTCGATCTGGAAAGTTTCATCGAAATCGAGGTGTGACAGTTGCCGGCGTTCCCTTATACCTAAGCATAAATTACCCCTTCAAGAAATGATTGATGTTACATATACATTGATCAATAAAATATTCTTTTGTTTCTTGTTTGAAATTATTGACAGTCGGAATGGCTCTTAGTAGTGGCGGCAGTTTATTAAAAACGTTAATACACATATAGCCCGGACTCTTTTCATATAATGAAGACTTATGTAAAGGTATGCTAAGTAAGTCGGAGTTCCTAAGCGAATGATCCGTGTTAATATGACCATTGGACACAAACACAGATCGATGTCTAACCACGTACATAGAGCACTCATATAAAAATAAAGATGGCAGGCACATTATATTATAACGTTTGAAAAACGGAACACACGACTCGGCCCGCCTCAGTCCAAACATGTTTCTTACAATTCTTTTTGGCGAATTAATACCAATATACAAATTGTATGTATTAATTTAGCTGTTTTTAAAATTTCCTGGAAAGTACCTTCTTTGAAGGACTCATTAATTGAAAGTGATAGAGGCAATGAAATTATATGAACAACGTGTCTTAGAACAGAACACGGAATCTCATCAACACCGAATGAATTTTTACTAGAGATTATTTGAATCGTATTGAAGACTTCATATTCGTCAGGGGGACTGAGGAACATACTCTCGGCTACTACTACAAAGCCACTAATTTGTAATGTAAATCAGTGCTACAACTAGTAGAAGCCAATTTAGGGAATGGTTCTCTAAATAGATTACCCAAACTATTAGGGTCTTCAATTAGCTCATTGTTACTGTGTCTTATAACCAATTTGTATGTTCTTTTAGTATTAATATTGCTTTCATTGTTTATCATTTGCCATGCACATTTAGATTTATTAGTACTATTCTTCATCATCTGATCATTGAAATTTTTCTTGCTGGTAGAAATTAAACGTACGAACGTTTCAAGTCACCATATTCAGAGTTAGAAAGAACACCATAAATCCATAAATTATGAGCATGATGCAGGTTATCGGATGCAACCTTGATTTCATCAGTAACCCACAACTTGTCTGTCCTAGAGGACGTACTCGGATCAAGAGAAAATGCACCGTTGAAGACATGAGTAAAATTATGAAATAAATTATTAAAGTTTTGATTTACACATGAATTCTGCTGCTCAATCCAAGACTGTTTTGATATTAATTCTCCAAATTTCTCTATATTCCTACAACTAAACTTGCGCCTAAAAGTGATAATATCGGAGGACTCCCCGGAATTTACATAAGACCAAGAAAGAGCTTGCGCACAATGGTCAGACACACCAGTATCTAAACCATAAGCTACATACAACTCGTTATCCAGATTAGTAGCAATGCTATCAATCAATGTTCTAGAATTGTTAGTCACTTTAGTATGTCATAATCAGCGTTTAATATATGAAATGCACGTCGATCATTTCTTCGATTGAATATTCTGGCATTTTTGAAACTCAAATTTATTTAGTACAATAATTTTTTACTAATGTATCAAATTAGATTTCGGTTGTTGTATCAACCGTGAACATATATGACTACATAATGTAATGTATGTTTAATAATGTGTCTGCATAAAAACTTAAAAACCATTTTTATGTAAAAAGAAACACTGAATCGTATTTTCTAACTGGCTGAAAGTGCAACTAATTAATAATTCCAGAAAGTTGCTTTTACGAATGGTAGATCATTCACCGAAATTCATAACAACGCTTAAAAGGGCTCCAAAGAAATAAAGTAAACACCCGTTCTTGGACCCCATCTTTGACCCGTCAGAATTCGCTTAGAACTGATTTGCAAACCTATGTTCATGACACATTTTACACGTTTTCTTATATAGAATTAACCCCGAAATTATTGCAACAGAATTTCCGTATACGCTGTATATTAGACGTAAAAATTATAAAAACAATATAAATATAAATCTGAATAAAGTAAAATAAACTTATTTCAATAAAGTATACTTTGCTCCTACTAAATTAGTAATTCGTAGATCCAAGTTAACAATATAAAATGTATAAAATTTTATTTTAATCTGAGAGAATCTGTGTAAGGATTAATAGATTCCTTTAACTTGTTGATAAATATCCCCAAATAATTCATAACCTTATGACAGGTGACCTGGAAAGCTATTACAGCTTTGCAAAACATGAATATTTTAGGACCACGATGTAATTCAGCGTACAGATAAGAGTATTGTCTGGCCAAAATATTATTCATTGTCTTTCAATTTTTTCCAGCATTGGTATTACGTACGATTCAAATACTTCTAAATAATTTGTACTAACTACTACAAATATACTATGTCACTTTCTTGATCAGACGAAATTGCAGCCGAAGGTGGTCAAGACGATTACTACTGAAATATGTTACATGCAAAACGATATCACGTTGTCCATCTAAATTAATAATAATAACCTTTTTTCCTTTGATATGTACATGTAGTTGCTGCTCTTCCACTTAACTTAATTCACTTCTTATCACCTGAAAAGGTAACAGTTTTCCATTGATCCGTCCAAGCCATAAGGTTTTATCCGAACTTGAACATATCAATTACATGACGTCCAGTTAAGTAGATATTTAATTTTCATTTTCGACTACTTTTTACATTTCATATTATTTTGCTCTGCACTGCAATTTGAAGGCATTGTCTTCCATATCTCACAATGATTACTCTTGGATGATCAGAGCTACTTTTCGTCTCAAAATGTTCGTTTACAAATTTTTGAGTACACGTTTTGAGTTTTAGATATTTTTTACTATTCTCTATTACCAAACTAAGCTTTTTAAAAGGAACAATTTTTCACCGACAATTGCATTCCGCATAGCATTTTATTATGGCTTATGACTTTCTTACTTCAACAATACTGATATTGTTAACTAATATATAATAATATAATCTTATATCGTACAATTTATATAAACTTAGAACTTGAAAACAACGATCATTAGTTTTATATTTTCCGTTATAATTTATTCACACCGAACAAGTCTTTGTTGCAAGTGTACGTTAAAGAATTTGTAATTACCTGGTATCAAATAAAACGTTCAAAATACAATTTCTTACGAGCGATTATTATTTTTATTAGTATTAATAGTGATGTTTACCTTTAGCCTTTAGCTTACAACAGGAAGTTGGATATTATCCCTAGTGAACAACAAAACAATAAACTGCGAAAACGTAAGAGCTGACTGGAACTACAGAGGAAAGGACTATTAATACTTATTGTTACTAGGTAGTCACGTTTTTCTGCTTACTTATATTTTTAACATGAACACTGAAGTTTTCAATTTGTTTATAGTCGTGGTTGATCAATATACAAAATTCGCAAGGAATTAGCTATTTTTTAAGGACAGGAAAACTAAATAAAAAAATTGAAAAGATCGGGACTTCATTTTTGAAATGTTTGTAGGTATACTTTTTCAATATAAATCAAGTTAATCACTCAAATGTTTTTGATAGGTTAATATTTGTTGATTTTTGATTAGGATTCATATAAAACTTAAATTTCTCATAAACTTTCCAGAATGCTCTATTTACCCTTAAAGTTTTCACAGAAATAAAAACGATTCTTTTACTAAACAACTGCTATATAAAAATAAATTACACTAAATGTGTACGTTAACAATATCTATATACTGCATTACAGGAAAGTGGATAGAAAGGGTTAAGTCATTCCCCGTATTTTTAACCTTGTCCAGACATGCACTGCACCGGCGCTTGAATGTAGGTCACTATGTTAGTAGCAGCCTGATATACATATGTGTACCTCAACTAATTTATGTCAGTAACCACTTCAATAAGTCAGATAGTCAATAATTATATTGACTATTGGAAACTCATTTAATAAATACACAAAAGCTTAATAAAAACACAAAAACGATATCAAACAATGTATGCGTATAGGTATATTATATATCAGCCCAAAATGTATACACCAAAACAAATCGATGAAGCTACCACTACACATTCTCTATAATAAATCCTTTTCCTATATCTGTTCCTAGATACATATATCGTGCAGGTGGTGCACAATATCGAGGACTTTGTAATCGATGATCCCGCGATATATTGCTGTTGTCGTTTACCTGGTAAATGTAGAATCCGCAATAACAGGAGGACTCGGGGTAGAGCTGGAAGGCTCCATATTTGTAATTGGAGGCACACCGCAGTCCACATCTCATTAGACTAATAAACGGATTCCATGACAATAGTAAAGGATAACTACAGTTGCTGTCACCACCACGACCATCGAATAGGCATTCGTACTCACGCACACACACACGCTTTGGAGGTAGGTGGGCGACCGCGAGACGCACACTTACTACCCGTACGATGCTGCCTCGCTTACATTTTAAGGGTGGTTTGCTGTATTCAATACTTGTGCCAGTGCCTTTACGGTACAATACGTTTGCGCATGTCTTGCCGACAGACATGCTTTGTTTTCGCCATTTATAGAGCTGCACAGTACATGATTCCTATTCCAAAATAAATTACGTGGTCTTCTACGAGACATTTAATAAATATTATGAATCGAAAATGGATAGCAATGCAGCGACCGAAAAATCTACCCACGACAATTTAAACAACTACAATTTTTTACTACCTTCCCATTAAAGAGACGAATTTAATATTTTATTATTTTGACAATACAACAAATTGTCAGCACATATGAAAATACTTATAAATTAGGATCAAAATTTTGTTTTGTTTCTAATACAATGCTAAGTACTGGTAGTATTAGAAGTAATGCATGAACTCTATGTAAAGTAGGTACACAAATATTTATGACTAATTATTAATTTAAAATACCTATTTCAACTTGAAAATTCGTAGGCAGGTGTACAGGATTGTTCGAGACAACTACGACCACTACATACACACAAACATATACATCCGTCGAAAAAACTCGGCAAATTTCAAAAGAGGTAGCTATATTTACGTGGTTTTGACCATCGGTTGTCACTTCGCTAGGTCAGTATGTTCTTGATGGAGAAATAGATTTTTATTTCTCGCCGTATTACTTACCTCGTTTTTTTGCTTTCCACTACTCATCATGTATTCATACCCTGCCAGATAAAAAACTCGATGCACCGCAGAAGTCTGCAAGGTTCATAGTACCTATTATAGAATTCGTAAACGAAACTCCTCAGAAATTTTTCTACCGATGCGAATGTCCCAGTCACAGATCAGTGCAAAGCACTTCATGCTCCTCTCTTGGGAAACTGTCCCGAGTTGTTTAAAAACATAGTATACCTGTTAGTTTACGTATGTATAGTGATCACAGTTACCTTGAACAAGTCTGTATACACATATTCATGACTATTCACAGCTATACTCATTAGTCCACCTAGTGCGTCAACGGAATAGCGTTTTTCCAGAACATCGAACACAATAATTATATTGAAAACTTGCTGGACAATAATAATAATATAAAACTAATTTTTCACAATTCTACTATATTCTCCATGAATGAAAAATAAATCCAAAATATCGTTTCTATTTTGTAATGTATTTCATTTGCTATTTCGCTTGACAACGCTTATTATACAAAGATTTTAAATATGTAAAAAGGCGTGTAACTTTCACCAGAAAAGCACTAATAACTCGAAAACCGTAAATGATAGGAACTAATATGTCCAATAATGATATGCAGAATTATTAAGTGTATTCAAAAATGCAAGAATATAATAGGGCGTTCCATTAAAAAAAAGTTACTGTCATCGATCTGAACTTAGTTGAAATGAGCGTTAATTTTGGACGGCTCTGTATACATAGACACAGTTTTGTAGGCGTCAATTTGATGCGCTATATTTCTGCTCGTATTTACCAAAAATGGTTCTCGAAATACAGAATTTCTAATATAACGTTGCAGTTAGCCGTATTTTAGAAAACATTGAATTCAAAACCGGCTGGTTTTTGGCGTAGGGTACCTATCTTAATAAATTTTGATAAAAATTAACAAATCATCTACATACATACATACAGAAGCACGTACACTATTTTTCCTTAGTTCTTTCCTAGTGCTTTTATATATAAACAATCATCATTTAACGATCGTTTAAACTCCTCATTTTCTATAAATAAATGTTGAATGTTTCATACCAACATTTTAGCGACTTCTTCAATCCATATACAGGATGTGACACAAAGAGTTTTGATTAGAAGTTGTGTTTGGGATGCAGTAATAGGCGAAATGTAAAATTTTATCAGCTTACACAATCGATAATGCTGATTTTAAATAGAATATCTTGACGAATGATCTACTTCCGGTATATCGGAAGTAGATACCAATTCGCTTATTTTAAATAGAACATGATGTTTTTTATTTTATTTTTCAATTCTCTATCAATGTCTGAGTAAATTTTATGCACCATGTGCTATACCAAAAATTAATAGTTTTGAGATTTTTTTCAATTTTTCTAGAAAAACACACCCAAATAAATCACAATATTGCCGCAAACAAACACGCTACTTGCTTAAAACTTGACGTGGGGAATTACAAGACATCAGTGTCTTGTGCTTTAAAATATTAAATTTTTTATACACGACGCCGACGTTTTTCACAACAACAATTTCAAACAATTATAACTCGCTTATTTCAACTACAACACCCTGTATATTATATCAGTATTCAATTCCTATCTTCATTCTCATTTTATTGATACTAGCATTCCCTATATCTAAATCTAACCGGTTTTGAGATATTTCATTATTTTACTTAAAAATAACGAAACTTAATATTTCAATATTAATAAAGCGTAGGCCGTGACTGTCAAAGATGTGACAACTTCATAGTAAACTGTTTATATATGTATTAGGTATGTTCCCGACTGTTTTCATGTTTTATAGCAAGTTAAGTAATGGCAAATTCAGCATTTACAGAATTCTACCCTTCGAGGAAGATCATTTGACTGTAAGTGGTGCACCAAATGATAAGCAATAATGCTTTCCAATTGTGTTTGTTTTTAATGCGATGAATTGTTCTAGTAGAAAAAATCAGATTTTTCGCACAATCTCTAATGGAGGCATTTGGATAGGCTGGAAAATATCCCAAAACGTTAATTTCATTTATTTGATTGTCAACTAGTATGTACCTTGTTTTTATTATCTTTTGCCTTAAATTGTCCAAATTGAGAGCAATTTTAAGCAATCTCCTTATGGTATCATTGATTACTTGGCTTTTCTGAGTACCTACCTTTCTGCAAAAATACGACATGTCCACTCAACAATTCTATTATACTCGCCGTAAATAATGATAAGATTTAAAAAATCGTCATTTTTTGTAAATGCTAAATTTGCCATTACTTGCTATAAAACATGGATTTTTAAAGAAAATAGTCAACAAGATACCTACTACTAATGACCTACTTCCGGTATACCGCAAGATCATTCGTGAAAATATTGTATTTAAAATCAGCATTATCGATAGTGCAATCTGATAAAATTTTACATTTCGGCTATTACTACATCCCAAAAAACTTCTAATCAAAACTCTTCGTGCCATACCCTGTATTGGTTTATGCAATGTACAAACTTTATCTTTTTCTTCAATAATTCCTTCAGGTATTTCCTGGTAAACTGTATTTTTATGTCTTCGTACAGAAAGGCACTTTTTACATCCATTTGATATATAGATAACTTAAAGTTGTTGGCGTCTGCTAATAGAATTTGTAATGTTAACTTTGCAACTGGTGCGTAAATTTCTGAAAAATCAATATTGTCGGTTTGCACACAATATGTGAGTAACTTTGTCGCAAACTGGCATGTGTCTGAGAAAGTAAGCTGCTCGAATCACAGACACATAAAATTCACTCTGACAGGCAGAGTGGAGGTGAGTCACGGAAGACGGACTGGGAGGCCTCTCGGGCTGACCTCAGGTCTGGGCTCTGCGGGATCAATAAGAGGATAGGAAATACAGCAGAGTTGGACATGGTTGTGGAGCAGCTAAATGACGCAATCATTTCAGCCTATAATTACAACTACCCCTTTATTGCAAGGCATTCCTTCAGGAATGTGCCCTGGTGGAATAAGGAACTTGCGGAACTGAGAGGGCAAGTTAGGAAAAAATATAATAGGGCCAAACGATCAGGAGAGTGGGAGGAGTACAGAGCCGCTCTGTCTGGTTACAACAAAGAGCTGAGATAGGCGAAGAAAAGGTCGTGGAGGGGGCATTGTGAAAAACCATTTGGGAGAGTACATATACCACAACAGGGAAGAAGACCATAAATGAACTATTTAGGGTGCACTTCCCTGGCTCTAAGATCGTGGATCAATCGAGGAACATCTGGGAGGAGCACCAGAAGAGAAAGGTGTCCAGCGCTGAGTGGCAGACTTCCAGAAGAATGGTCGACTGCGATAAAGTCAGATGGGCTATCGATTCATTCGAACCCTATAAGTCGCCGGGACTAGACAGCATTTATACGATCATGCTGCAGAAGGGAGCGGAACTATGTACTGTATGCGATACTGTGTAACATCTTTAGATGTAGTTTGGCTTTTCGCTACATAGCAAAAGCGTGGAGGGGTACTAGGGTAGCATTCATACCGAAGCCTGGGAAAGCAGGACAGGCTACGGCGAAATCCTTAAGACCAATCAGCTAATGTCCTTCACTATGAAGGCATTGGAAAAACTGGTGGACAGGTATATCGAAGATGATGTACTGGTGCTCGCACCTCTACACCGTGACCAGCATGTTTATCGGACAGGAGTTTCGATAGAAACAGCACTACACGAACTAGTCAGTTTAGTGGAGGACACACTACAAAACCAGAAAGTGATGCTGGGGGCCTTCATCAATATCGAGGAGGCATTCAGTAACACGGGTTTTGATTCAATTACCAGAGCTCTCATAGGCAGAGGTGTGGACGGCACTTGTGTCGCCCGGATAAACTCTATGCTTAGGGAGAGAGTGGTGGAAGCCTTGGTTGCAGGCGAGACTCTGACGGACCGTGTGGCTAGGGGTTGCGCGCAAGGTGGTGCCTAGTCGCAGACGGGCTACTGGAGGTGCTTAACGACCACTGTCACAGGGTATTGGCCTACGCGGATAATCTTTGAATAGGACGTAATATTTAAAGCCTCCAATGGAGTCTTGTTCCATTGGCCCATATAAATCCATATGAATAATTTCACAGGTTTTGTTTGTTTTTCTGCTGCTTTCTTGTAAAGGCAATCGATAAGCTTTTCCCATTACACAGGCTTCACACACCAATTCTTTATTTTTGAAATCGATATTGTGTTTTAACAAAACTTCTTTAACATGTTTTACATTTTGGTGTGCTAATTTTTGGTGCCATACTTGTAAACTCTCTTTTTCAGTGCTTACATTTGCATAAATATGTTTATCTACTTTAAATTTTAACTGGTATAACTTACCTTGTCGTTCTGCAATGGCACACACTTCTTGGTTTTTATACACAATTTTGCACATATATGTTGTATTTATGTAGTATTTTTTGTCTAGCATTCTACTGATCGAAAACAGATTCATTTTTAAATCAGGCACTCAGTGTTTAACCAGTTTTTTCCATAAAAAATTTTACTACACATTTTACCAACACCTACTGCTTTTATGCATGACCCATTACCGATTTTAACTAATTTACTTTCTGTAAGCTGTTCGTATTTCATAAATAGTTCAAAATTACAACACATATGTTCAGTACAGCGACTATCAAGAATCCAATTAGTCACATCTGCTTCCGCACTATAAGTTTCTGCTGCAGTTGCAAATGCATTGTTTCTTTTTCTGTTGCACTCTTTTCATTGATACTTTTTCTTTTGTACCTACATTCCTTGGCTAAATGTCCCTTTTTCTTGCAAACATAGCAAGTTGGCTCTTCATAATTTTACATTCTAAAACAGTCCCCTTTAATATGTTCTAATTTCATTTCATTTCTGATTTCGTTGACAAAGCACAAGTGATTTTGACCCTTCTCATTGTTCCTTTCCTTCACTCTATCTTCCTCTATTATCAACCGACTTGTCAATTCATTGATGTTTTGTTTGTCGTTAGACACGCTTCCCATGCAGATACGGCACGTTTAAATTCTCCTGGAAGTGATATCAGAATTTTTGTCATCATCATGCTCTGAGATCTTTTCTCCTAACTGTGATAACTGATCTACTAATTTTTATACTATAGATATACATAACACTTAAAATTTCTCGTTTTAAATTATAAAATATTTGCTGAACTAACAAAAGAAAACCGACAGGTGATAATTTCCGATTTCGATGAAACTTTGCAAACTGAAACAGTACCTTAAAATAAGAAGTACGTATTTCTTTTAGCAGCCCAATCGACCGATTTTGGACGGCAGTCTCCTCCAAAGTTTATACGTAGTTAATACGGACGTGTCGTATTTTTGCAGAAAGATACCCAGAAAAACCGAAAGTAGCTGATGATACCTACTAATGATTTCTAGAATAATGCACTCCTAAATAAATCACGATACTCCTATAAGCAAAACGCTACTGATTGAAACTTTGTCACGGCGAATTATGACTTTACGAAGTGTGTCAGTTCTTAAACTATTTAATTTTTTATTCAGGGCGTTTTACATATACCACTGAATTGCAACAATTTGAAATAATTATAACTCGTTTATTTGAAATACATTATTCTGTATTTTATATCAAATACATTATTCTGTGTTATATATCTATTTTTGTTTGCATTTCCTAGCCGAGAACCGAGATTTTATTAAATCTAACCAGTTTTGATTTATTTACCTATTTATTATTTTACTTGAAAAATAATGTCATCTAACATTTCATTAAATTGGTTTGTGTTTCCTAACCTTTATCTTAAATTGACCAAATTGAGACCAGTTTCTAAGCAATCTTGTTGTGGTATCATTATAGTTACTTTTGGTTTTTCTCGGTACCTTTCTGTAAAAATACGTTTCGTTATTTTTACGTAAAATAATGAAATATCTCAAAACCAGTTAGATTAACCGGAAGTGATATTTATTCAAAAATATTTTCACGTGATAGTTCATATTCAACTATATCCAACTGCAAAATTTTGTTTTAAAATTCCGTCCGTTTGCATAATACTTTTAATAGGCCATTCTCACCAATCAACCTGTATATTTTCATTTTAAAAGACTATTCTAAATTTACAAAACAATATTTTACAATTTTTTATTAAAAGATCAAGTAATTATATTCTAAATTTACAAAGACGCTATTTTAAGGCGGTGATATTTTTCATTTACATTTTTAGTTTGTGAGCAATTGAAATATAATATTACTTCAACGTGAAGCACCTACAACACACAATGACATGATGTAATTGACATATACCTATTAAACATATTGATATTGATTACCCTCAGTGAGCAAAACATGTTGGGACACGATGTCAATTGCCTTAACCACTTTCAAAAATTTTAAAAATTTTACTTTTATTGCCATTTTATCAATAAAATTTACTTATTGTCCCAAAGCATACTTTGCTGTCATATGCCAGATATTTCCTTTTGTTTTGTTCTCTTATTGTAGTATCTCTTACTAGTGTGATGACCGAGAAAAGTTTGATTTTTTTTTAATTTTCATGAAATACAAAATGATCGCAGTGTAGTTGTGTTCACCAAATTATATAGTAACAAAGACGCGATATGCAAGTACTGTGAGAATTCTATCTTTTATTGGCGGATTTGTAATTAATAAACAAAAAATAGTAAACGCCTGATAGCAAAAGTTTCATTTTTAGTGTGATAGTTTGATTTATTTACTATGGAAAATAAAAAAAAATAGTGAAATAAAAATTCAGTCAATGCACAAACCAACATCGTATTTAATACACATGGTTCTTCCAGACGAACAACAACTTTCTCCAGTACATCGTCAACGTTTGTTTTCTGCAATTCTTGTTATGATGTAATTTTTGCCGTCATACCTCAAACCGTCAGATATTCTGTTACATGACACAGAATTGGACGAAATGGATGGTCGACCAGGTCCTTTGGGAGGAATCCCATAACTTTTCAGATACTTTTGAACTATTTTCCTTCAGAAATCTAATTATGTAAGACAGCCTCCCGACATTTTATGCAGCTGCCAAGCATTCTGCATACATGCGTCCAAAAATCAAGTGAATAAAGACCACCACCATTTTTTCCCCTCTGATGCCAATACGGTAGCGCGAAATGTTTTCATCCATTAAATCGGTTCCGACCCATCGAAGCATTGTACTTTTCTATCAAGTTGGGACGTTCTACTCGCACACTTTTTTCCGCTTGCGAATAGCGACGAACTCGCCCGAGTGGGTTTACTCCAAAGCAAGTGGATGCTGTTGTGAGAACTCCGTTATCAACCCAACGAGCAAGCAAAATATCATTAGCTTTGTCTAGTGCTGATTCATATGTTCCTCTTGGCCGTTTTGCAATAGTTTTTTTATTGGTTAGAGGGCAACTTTTAGGAATCCGATTTTTCCGTATTGTACCAGTACCTTCACAACCTACATTCTTGAGATGTCTTAGTAATATCATTCCGGTGAAAAGGTTGTCAAAATAGAGTTTATATGGTTTGACACTCTTTGATGTCCTAATTTCATCTAGCATGGTAACCATTGGTGCAGATGCTTTGCCAAACATTTTTTCATAAGAAGGATCGCGTCGCGGATTATTACTTTGGTACATCGCAAAGTTAACCAGAAGGTGTGTTTAGGGAGCATATTTTGTAGCCGAACTGCACTGGTTTGCCAGTTGCCACTGTTTGCAACAGTGTTTGCCAAAATACTTAACCATACTCTCATCATAACACAGGTGCACCTCCGGCCCAAAATATTCTATAAATTTGCTTTTAATCTTGTCCATCAGTGGACGCAATTTCCAAATTTTATCGGAAAGATCGGGTTTATTATGGTCAACAAAATGTATGAATCGTGAAATTGATAAAAACCGATCCCGTCGCATAGATTTGTATACGAGCTCATTTCTCATATCATTTTCTGTATCCTAGTAATATCTTTTTCCAAATAATTTGTTGTAACCGCTTAAAATGAGAATTGCTATGTAACATTTCATTTCTTCCCAAAAGACTTTGGAATCTGCGCAATTTTAAAAAGTGCATATCTCGACGTTTCTTCTACAAGTAAGCTAATAATATTATCATCAATAAACTTTTCAAATAACTCTTTTGGCGTATTGTTCTTATATTTGATATAATTTCCATTAGAAAATTCTCTCTTTGCTGATTCTAAATCCCCTTGCACTCAAAGAAAACATTCTAATTGGACAGATGATGTTGAGGGAGAGACACTTGATTGATCATTATTTACTAGATTTTCAGAGCAGCCGCCAATTCTTTCACTGTTATTCAGCTTGATTTCTACAGGAACACGAAGTTGTGCCCCCGACAAGTTGTCAATAAGTAACCCGCCTGATTCGTCGTATCAGGTGGATCGATATAAATTTCATCGATGTCTTCAATATAAGCCAATTCTAACGCCTCTTGCAAAGTCAAACCTCTCCTGCAACAACACACTTCATTGCGATATGTACGGTAGTGAATTCGCCTAGCATTATCATATTGCAACAGTCATAAACAAACGGATATTACACAAAATTAAACGCCACAAATGCAACTGCGGCATATTGGGTAGCAAACCTTTTCTATCCTCTTTTTAGTTTTGGAAACCAAACATAAATATCTTATACGACTCAAAAGTTATATTTACTCAAACACTGGCTCCATCGTAATTTTACTAACACAAAAAAGGTCGAAATTATTACACTTTAGTGTGATAGCACTGGAAGAATACTCGGTTATGGTGACTGTATGAAAATGCCGCCTTTTCTATAAGAACTAATGCGGCCATCTACCATAAAACAGTTCAAACAACATGACAATGACTAATAATAGGAACCTGTGAAACCGTTAGCAAATGATAACGCGAGGCGCTTATGGGTTAAGAACGTTCTAAAAATGTTTTAATTAATGTTAAGTTTTTTACTATACCATTTTTTAAATCTAATTGAAACACTACAACACCTATACATACCTTTTCTTTACTGTTATTTCTTTGTCTTACGTTATGAGTTTTGCGTCTCTTGATATTCTGTTACAGTTTCGATTAGTTCCGAAAGCATTAACTACTTTTTGAATATCGAAAAAATGTTAGGTAACCTGAACAAATGTATCGTGATCGTTTTCCATTCCGAATTGTTCTTTCCTATCGTCCACAGAGAAATATGTAGTAAAATATATTACTCTTGTAGTATAACGTACCAAAACCGATAATATTACTATTATAGATAGTGATAGTATCGAATAGTACTTGGTACATAGGCAACCCAACATATTGCGACGACCTCTTAATACAAAAACTGATTCAGTAATAAAGCATCGCAACCTAAGTAAGGTAAGAGGCCATATTATGAGACAGCGTCCTAGTTTATGAGACAAGAAATTAAATATCTAAATTTAAACTGCAAAGCAATATTTATCACAAAAAATTATATAAAAATTATTTTCATAATTGTTAACATCTAATTTAAAAAATAACATGTTAAAAAGATCAATTTGAATCACTAAATATTTTGAAATAAATATACTGCTCCAAAACTTACACGTAAGTAGGCGTAAATATGAGACAACAGATCGAAAATTCGTATACTATTTATTTATATTTCAAGATTAATATGCTTTTAAATGGCAATGATTAATTTAATTACATTGTTAAGGGTCATACACATTAAGTTTTTTGTGAAATATAACTTTCGATAATATCTTTTAATGAAGTGTTCACTATTATTTGAAATGTCCGCATTTATGAAACATTAAATTGACTGTCTCACATTCCACGGACATGCAGTTCGCACGTGTACCGATTTATAAGACGGAAGTTTTAAGTGGTGTTTATTGTAATTTTTCAATAAATAAATAATATTAAATGATATCGATGGCTTCCACGGTCCAAGTCTCTGTTATGAGGGCTTCCGAGTTTTGACCGCGTACATATACATATATGTATACAATACAAAATAATATTTTAAAAATGAAAAATTAAAAACAAAAATACAAAAATTTGTATTCTTTTTTTTGTATTTCCATAAGAATAAATAATATTTGTCAAGCGGTATCAAAGAAATATATTCGGCTAATCTTGATTTTCATCAACTATATGTAAGTGTCTGACAGAGCTGGACCCCTATTCTCCAATTGGAGAGAGTCATATCATGAGAATAGAGGGCGTATTTCTCCTGACATTAGAATTTCCTATTCTTGAAAGTTTCACTGCTCTTACGAATCGTAAGAACTTTACTCTCTCGGAAATTTGTAGGAAAATCTTGAAATGTTAGGAGAAGCATGCGCACATAATGCAAGTTTTGTTGGCTTTTAGGCCGCTACGCGCGTGCTGAAAAATTGAATATGATAAATATAACCAATAATTGACGGAATTTATCGGAAGATGTTACCTTGAGTTTTGTATTTTATTAAATTAGTTACAGGTAGGTTGTTGGTTTAACTGCAGGCGATAAATTTGATAATAGAGTGCCTGTAATAAATTAATAAAGTATTACAGCATAGATGTTAAGACAATTTTATCGTTAGGCGCCTGACTATCGTTGTGGCGTAACGATAGGAGCCAGGTTTCAGTTCTTCGCAGAGACGCCGACATTTTTTCGCAGAATTAAAATCCGGATCGACTTACCATTCGTTGTTGAGAGTAAAGTGATAAACAGCGCGGCATTATCAAATGATGCTGTCACAAAGCCATTTGAACACAATTTACACACACAAAAACTACACCACGAGAGTTGCTTTGATAGCCGTACAAGTGATACAACTTACGGAGTCACTGCAACTAGGCACCCACAACACATAATCTTATCTTGTTTTTTACTACTAAGTGCCAATTGAACGAAAGGCGTTTAACGCTCAGATTAGAACATATGTACATAAGTTAAAATTTGACAACATTAATAAGTTTGTCATTCATTAATAATACGAAGAAACTTTTGTACGATACACAAAAATTTCTTCAGATTATTAATGAACAAAAAAATTATCAATATTGGTAAATTTAAACTTATGTTTCCATGCTCGAATTTGAACGGTCCATAAGATACAATAAGTAAAAAAGAACCTTAAATCCTTTTCATTATTAGCTCAATATCACATCGATGTTGTAAGAACGTAACAATTTAATATCGCCAATTACGTGTTGAGGACATACTTCTGCGATTATAATACAAAATTTTTGGAATTTGATGTTTTCGTGTCACTTTTTTTTTCAAAAAGAGAAATTTTGCAATTTGTAGGAAGTATTCGATTAGTAGATTGGACATGATTGAAGAATGTCTGCTATTAGGTTTTCCGGATTGTAAGGGTTTCCGGCGTCATAGTAGAGTAAATATATATACAGTATAAAAATAAACAAAAGCAAAGTAAAATAAAAGTACGAAAATGTAGGTATGTAATAAGACATGTATTGATTAATTTTGGTTTTGTTTCCAATAGATATTAAGCAACGTCTGATGCACCACTCCCTACTTTTCAAGAATAAGTTAGACAAAATTAATATCTGAAATGAATGTCATCATCTCAAAACTACCTTGATTTAACCAAATTTTTTGTACAAAATCGCCATTTAAAACACTGAATTCACTTTTACAAAGAAACTATAAGAGATAGCCATAGGGCACCTTCATAATATTTAAAAAAGAAATAAAAATAAAATCGAATGACGATGTTAGATACAGGGGTTCCATTTAAAATAAGCAAGTTATTGAGCATTAATGATACCCACAGTTAGAGGTATTTATTATTTTAGGATTAGATGTAATGGTTGTGCTAATAACATAATACAGCTTGAAACACGTAACTTAAATACGTACGCTAGGTACTCATTCTAAATATGATCTACATTTTCAGAAATTGTTAAATATCTCAGAAACTGTTGAACCTAGGTATAGGGAATATAACACTAACTTGCCTTTATTTAGTCTTCGTCATCGAAATATGCAATAATATACATGGTGTTCCATTTAAATGTTGATAACTTAGATGTGTAACTTTCTTTTGGAACACCCTGTATATTTCAAAATAATTTTAGAACGTGCTCCTAATGGACCTACACATGCTCCAACAAGAAGATTTTAAATATGTGTTACCGTTTTTTGCATATCAACCGAGGCGAATGTGGTGCCCCACCCTGTATATACAAAGCTTACTAAACTCGACGTTTCGCCACTAATGCAAGTGGCTTGCTCAGGAGCAAAATTGGAGAGGCAGCGCAAGAAGGTCTCGGTAACTCGATGTGTAAACTACGTTAGAGGCGAAATCCGTCTGAGCTTGTGTGTTGTTAAACTTTTCTTCTTAGATAGTAAATTAACTGGGGAAATGTACTTAAAGTTATGAGACAACGTTGATCCGATGTTGACCCACAGTATTGCGAACAAAAATCAGTTTCGTGAAAACCCGTGTTACTTTTCCAACAAAATGGAGCTCCTAATGTTCAGTAATCAAAACAAACCTTTTAAAAGAAAATCCATGAGACAATATTCCAAGTATATTTTATTTATTTAAAAGAAAAGCATCGGTAAGTTGTTTATTCTAAATTAAAAAGATAATATATATATATATATATAAAATATATTTTGTATACTTTATACAATTAATAAAATTAGTAGCACCTAAAAGTTTCTTCTGTTAACTATCTTATTTTATAAATACTAAATTATATTCGAAGATGTAAAATACATAAGAAAAGCTTCTTCAACATGGAGATATTAGACATTCATTAAGTCAATAGTAAAGGCACTCGTTAATTAATAAATTAAACAGTTAATACTTATTTATAGAGATGAACATATACATAGAGACACTATGAACACATTAACGTTGCATTTTATCCAATATTGGTATCACCATATCAAAAGTTGGCCTTTTTCCGGGATCTTCGTTCATGCATATTTTAATCAATTTAGAAAGATGAGGAGAAATGCCTGGCTTAATGATAATTCTTAAACCCTCCAATGCAATCTTCATTCCTATCTCCATAGGTGATTGATCGTAAAATGGTAATTCTCTTGTAGCCAATTCCCAAAGCAGTATTGCAAAACTCCACATATCAGACGCCTCCCAATTCCTGTCACTTATCTTTTTCTGTAATGCTTCCGGTGACATCCACGCTGGATAATAAACACGCCCCTTTTCCTGGAAAGAAAACTTGGCATCCGCCATATTTATACGAGCCGTCAAATCTTCATCTATCATAACATGGCGACTATTTAAATGGTATTCCGGTATAATTCTTTCCAAGCTATGAAGAAAGGCCATTCCGCGAGCAATATCAAGAGCAAATTTAAGAGCCTGAGCGTTATCCACGACAACATCACTGCTTTCGTGCAATACTCTAAACAACGATCCAATTTGCATATATTGGTTAATAACAATTAACTGTGGAGGTGCATTGCAACAACCAATAACAGGCAGAACGTTCGGATGAGAGAAAATTCTTAATTTCGGAAATTCTTCATTAAAATCACGCGATATTCTAGCTGAACAATTTCTTATATTGAGAATCTTGGCCACCACATTATTCCTCTGCCAAATAGCCCGATAAGAGTCACCACTTGGTTTTGATGTTATTTTTTCCAACAAACGCAAGTCTTTAATATTAATACCTTTAAATCTGGAAAGTGTAGCATCTCTGGATCGAGTTTTCAGCCCTAACCAACTTTGGTCTTTGAATTTTATCTTCTTCAAATCTTGACCGGCTTCGACCGCAATGTCATGTAAAACTTTAGCTAAATTTCCTTTAGCTTTATCAAGTGGAGTATCGCCGAATTTATTTGCAATGCTCACAATCGCGCCATGATTTACCAAATCTTCCGCTATTTCATTGTAACCCCAAAAGCATGCGTAATGCAGTGGAGAATTACCATGTTCATTAGTAAAATTCACGTCAGCTTTTTGTCGAAGTAACTGCAAATAATCAGTTAATATAATAATAATTTAACTATGTACTATAAGTATATTTTTTTGTAATACAACAACTAATGGTTAGAATAGTTATATATAATCATGAATAAGAATTTAACGTGAAAGGTATACCGGGTGACTCTGGAATGAGGAAACAGATTATAACTTTTTTATTGTTTAATTCATTTACTTGTTACTTAAAAGTAGAACATGCCATATAAATGACCAGAAATGTTAATACTTTGCGACCTTTTATTTTACCTCTGCTTTACCCGAGAATTATATACTAAAATTCCATTTTTAAATACAAGCATATATGCTCTTTATAAAATTCTGATTCGCTGATAAATATAGAACCTAATAACACGATTACATTTTCTTTCAAAATGACCGATAAAAGTTATTTCATTGTAAAAAAGATCAGGTGGTATGAAATTCATATTCATGATTATTTTTTAAGCACTTTTTCGAAAATGTTAATTTGTCACATGAATTTTCGAATAGTTTGCTGGCCTTAACTTATAGCGTTTTCCACTCGGACATTTAGAGCGCACTAAAAGTGCACTAACTCGGTGTTGGCTGTTCCACTGGTCTTAGCACTCGCTGCAAGCAAAAGTCATACGTGTTCCACTGGTAAATTTCGTGCTGCTTACATAGAAGTGACGACATGTGAGCGTCACTACATTTGACCTTGAGTGCGAAAAACTGGACCTCTCAAAATTGACGGGGCCACTTGTAGTGCAATCTGAAGTTATTACAAGTTATTCACTTTATTGTACTTTCGATAAGCATACAATGGGCAAGTGGGTATATAAATGCATACAGTCAATATTTTATCGGGTAATCGTTATGGTCGAAAATATTCTGCAAATTACTATTAAATTTTGAAACATACTACTTTATGATATTCTCAGATACAGATAATGATACGAATTGTTCCTAATCATCATCCATGAAATACGTTGTTGTGTATTTTATACAAAATATTTTGTCCACTAAAAGACCATTTTCAGAAATGAATAATAATTAAACAATCATTGTACGTAATAGTTTCTGGCGTAATTCTTCATCTACTTTTCCTTTATACGTATTACTAAGTATTTACTTTTATAAAGATTTTCATTTTTTTTGCGATGAGCAGTTCATCTCGACAAAGCATTAAAGCCCTAACGCCAGTTTTATCGACATACCTATGTTACACGTATTGCACTAGCTCTGAGCGAGGGCAGAATCAGTGATTACGTCATATGACGCGACTCTAGGGCAGTGTCGGTGCAACACGAGTTCCCCCAGTGGAAAACGCTATTAATTTTTCTTTGCCCATCTTACTTTGCTATCACTGATTTATTTATGACTTAGTTTAACTTAGTGCTAACAGTATGTCAATTTATTCATAAATTTTCAAAGAAAAGCATAATAATTACTCTAGTGTAGAGGACGATTCAATTTGCTTGCTATCACCGTGAAATCCACTAATTATAATAGTTAAAGCAAAACGGACTACATATACTAATAATGAGCGAACCTGTACTTTTATCGGAATGGGTCCAACCTGTTCTGAATATCCGTCTAAACCTATTCCGAAAATCTGTTCTGGTTCCTGATTACTGAGAGATTAAACGAATTCGAGCAGAAGTAAACCGAAACAGTAATACGGAACGTTCGTATGTAGCAGATATGTATGTCAATAATTGTTGTAATTTACTATGTTATAAAAAAACAACTATTGTATATACTTTTCGCAACCAAATGTTTCTATTTACTTGTTACGTATTGAAGAATCGTGATTAACAAACAACAAATTTTACGTTTGCACGACTACTGTTGTCTATCATCTATCGCATCAGTTTGGTTTTCATTATAATTTTCAGCCTACTATTCCATCAAATCTGTTCCGAGGTGTCTGACAGACCTCTTCCTCTAAAACATTGCACCTGCTCCGAAATAAAAAGTGCATAATTTTCAAAAACGTGTTGATTTTACTATATGCTTAGAATGTAACGCGTTACACTACAACCAGTAATTTTTATAGCACCTTAACCGGTGAACGATATTTGCAATTTCTTACAAATGACGATGAATATATTTGTGATGTCATGTTTATGTCACACGCGGTGTGACTCCTGATGGCGTATACATGGTGATAGATTACTATTACCGAAGGTTTGTGAACCAATGTCTGAGAATAATTGGGTTGCTAGATTTTTTCATTTGGAGACAAGTAAGTTTTATAGTACAGTTCCAACAACTAGGAAAGATTTGGGGGCCAAAGTAATGCTTTTATACATTAATATGTGAAAATGTATTTTGTTAGTTTACCTTTTAAATAAAAAAGTACTACTACTGGAGTTACTAAGAATATACTTTTGTATATTCTTGTGAAGTAGATAATATTACACGATAAATAATTGCTCAGATCTTATACTAATTAGCGAATGTTGGTTTCGAAGCAAACTATACGTATCAAAATCAGAGGTATTAACATGTCTCATTGTATAGCACAGTAATTATTGATACTTGCATTGATTTTATATATAATTCGACATACTCTTAGCACAAAATCAAATCAAATAAAGTCATGAATTAACTAACAATATTAAAATAAAAAGAGTGTATTTTAGAAATTAAGTTAAAGCCATTTCAAATTTGAAAAAGTTTTTCATGTTTTACAGATTTCGTCGCCAGGAAATATAATTTTCAAAAAATTCACTAGTTTCTTTTTGTCCTCATGGGTAAACAACCTTTCTCGATCAGTTTGAGACAATATATTATGGTATGATATACCAACAACATATTTTAAATTTCTCAGCGTATCAAAGCGTTACAAAAAACAAACATAGTTGTAAATTAAAAAATTTAAAAAGTAAAAAATGAAATGCTGATATCCCTTTCGTGCAAACCGGAAATTAAAAAAGACTGCAAAGTTTTAAAAATTGCGCACTTACGTAGAACATTTGAATTTTAAACCTCAAATATATTTATTAAATCTATTACCTCATTTCGTTGTCGCCTAGTTCTAGTTAAGTTCTACCACTTTCGCCAAAGTCGAATATGGCTGTTCTTTATTTTTTGTTATATTGACAATTAGTTATTTTCGTAACTACTACAATATGTTTATCAAATTTGCATAAGTAACAGTTGACATTAAATTGCAAGGTATGTTTAAAAATAATCTTCAACTGAGTTTTATAAAGATCGCGTAATTAGCCGAGATGGATGCCCACCCAAGTCACCAAACTTACTCATTTAACTGAGCCATAAATGTTACTAGGTGTTTTCTATTTATATAACTCTCAATGAAACTTGTGTAAACTCAGAGAGAGAAGAGAAGTGGAACTTATATTGGTTCTAGTATCTTGCGCTGTTTAATTTTGTTTCTGTTCCGCATTTATGTTCTGTATATGATATGTTTTATACAGGATCGGGCAAAAAGAGGGGAACACCGAATTTATGGCTTAACTAGCACTTTTCCGAAAATTTAACCTAAATTAAAGTTTTTGTATATGTTATGTATTATTTAATGGTGTTTGCAGATTTTCCGTTTTTGTCACATTTTTGGAGGTGTGATGTCACCGGATAGTATTTTTTGAGTAGATATTTTTTCCTGAATTCACTAATACCAGGCTTAGTGGGTCTCTGACTTATGGTTTAATAAGAAAAAAATAAATGTAATGGCACCTAAATATTTATTTAATAAAAAACGAACGACGATAACTGAAAATTCTACGTACATTTATTTACAATAGGCGATCACACTGAAAACCTTCAGCTGCCTGACAGTATCCTAATCTGTCAACAAATGACCTTAGTGAATTTTGCATCATTTCAGACGTTATACTAAGTTGTACCGCCGCTCTTATTCATAATGAGGTGGAGCACCATCCTGCTGAAACCAAATTTCTTCTGATAACTGTAGCTGATTAATACGATTGGGAAACAAACGAATTAATTCTGGAACTATCTGATCGCGTAAAAGTTGTAAATATCTATCACCATTTAATATTCCTTCTATAAAAAAGCCTAATTGTATTTTCTCTAAGTATTGCACACCACACGTCCACTTTTTGTTGATATTGTGTGTGACCTTCTTCCATCCAGTGCAGATTATTATCCGACCAATATTTCCAATTATTTCGATTTACAAATCCGTTTCGGCAATATGTGGCTTCATCGGAAAACACAATGGTATTCATAAACATATTATTCATAACATTTAAATTCATGATGTCTTCGCAAAACTGCATTCATTTATCAGGATCGTCTTAATATTTGGCATAATTGCACTTTATAAGAATGAAATCTATTTCTTTTAAGTATCCTTCTTACAGATCTTTCACTAATATCGTTATTTATTGCAAGTTTTGATATTGAATTTTTAGGTTGTTCGTGTACACTTAGAATTACATAAAGTTCATTATCTTCATTTGTAGCTGTCTTCTTTCGTCCATTACCGGGAATATTTTTTACACTGCCAGTTTCGTTAAATTTCTGTAAATTCTGAGACACTGTTGACTTTGAAATTGGGAAATTCTGTCGGGATATGAAGCATTAAATAAATCAGCGGCTTCTTGTAAAGATCTCTTTCTATCTCCAAAACCAACAATCATCAATAAAATAATTCTTCCACGTTCACTTAGTTGAGACATGACCAGGCCGGTTTCACTAGATTACCATGACTACTACCAATATTTTTAATGCGAACGTCCCCATGAGAGGCGCTGCAATGCAATAATGCTGTTCAAATGTTAATTGGTTTAATTTTGATTTAATTGACATTTGTCAAATTGTGTTCAATATTATTGATTATTTCGAGTTCATTTCTTTCTTTAAACACAATATTTAATTACTTTGGTTTTATTGTTTCATTTTGTATTTAGTTGCATGTTAATTATTTTAGTGTTCTAGCATATTATCATAATTTAATAATTAACTAATATGGAAGGTCCACGCTGCGTTATAAAAATGGTTTTGCAGTAAAATATGGTAGCAGACACTGTTTTCCTAATCCAGCGAAAAATATGGATATGTTTAAAAAATGGATCAAGTACTGTAATGATGAAATTCGTAATTTGCCACCAGAAAATGTATATTAAAATCGACGAGTTTGTAGAAATCATTTTACTAATGATCAATTTGGGTCTAATAATAGATTGTTGTCTACTGCATATTCAGTTTTAAATATTCCAAGTAAGCTTTCGGCCTAATTCTCATTATGCGTTTTGTTGTTGCGGCAAAAATTTTAACATTTCAGCGATCGTGCGCTTTTCACCTATTTTTATCAGTGGACTAAGGTAGTTTTGAATTGAGTTATTAATATTATGTCGTTTTAGTATGATTTGAATATTTTTTATATTATTTCTATGGGCGTCGTATTTTGGTAGACATCTACGATATTGCTTCATACTAATGAAAAAGTTTTCACTTACAATCATTTTTCGGAGAATTTTTGAAGAAGTTCCAGCTGAGAAGTTGCCAAATTATAACATAACAATATATGTAGTGAAAATGTATGGTCTCTACCTATAGCCATGAAAATCTTCTTATGGAACCGGATCTGAAATACTTACCATAAAATTTTCGTATTTCTCTGTATTTAAACCGGCCACAGCAGTAAAAGCATCAACTCCGACTTTTGTTCATATTATAAACAAATTGCAGCAGGGGGCTAAATGGCTTATAAATAATATAATTACTCATCATTAACTTAAATTTCTGTTTCTTTTTTCTATTGTATAGAAAAATTCTATTGTATACAGAATTCTTATGTACTTACGGCCCGATTTCATAATAATGTCCTTCATTCGGTTTATTCTCGGTTAAGTAATGAGTATGGTAGTTTAACGGTACATCAAAAAGGACTTTAGGAATATATCAATTAATGATCGCATAACACTATTTTTTTTATGAAAGTCAATTTGTATTTAATGGTGACTTTAAATAATAATACGGCATTAGGTTTTATTACGAAATCGGCCCTTATTTCTATCAAATATGTTATCCTTTTGTAATTTACTTTGTTCATAAAAATACAATATACCTTATATATACATATTTGTTATTTATGTTTTGTATTAATTCATTAAATATAAATTGAAATAAAATCCATCGTACGCTTTGGGATATTTAAGCGTCGCGCTTTCGCATAATAATGCGAACGTACTCAGTAGATGGCGCAAAACATGGTTATGATTGACATACGTTATCTGACGCACCTATATTATATTTCATCTATATTATATTTCATCTATGGACATGACTAATAATGTATTAATGTCAAATATAATTGTAAAATCAAATATGATAAAAAAATATACGTTTTTACTTTGACAGAACTCAAAAAAAAATGTAGATAAAAAGTTTTTGGTATACCTACTGCGATAATTATTTAGGGCCGATATCATAATAAAAGTTAATACTGCATCCATTTTATTTTTTTCTTATGGAACCATAAGTCAGAGATCCACTAAACCTAGTATTAGTGAATTCAGGAAAAAAATATCTAGTCAAAAAAATAAATAAATACAGGGTGATTCATTAAAAATACTATCCGGTGACATCATACCTCCAAAAATGTGACAAAAAAGGAAAATCTGCAAACACCAATCAATAACATATAGAATATACAAAAACTTTAATTTAGGTTAAATTTTCGAAAAAGTGCTAGTTAAGTCATAAATTCGATGTTCCGCTCTTTTTGCCCGACCCTGTATAAATGAAATGAAAGGCAACGCTTCAACTCGATAGAGCAAGCATTTTAAGCATAGATGTTGTATTGTTTAGTATCTATTTTATTATATAAAACAAATTTACTTTTACCGCCATTTTGATATCACGTCAAATGATATGATATTAAATAAAATAAATGTTAGAGGCTTAACCTGCACAAACAGGTGTGTGCATGTTAACAGAAGCAAAAATTTTCATTAGTCATATAATTGTGTGCGTGTGTGTATTTCAGTTAGCATTTATGATTTTGGTTACTGTGTACAACACCAAAACTCATCAAAATACCTGACTTGCTATAAGTTAACTTTTGTGTTCTTGTTACAACTCCAAATAATAAATGGAACACCAAAGTACAACTTGAAGTGACCTTCAGTTAACTGTGTTGTTAAATTGTAACATTACAATAGCATCTACTGTAATGTTACTGTCATTACATAATTTAAATAATTTGAAAATAGATTACTAAGAGCAACTAGTAATATGGTGTAATAGCTTATTACTGAACCAACAACAATATTCCATTTGTTTCATACATACATACCCTACAAATCAATAAAAATATTATCAAAAGGTCATTGCATAAACACAACCACTTTGGCGAATGGTAACAAAAGACGGGCATCAGACTTATCTTTTATGATTCTATGTTCTTAAATATTTGATTTTATAATATGAAAATCTAATATTGGAATACCCCTACTATTAATACATACCATATGTATAATCTCACGGTGACCATGTGCAGCTGCTAAATGCAATGGGGTATCATCTCCTCTGTTGGTCGCATTAACACGTGCACCTCGTGATAACAACATTTCTACAATTTTAGCATTTCCACGTTTTGACGCCCAATGTAAAGGACTAAATCCATGATCATCCCTAAAATATTAGGTGCTGTTGTATGTATTAACTCAATTGATATATCTCAAGAAATGCCTTCACCATATAAGCCAAATTTAGCGTTGTATTATTCACTTACCCTTGATTCATATCATGTTCTGTATCATCTAACCATACTCTTACTTGTAGGGCATTTCCTTCTCGACACCAATGAAATATATCTTCCATTTCTAAGATTTGTTTAATATTTAAACCTCTATAAATAAAAATTGGGCGTGAATAAGTACAGCGCTTTGCTGTTTATTTAATATTATTTATACTTACTTTAAACCAAATATACTAACGGTTTACTTAATTTTATATCAGCTAACAACTCGTTAAATAAATAAAAATATATTTAAAATATTAACAAAAATATGTAACTAAAAATTTGTGACAGATTATTTTGCTTTCCATTTGTGTCTATGTCGAAGGTCATTAATTTGTCATTTCTCTTCTTTCTTATTGGTTACGAAGTTTGACAATGCGTTCAGCAAAAATTGCAACTCGCATCTCGCATCCGACATGCCACAAAAAAAATGAGTGTTGATTCTAAACTCGAGGTAAAAAAAACTTGTTCATTTTTTTCATTTCAAAATGGTTCACGATCTGCATATATGAATTTTCAATTCATCGCTGTCATGAAGCACATATTTTAGGGTACTTTCTATTTCACACTGATCCGCGAACAAAATTGGTTTTGTTCGCACGATTCATGCACAACAGAACCGATTTTGTTCGCTGATCAGTGTTAAATAGAAAGTACCTAAATTCAAGACAAATAATGATAAATAATGTAGTAAGTAGTACATTTACATCACAATAACCTCCAAAACTTAAAGGTTCACGATGTGTAAATTTAATTAAACAATTTTTTGAGCACAAGGTTACATCCATTCAAACCCAAACACAAAATCGTACTGAATACAGACCACAATACAGACATACCCTTATACCATTGATTAATTGATTTGCCATCAAAATGGAGAGTTTTGCCACTGCGTATTTGGTTGCATAAACGAATATTCATATACTTTTGAATAAAATAATCTGTAAAGTAACCGCCCGTTTCTTGCACAGGCATGAACATAACATGTAAACTTACAACTGGTTACAACAATGTCATGGCGGTTTAGTTTTCTCATTCCGTAAGAGGGCGCTGACACTAGATTAGAAACATTGAGCTAGTATACTAAGGAGACGCTGTGAAGCATATTTCCTGTATGTTCAAAACGGCGCACTGGGCGGGGCTTAATCGGTGTTCCAATATGGCTGCCTCACCAGGTCCGAACTACTGAAAATTGTAAGTATAATCTTAAGCCTCCACTTAACAGATGATTTTATTTAAAATTAATTACGTTATTCCACGCCTATTAGGCCCAAGGCCCATAAATGTCATAATTTGACAATGTAAACGCTCAATATGTAATAGTTTATTTATGTACCTACATACAGGCGCACCAATTGAAATTTTCCAATTACGGCCCTGCACATTGTTTTTATGTCTAACACTGACCTATGAAATGTTATTTTCAACGAATTCTTCTTGTTAACGCTGTTTCTACTCTTGCAACTAGGTAGAGCACAAGAAACCATTATATGTCTCGTAGTAGTTTGCTATATCATATAACTGTAAGAACTGAAATAATCAAATAATACAATCATACATGACATATACACTAGAATCTATTATTTGACGTAAAGTGGTGAACCAATATGACCGACCTGCGCCGTTTTAACCACGTGATAGCGGTTCCCTACTTATTCTATCTCAATGATTAGAAACAATATTTTGTTTTTAAAGTTATTAGCTTTGTTCGATTTGGTCTCCTGCTGTATACAGTGAATCGCACGATCGTGCGCCATAAAAATACCCTATTCCATTTGCATTGTTGTAAGAGCGAGTTTCGAATATCACTGCATGCGTCGTGTTGTAAACGTCTGAATCGAACAAATCTATTAGTATCTAGTAGGTGTGAAGCAAATAATTATACATATTTCTATACATTCTATACATCTAATTAATTGTAAAACAAACAATAAAATCCATTTTTGATTATGACATAAAAATAAGTTATTATTTTGAATTTTGCTGCCAGCAGTTCTCTCGAGCCGATAGATGGTTCTTAATCATAATGCCATGATTATGGAAATTTCTAACTGTGGGTGTAAGTTTATACTTTTCTCTATACTATGTGGCGTTCTCCGCGAAAAGGGACCTAGTGTGTCAAAAAATATGTTTTGACTGAAGAGTGGATTTTGGTATCTAAAACTGTGTAGAATAACATAAAGTGAATTAAATTTGTGATAAAAAATTATTTATATTATAAAAGCGTACAAAAAAATGAGAAAAAATCACCGAAACGTCATTTTTAGCTTTTTTGTATGATTTTTTTACATCAGTTTTCGGATTTTTGTGGAGTTCCGCCTATTTTTTAGGTATTGTGTGATCCGGTGCTTCGATTTTCATCCTTTTGGCAATTTCAGCTTTTTCCTTTTGCGGCGCTTTCACTTCAATTTTCTTTTGGGCTGTCATCTCACATTTTTTCTTTCTCTTTTGTGATAAATGTATGTTACTTGCTGTCGTCTCACTTGACTTTTTGTTCAATTTAGACGTTGGCTTTAGGGACCACAAAATTTCGTTTCTGTGAATCACTACACAGAGCCCTGATATTATCATACAAATACCATTTCCGATCTGATGATAAAACCGCTTGGTACAATGAGTGAAGGGAATCCATGTGGAAACTCAGCACTACAACGTCACCAAAGTGCTATCCAATCATAACTAATCACATGCAGATCTCACGGTATAGATCAAGGTCGTAAACTGTTTTAGTTCACAGAACGATCGCGCAGCGTTGATATCGCTGGATCGAAAGCTAGCTTCATAACAATACATAACCTATATAAACGATATAAACTATGTTTCCAAATGGTTTACAACAAGATTGTTCATTCTATTCATTTTCTTTCTAGCGGTTCCTTGTGCTCTAGTTTGTGTACTTATTTCTAGTTTCGAGGACCGATTGTAAGTGAATATTTTATATATTTATAAATTTTGGTTGTGTAAGTTTTGTTGTGTTTCATTGCATAAATTATAAAAACAATGGTGACGTGCTGCGTGCCTACATGTAGTAATACTTCCAAAGAAGCTATTTTACATCGTTTTCCTTATCTTGATGAATAGGCGAGAAGAAGTTCGTGATAGTAGTCGAGTTGGCTATTATTTCTGAAGTTAATTTACAGAATAATTATTATAATGTAATTGTTATGGGTGTATAAGAAATTGATTATAAGGACATATATCCAGTTTTTCTTACTTCGTACTTTTCAATTCTATATTCCCAACATTCTTGAAGTTCAGTTGAAAATTAATATTAATTGTCTACTAAAAATTATTTAATTCTCCCGAAATAATTAGCGACTAAAAAAAAATCGCGAAAGAAATTATCGAGAATATCGACATTTAAGATCAAATATTGAAAATGTACAGATTCTGAGTAGTTTTTGAATTGAGACATGTGCGAGTGAATAAAATATATTTTGAAATTTAAATGGGAGTTAAAAAAACTAAGTAGTAATGAAAAATTAAAATTTTAGGTTGAATGGTGGTATAGAAACCATAAACTGCTGTTGGTGAAGATTCAAATAAAAAAAATAATAACTTTAAACTTTACAGACCTATTTATATGAAAAAATGGAAAGAATTTGGTGCAAATTACGCGTTTTCGTTATTTGCACGAAATTCTTTATTATTTCTCAATAAAGTATTATAAACTTTTAAATTTATAGTGCACCGTTTTGGCGCCATAAACCATATAGTTATCAGTACGCTCGCATAGCGCTGTATTAGTATACAACCGCACGTAGTAAAATAGTTTTCAATTGCTAATATAAGAGTGGCCGGGGCATGACTAATTATAACAAATCGCTTCTCTCAACTGAAGACGTGTTTACAGTAATGTGGCACTGCGCAACTTTAAACGCGTTTTTCTCAAAACTTCATTTTCGCACACTAGGTTCCTTTTCTCGGAGAACGCCACATATACTGAATGTATATACATAGCATTCCAATGAAAACGATTCACATTAAATAAGTCGAAAACATCAAGAAATACGAAAAAGACGCCGATACATGTCAATTTTTGTTTGAAGAGGGAAACTTTTTCAGCGATAAGATAAAATCATGTCTTGCTCCTCCTAGACAGTATTAAACGTTAAAATTTCAAATGGCACTTCGCCATATTATTACATTTTTCGATTTTACATACTATTTGCAACAACGTTCATATAGGACAGCCTGTACCTACACTTTAGGAGATTTCTTATAAAGCTTTAAGGGCTATTGTCTATTTCATCCGCAAAAATCTAGGCTGTATAAAGAAAAATAGTAAGAAAGCTACATGTTGATTTTTTTTTCAACACTGGTATCAAATAATGTGTGTATGATGTATGTACTATCGCGAGCTTATTAAACGACTCAAACTTCAAGCGTTATGGCCGTATACAGCTACTCGAAACATTTGAGAAGTAGCACTGGGCGACTGTAATTACAGGTCGATAACAAAAGCAGGTAGAAAGATTCGCAATAAATTGTATATCCTATGATGATTGTAGTACATCCTACATTACTATAATATGATTCGTATTTATTGACGAAATTCGCTCTGTTTGATATTATGTCTAGAAAATTCATACGCAGTGCAAGTTTAAAATATGTTTTTATATATATTACTATTGTGTTTATAGGAAATTTGATGAAGGAAAAACAATGTTTGCAAAACATTAAGAAATGATTAAAATTAAATATCAATTTAAAGAAATATTTATTTCTGAACATATATTAATTTTTTAATATGGCGAAATATATATAAGGTAATTATCAGTTGATTTAGGAACATTTTATTGGACGAGACAATTGAAAACGTATTGCTCGGCACCTGACTGGTATTTATAAATTAAACATTTTCCAGGAGTGCGTTCAAAAATGATTACCGAGTAAGAAATATTTACCACGGGATTACAAAGAACGTTCAGAATTAAAAAATATTTTACACTGGAATATATTCCCAGCGTTCAAAAATTAAGTCGGGGAATGCTAAGGGATTACTTTTGTTACCGTATATTTGAGCACGGTAAAACCTTACCGAGTATGCGCATTAACAGTAAAACTTCTATATTAGCGAACACCCTTTTAGCGAATTTTTCTATTTAACAATTTTTTCATGTACACATTGAATTTCAGAATACACTTGCATGTATTTCAACTTCTACTTAACGAAGAAAATTTCTTTATTGCGAAGTTTTTCTTTTACTACCAGATTTTTCCCTACCAAAAATATTTCGCAAAATTTGATATAAAGCGATTTATGAACATGAAACGCTTTTTAATATAATAGTACTTTTGATAGTCATCTTACATCAGGGATAAAAGATAATTTAGGTAAAAAAAAGTCAAGACTACATTGCACAAAGAATCAGTTACATTCAATTATTTACCCATTTATTTCAGTATTTTTTTTAATATTTTACACTTTTGATAAGAACTAAAAAATGTCACTAAATCGTGATTGCATTTGAATACGAGAAGAATCCGCCAAATCAAGTTTTAAAATTCACATGCGAAGTAAGAGGAGCCGCCAGCAGCATCTCGTCGCAAACTGAGCGTTGACAGTTGACAGGTAAATTACCATTACTATTATCCATAAAGCGTTCGGAAATAATCCTGCTAAGGTTATACTCTTAGAAGTAAGACCTATTACTATTCCCATGGTATCACCGTACCATTACCATCCATTTTTGAACGCACTCCAGGTAGTTAACGGTTGACAATTAGTTGTACATTAAGAAATTATATTGAATTTACCTCAGTAGTGCAAATTGTTCTAAAAAATAACTATTATTGGCTTTAAATTCTTATTAAATTAATATAACTGTCGTATTTATACAAACGTTTAAAGTTCTTAAGAATCCGCTAAAACAAACACCGACAAATATTATCATTAATCTTCTTTTATATATAAACATAACGTGCATCTATAAACAACTATATTTCTTCATCAAATTTTGTATTGTTAATCTCAGTGAATTATAAGTACTATTTCAATTAAAACCGACATTTTAAATAAAATTTCACAAAAGGCTAAGAAATAATAGATATTTTAGTATTAGAAGTACCTATACCTTGTTTAATTTGAGACTTCTTATAAGAAGACGTTAATCACATACGTTATCTATTATCGGCTGTTTTAATTAAAACATTGACCACATACTAATAAAATAATATTAAATTCTTTCCATAATTACGTGTCCCAATCTGTAAGTTTATAATTTTTACAATAATTGTTGTTAGATCAATATTTTCCCTGAGAAAAATGATGACATTTTCTCTTATTCAATTAACTTGAGTACGGTCTACCTCTTCGCTGAATCCATCATATTCATGTCAAATATATTCATAATTCTTTTCGCTTAGATTTCTTTTAAATAGTGTCTACCCTCCGGCCTGCGGCTATACGGCTTATTACAGTTGCCCGGTTATGTTTACTTGAATATTGCTCCAAGTAAGGAAAGCCTACAATAGATACGTTTTATGGCAGTTTGAGTCGTTTAAAATGCTCTCGATAGTACAGTCGACAGCTTCTAAATCGACACCACCGCAAGCTAACGTCGACCTTATCTACGAGCGCGACCAAGTTAATCTGGCCCGCGGAAAATATGCGAACTAACTTGCCAACCTCTTACGTCGCACCCCCGCTAACCAGCACTTTGAATGTTTGACAGCAGGGTACAGTCTTGTTCTATGTTGTTTTCTTTAGATTGTGAGAATTATCTCATATAAGATTATATCACATTTAAATTTTGGCGCGCTGAGTTTTTGTTTGGGAATGTATATGACAAATCGATGGTGCTGCTTGAGGGGTCATGTTCACCTGGTCGCACTATAATAATAATATCAACTACAAATTCAAACTGAAGGTCACACAACGTGACCCCCTCTACATTGCTATTAAGGTTACTTCATTCAAAATTAAGGGCCGCTTATTATAACTGGGTTAACAATGAACATCTCCACATTCATAGTACAAAGAAAGTCATTGTAATAAAGCCAAAAAATTATTATTTTTAAATTTATTGTTCGTGAATTCCTAATAAGGCTTTTAATACGTGACTTACTGCAAGCGTCCATGGCGCAATGGTTCGCGCGACGGCTTAATAACGCAAATGCACGGATTGTTTAGGGTTCGAATCCCGGCAGATTAGTTTTATTTTTTATCTCCAACAATAATGCTACAAATTCAATAACACCACAAAAATCAGAGATTTTGAAGACTATAAAATCGATTTTTTGAGGTAAATAATGAATAATTTTTACAATAACAAAAATGATCACGTGCTATTATATTATTCGATTTTTAATTGTTACTAACGACGAATCATTTGTCAAAATAAACAACAAAACTTAATCAAGATTAAAAATAAATAAATAAATAAAATTCATTTCACGGATTCGAACCCCAAACAGTCTGTGCCTTACGTTATTAAGGCGTCACGTGAACGTCTGCGCCACGGCCACTTGCACTAACTTACGTGTTAAAAGCCTTATTAGGAATTCATGTACAATAGGTTTAAAAAATAATAATTTTTTGGCTTTATTAAAATGACGGAAATGTTCATTGTTAACCCAGTTATAATATTCGGCACTTAAATTTGGATGAAGTAGTATTAGGGAGATAATATTCACCGAAAACCGATTTTACATGTATTTTCCCTATGTCCCACTCGACCGTGGAAACCCTGTATATATATATGTATATAGATATGTAGTTATAAAATATCAAATATGTATGTATTAAATACAAGTCACGAATAAATACGAATAAATATTTACAAAACAAAAGTCAATCTCGACACAAACGTCAATAACACCTGATAGTTGGTAAACAATGAACAACGCTCGAATCTCGAATACTAAACATCAACTAACGTCAAGTATTTTTCTTCCAGAGAAGATGGCGGATTGTGCTGCGCATTAAAAATGCTCCTAATTTTCCCGCCAAGGGGAGTGCAAATTCTGCTAGTTTTATAATCTGTGCTTCAGTCGTCTTGAATCTTTGTCATTTTTTCGCGTCTGTCGACGGAATTTGTGTAAAATAGGTATTTTGGATTTAAGACTATGATAATGATATCTTTCCATTTTTCATACGTTGTCCTCTTATTTCAAAAGCACCTGTATATATAAAGTGCCACTTTCATAGTTTCATCAAAATTTCGTACATCAGCTGATTTCCATATTAGTTTTTGTAAACTACACTATAAGTTACTCCTGCAGATGCAAAGTACTTACATATTCTTGTTTTACGGTAGGTACTAATGCAATTTCATGACTATTATTTCCTAAAATAGTGTTTTGAATATCCAGAATGCTGAATAAGCTGATATGCAGCAAATGGCTGCAGTGGACTGCTTCAATTTTCAATTTCAACCTTTTAATGTAATAAATAAATACTAACGCACTGGCGTTTCGTTGCTTTCAATTGAAGGAAAATTGGACGTACTTTTACGTAATATACTTTATTTTAAAAACAGGAACGAACAAGTTACGTATAATTATGTTGACATGTAAAAAAAAACTTATTATTATAAACAAAAATCAAAAATAGAATAGCAACCAATAAAAGGGCACATTGTGGTTGCTAACAAGCACCTCGCCTTGAAACCAGAGATTCAACCAAAGGTTTCAACAATACAAAAGAAAAATAATAAAAATAAAATGAGTATACATGTATATAAGCAAAAACTAATCAGTAACGTCACTTGGTAATGTGCATAAACAATGTACAGATCGACGCACTCTATTTCCTTTAGGTAATTGAATAGAAGCAGATCTAAGGACTCCATCTTTACTGCGGTGAAGCTCTGTAATTCTGCCTAATGTCCATTGTAGAGGCGGTGCATTCTCGTCTTGAATTAACACTACAGAATCGACTTTAACCACATCAGGCAAATGTTGAAACCACTTGTTCCGCCTTTGCAAATCTGCTACTACTTCCTTACTCCATCGACGCCAAAATGCTCCATTAATTGTTGAGCTCACTGATAAGTTGTAAGGCGGTTCTGCCTTATATTCGATATATCGCTTTCAGGTAAAGCTCTTAAAGAACGCCCAATGAGGAAATGACCGGGAGTTAAAGGAATAGGGTCCTTGGGGTCAGAGCTGAGATAGGAGAGGGGTCGTGAATTCAATACAGCTTCAATCATAACTAATGTCGTATAAAAATCTTCAAAAACTAAGTTTGCGTTAGCTAAAATTCTTTTCAAATGATATTTTACACATTTCACACCACTTTCCCACATGCCACCTTCATGAGGTGACCGTGGAGTAATAAATTTCCAATCAATAGATTGATTGATCAAAAATGGTATAAACATATTTGAGGAGTCACTGTTATGCAATAAATTATAAAGTGAATCTAACTTATTTTTTGCACTGCGAAAAGTTGTAGCATTATCACTAAAAATGCAGTGAGGTTTCCCTCGACGTGCAATAAACCGCTTTAAAGTGCTAATAAAAGCTTCCGTTGTAGCAGAAGTAACCAATTCTAAGTGAATAGCCCGTGTAGTCAAACACACGAAAACACAAATATAAGCTTTATATAATTTAGCGCCCCTAATGCGTCTATCCTTAATGAGAACAGGACCAGCATAGTCCAGGCCAGTGTTATAGAAAGGATAAACTCGTTGCAATCGAGCACTAGGTAAGTCGCTCATAAATGGATGTTGTACTACTGGTTTGGCCTTAAAACAAGTCACACAACTTCTAATAAATTTCTTTACAGAATTTCTACCATTGATAAGCCAATACTTTTCCCGAATATTGTACAACAATTGTTGAGCACCGCAGTGCAATAACTCACGGTGATATTTATCCATTATTAAATTGGTGAATTTATGATTCTTGGGCAGTAATAATGGAAATTTCTTTTCAAAAGCAAAATCAGAATATTTAAGTCTACCACCAACACGCATGCAACCGTTAGCATCGAGAAAAGGGTTAAGAGCTTGTATACTGGAATTCTTAATCGCTTTATTAGCAGCGAGACATTTGATTTCTTGATAAAAAGAATGCCGTTGGCACAAGAGTACTAACCGCAATGTGGAGTTTTCTAATTCGGAAATTGTTAACCTGCCAAATATCTTATCTTTAGTCTTTAAGTTTGAAATCAAGCGCAATACATATGCGAAAATTCTTTGTAACTTTCCAAATGTGGAATATTTAGAGAAAAGCGAATTAGAAAATAACACATCTGAATGAATAGTAGATATATTAGATACGATACTTTTGGCTTTGCTTTCTAAAAATTCATTCGGATTAATATGAAAATCTAAGTGATCCCAAGTGGATTCGTGGGAAGCTAAGAATGGTGGACCAGTATACCAAAAAGAGTACGGATTTTGAAGATCGGTTAACTGAGCACCGCGTGAAACAATATCCGCAGGATTATTACAACCTTTTACATAGCGCCAAATCTTAACATCGGTTAATTCTTGAATAACAGCTATTCTATTACCTACATAAACCTTGTATTTGTTTGGATAAGAATTAATCCAATTCAAAACTATTTGAGAGTCAGTCCAAAGAACAATACGATGAAACCTTAATTTCATTGTACCGATTACCTTCTGAGTCAATTCACTAAGCATGACTGCAGCGCAGAGTTCTAGCCTAGGAATTGTAATGGTGCGCAAAGGTGCGACACGCGATTTGGAAGTTAGTAAATTGGTAAATATACGACCATCAGAAGTGATGCATCGCGCATATAGACAAACCCCATATGCCACAGAACTAGCGTCAGAAAATCCATGCAGTTGAATTTCTGCATAAGATGAAAAAAGACAACGTGGAACTTTAAGTTCATGCAAACATTGAAATTGAGCTTCAAGCTTTGTCCATTCTGCTTCTATGTCTGCGGGAACGGGATCGTCCCAATCCAGACGCAATTGCCACAAAGCTTGGACTAGAAGTTTGCCTCTTACCGTTAGAGGTGTAACCAAACCTAAAGGATCAAAAATTTTTGATACAGATGCGAGAATACTGCGTTTCGTAGCTTTAGAAGACCGCACTGGAAATTCAGCTTTGCAAAATAACAGATCCTTTTCGGAGTCCCAATGGAGACCAAGCATTTTGGAATCTGTTCTTTCGCCGATCGGAATTGTCGAGAAGTCGATGTTTTCGGCGAATGATTGATTAAGAACTTCCAATTTGTTAGATAGGAATTTTCTAATAATTAAGCCATAAGAAGCGAGAATTGAAGAAATTTCGCGCTTAATTTGAAGCGCATGCTCTATAGAATTTGTACTGTATAAAAGATCATCCATGTAAAAATCTGTGCATATAACATCAGCTGCTTCTGGGAAGGTATCTTTATGTAGATCGGCAACATAACGCAAACATCTGGTGGCTAAAAAGCTGGCTGAAGCCGTGCCGTATGTGAGGGTATTCAAATGATACGTATGTAGAGGGTCAGTAGGATTAGTTCTCCACAAAATATTCTGAAACTTCGTTTCCGAAGGCCTGACATTAATCATACGATACATTTTAGCTATATCGCCACAAAGAGCTACCTCGTGTGAACGAAATCTGAGTAAAATGTCAAACAGATTATCCTGAACTTGAGGTCCGACTAACTGAGTATCATTAACAGAAACACCTGAGGAGGATTTACAACTAGCATCAAAAACCACACGAAGCTTAGTAGTTAATGACGACTCTCTTATTACAGCATGATGAGGAATATATTGAAGAGGAATATCAGCTGTATCAATTGGACCGTCGTACGTATTTATAACACTTGATTTTGTAAATGAGGTATCAGCAGAGGATGGCTCCCTTGAAACCTTTGTCATATGACCCATATTCTCATATTCGGACATAAATTCAGAATACTGCTTCAATAAACGAGAATCCTTATGAAGACGTTTTTCTAAATTCAAAAAACGACGATGTGCAATACTTTTAGACTCTCCAAGTGAAGCTAACTCTTTATTAAATGGAATGGCGACCATACAATGACCAGTATCATCAATTTTAACTGTATCCAAGAAATAATTTTCGCAAAATCTCTCTTTTGATGACAGAGACGATAACTTGGAAGGAGGTTTGATACTATCTATTTCCCAAAACTTAATCAAATTTTGATTTAATTCTCTCAGAGATGGGTCCCCTTTCAAAAGACAACAGTTCGTAGAGAGGGCTAGATTACTCAACAACGATACTTTAGGCAAGCAGCAAGTAGGTAAATGACCTATGGCTACCCATCCTAGCAAAGTATTCTGTAATATCGGTTTAGATTTCCCCAACGAAATCCTGTCAGGTAACATAATACTAAAGAATGTGGGAGAACCTATAAGAATGTCGATATTGCTTGATTTGTTGAAATCTGAATCGGCTAACCTAATATGATTAGGCAACTTTAGCGCTCTCTTGTCAAACGAAATGCGAGGTAAAGGATTTGCGATTTTAGGTATCACTAAACATTTTAACTTTGTTTCATACCTACCAGTTGTTGATGAAATTTTCAAGCATGTATATTTAGAGCAAGCAGAAACGGAACAGTTTATACCATTAAGTTTAACGTCGATTGGTGAATAAGATAAACCTAATTTGTTACAAAGTTCTTCAGAAATAAAATTACTTTGTGAACCAGAATCGAGAAGTGCTCTCACTGTGATGCTACCGTTATGTCCAGAAACTTTTAGTTGAACGGTAGGTAAAAGAATCTCGGAATTGTTAGAAAAGTTGCATACAACAGATGAATTGTCAGGTTCACAGTTCTCTCTACGAGATGAATGATTACGTGTACGATTACCAGAAGGACTACCATTGCGCTCTTGGCGAAAACAGAGTAAATAATGATGTCTATCTTTACAATATTTGCAGTTAACAGAAGATTTGCATTTTGCACGAGAGTGTAAGAAACAAACAAAACAAATCTTTAAAGATTTAACCTTTTTGTACCGTACTCTCACTGACATGCCCAAGAAAGAAGGACATTGAGGAATTGAATGTTCTTCTTTACATATTAAACAAGATTTTTCAATAACTTGCGATAATGCGTGAGCGGTTCGAGGTGATCTTTTAACTATATCTAAAGTTTTACTAAATTGATTATTACTCTGACTAATACGCGAATCACTAACAATATCGCAACGCGTCGAAAGAAAATCAATTGTTTCCTTTAAAGAAGGAATTTTCTTAGGAAAAGCCTTTGTGAACGCGTGTGAAGTGCGACTATCCGTTTTATTCTGCGCAACATAAGCCAGCATTGCAGCTTTATACTCTTGATCGTTGACCTTCTCATTCTCAATAGCTCTACAATGAGCAATAAATTTGTCATAAAATTCCCTTAATTGTGACTCTTTAACTAAAGCTGGTGCTTCAAATAATGATTCTAATTGACTGAATATTAATAATCTGCGATTATGAAAACGTTCTTTTAATAATTCCCTTGCAAGCTCATAACTAGCCTCGGTAGATTGCATATCTTTAACTATTTGAGCTGCAGAACCAACTAAACAATTTTTTAAATATAAAAATTTCTCAATCGCTGACAGTTCACTATTTCTGTCAATCAATGCGTCAAAAGTGTCAATGAAACTCCTAAATTCGGCAGAATTGCCACCAAAGTTAGGTAAGGTAATTTTGGGAAGCTTGACATTCTCACGAGAATTCGAATTATCTACGGCGCTATTGATAGAATGCATACTTGCCGTTTTAATGTTCGATTCATTAGAATTTATCTCATCCTTTTGTAAAATACGTGCAGCGTCAGCCAATAATTTTATGTAATCTTGAGTGAATTCCGATAATGTCGGAAATTCATCGAGATACACGTTTTTAACTGAACACTGCTCAAAAATTTGACGATATTCGCCCAAAGTTTGCTTAACTAAGTCCATGTGTATTTTGATTTCAAATATATCTGGAATAATTTCACTATTTGACTTTATTTCGTCGACAATATTTTTAAAGGATGTAAATGTATCCATTACCAATTGAGCTCTTATAATGTAGATCTTGGCGTCATCGTTATATTTGCTCCTTTTAGGACCCATTTCGAAATCAAAATACAACAAGAACTTGAAATAATTGTATGTGCAATTAGAGAATTTTAAAAAAAGACGAGACTGATAAGAACTATGTATACATAAAAATAGTAAAACAGACGCACTAGAGGATAGCAAAAAATAACGCTACTATTACAGTAGGTACCTACGTGTTTTAAGCTACAAAAAAGAATGCCTTGATTATGACACACAAGTGACTTGAACCGTCAAAAAGGAATTGCTCTACAAATATGCATATGTCAACAAAAAAAAACTATATTTGTGAGTGTGAAATGCGTATTTGTGTTTCTGAATATAAAAAACGTATGAAACTACACGCGAGAAATTATAAAAATTCACGACCCTTCTAAAGTCGATAGCGAAAGGCTATAAGACTTACTGTGACGTAATGATTTATAGATAAGACGTAACTGCGTCCATTATCTTCATTCTTCTAAATTTTCCTTCCATTACACAAACGAAACATCCGGCTCGAAGGACCAAAATGTTTTGAATATCCAGAATGCTGAATAAGCTGATATGCAGCAAATGGCTGCAGTCGACTGCTTCAATTTTCAATTTCAACCTTTTAATGTAATAAATAAATACTAACGCACTGGCGTTTCGTTGCTTTCAATTGAAGGAAAATTGGACGTACTTTTACGTAATATACTTTATTTTAAAAACAGGAACGAACAAGTTACGTATAATTATGTTGACATGTAAAAAAAAACTTATTATTATAAACAAAAATCAAAAATAGAATAGCAACCAATAAAAGGGCACATTGTGGTTGCTAACAAATAGTTTGTAAATAAGGAAATAACGTAAATGTCATTTGAATGCAATTCCCATTAACATTACACCTATTTATATAACAAATGCTTGTCCTCTTAGATAAGTCAAAAGTTTAAAACATTAAACATGCTAAACAACTACTATAACGAATTACGTGAAAACGTGTTTCTTATATAATCGGTTGCATATCCTTGAGTATAATAATGTATGAATATTTTAAAATTAATTGAACTGTTGCTAGGAAGTGAGTAATTTCATATCCTATTAAACCTTTACACTGAACTAATTTTTATTTACTTATCAAGTGAAGTTTAAACTAGATTTACACACAAAGATCACAGTTATTCATATGTGAATATTGCAAGCGTTTATGTGTAAGTGGGTATACTTATTTAACGATGTCGACATACAGGTTTACTTTGAACGAAGCTGATAAAAATTTTGCGATTAATGTTTTAAATGAAACACACGAAACGAGAGCAAAATCGTTAGAGGAAATTAAAAATTGGCTTATAGAAAACCCTAATATATGTGCAAAATCAGATGATTTAAATATATTAGCATTTCTTCGTGGTTGTAAGTTTCGTCTTGATAAAACGAAACAAAAAATTCAAAACTACTACGAAATGCGAAGTAAAGTTCCAGAGTGGTTTGCAAATAGAGATCCGATGTTACCAGAAATAGAAGAGTTGGCAAAACTTGGAGTTTTCATTCCACTGCGACAATTTCAAGATAATAAGCATGTTGTAATTATCCGAACAGCTGTACATGATCCGAGAAAACATAAACAAGACGATGTTTTCAAAGTTGGAAAAATGATTTTAGACTTGCTTGGCTGTGAAAATGAGCAACTCCAGATATATGGCGTAATCGCAATCTTTGATATGCAAGGTATTTCCGTTGCACATGCTAGACAATTACCGCCGAGTAAAATAAAAAAAAGCAGTGCATGCATGGCAAAACTATCACTGCAGACCGAAACAACTTGAGTTTATAAATGCACCTGTTTACATTAATGTTTTGTTAAATGTTTTTAAAAGATTTATGAGTGAAAAATTGAAAGGAAGAGTTCGTGTACACTTTTCTGGATTAAGTACATTGCATGATGTGATAAATAAAAGCATTTTACCTAATGAATATGGTGGTACAGATGGTAATATTGAAGATCATATAAATTTGTGGCATACAAAACTACTGCAATCTCGGGAGTGGTTTAAGCAAGATGAAATGTATAGAAGTAGATTACAATAACGAACTTTGTTGCATTGCATAAATTAGAACATATTAATATAAATAAAAATAAATAAATATAAACATAGGTTATATGATGTATTATAGAAATATACTTATTATGAAGTGTTATATTATTTTGTTATTATTTTCATGTGTTTATAGTATAATATAAAAATGTAAATATCTACTAGCGGTAAATCTTATCAATGATACCAATTGAAAATATTTTACCAAATTTGAGAATATTAAGAGGTTGAGAATAAATTAATTTACCACGATTAACTGAATAAATCTACCATAAACCCAACAAATTACCGGCAAATTTCTACCGTGCAATTTTTGAAAACGTCTAGAAGTTATACACTCGGTGCGCACTAGTTTTACGATTAGATAGCACTATTAGAACTTATATCTCAAAGAAATTTAAATAATCCGCCGCAGAAAATCTTCTGTAAAACTTGGATAAAACACCGTAGATGGCGTCAATTCTTTCTCATACTAAATGGAGTTTATTCTTGTTATAGACCATTTATGGATTATTTATCGAATATCTGATCTTACAGTAGGTTTGAAATGCAAATTAGCTTCTAAAAATACAAGCATTTTTCATTAATTCAACTTTAAAAAGAAATAATTAGAAAATCATCTATCCTAGATGTATCAAATGAGGTATCAATAGAAAGTGCAGTGAAAAAGCTTTCCAATGAGCAAAAAATATACAGGGTGTTCCATTTAAAAATTTCGAGATTTCTTCGATTTTGCAAAATTGTGAACACCCTGTATAAAGGGAGCAGCTGCAGAATTTATTTCACATAGTAACGACAGTCCATACTAGTATAAAATATTCTACTCTGTTGGTTTCGAGTCTTTTGTTTTTCCCTATGCAGAATAGCTTACTGAAATGTATCAATTTATCAAGTAAAATCATTGTTTACACAGAAACTATCAACTTTAGATCTATACAACATTATATCGTTGTAACCAGCTTTCAAGCGCGGATCATTTTCTCTATTAATATACAGGGTGTTCCATTAAAAAAATGCAACTTTAGTCTGGCATTTCCATCTGGAACACCCTGTATAAAACAAAATATTTTTAAAACGTGCACTTGATGGTGCAGAAGAATATCTGATGACTAAATATCTGACAAACTTTCAAATAAGCGTGTAATCTTCCGTCCACGCTTCGTTGCCGGACCCTGTACTGTTTATGTTTATATACGTACTTACATATGTTAAAAACATTTCAACAAACGCGATGCATTGTACGCAGCCATATGTTGCGCACGCGTATAACCACCGTACTAGGTTCCTTAAAGTTAAGGGACCGTTAAACCTAGAATATTGACCGCTTAAGTAAAGCTACGCTTAACTATATTTAAGAAAAGCTTAACTAGCGGTGCTAACAAATTTTTAAATTTAAGTCCGGCTTAATGGTAACCTGCGCTTAAACAATGGGGTGCAAACGGCCATTGGACAGTGTCGCTTGCTAGCGATAGTAGGCGGAAACAAATACGCATCACGTGTATGTATCATCAATCGCACTGAATGAGTTCTCTGTGCTACTGGAATATTGAGTTTTATATACGCTCCAGTAGAACAAGTTGGTATTGATAGCGATGCCGTGTGACTTTTATGTACGCTATGAATGTGTTACTGTATCGACGCATCTCCCACTACTGCGGAAACGAAATCGGCCGGCGTAAGTCCGCTCTCTGGTAATCACAATCGCCGTTCTGTATTGTCCCCTTCATCGACTTCCTTCCCCCAGCGCATATACACGTTCGGAAAGGGAACACTTATAATCGGCACGTAAACCTATGTATAAGAACACGTCGCAGTTGCCAGTATTGCATCGTATGTAGCAACGAGAAACCACACCCCCTCCTCCCTGCGCGTTTGCACGCAGTCTTTCTTTGATATGGCCCCGCCAAACTACAAGTATTACTAGTTAATAGTGCGGCACTATGATGCGGCAGTATCATAGATAAGGCAGTATTAATCTAACTCGTATTGAGAGTGTGTCTTCGCTGCTGTCAATTATTTCGTCTCGCCTTCGTCCTTTGAATTATTTCTTTTCACTTATTATATTAAAAATATTGATCAAATATGCACTATAACATGTACTATGATCGAGTTGACATTATCGGTAAAAATATTCCAAGTATATACGCTCGAGGGCAGTCGGCTTTATATCGTCGTACATAAGGGTTAAATTTATAAAGTTTTATGGCACTTTGAGTCAGTACATACTAAAGCACATCACTGTACATAAGTACATAGTTATGTTTTATTTTAAATGATGTTTATTCCGCGAGAACATCCTGTTAAATGCCGTGCGGAGCGTTGTGAAGGCGAATGATGCAGGCGCACGATTTTCGTATATCGGTACGATATGGCAACGTGCTCCTAGAATTCTGCTGTTATACATGAAATGCCGCACTTAGGATGACCCCTATACCTGTATATGATCTACGGTATTCTTTATTCTTGTGAATAATGATGTTTTCCGATTAAAAGAGTGTAAAACTTTAACAGGTGGCGCAACAAACGAGTAAGGAAATAAACAAACAAAAAAAAATAAAGAGTGTTGCTATATGCTTCCACAGTATTTGTACAAGTTGCAGTGCTCACAGTACCGATTTTCTAGGCGATTTTTGTATGGATATAATGGTCGTGTTCAGTTAGCATATTGGTTACGGGTAGGTACCGTTCAGTGATAGGTACCGTTCAGTGATAGTAGAGAGTGCAGAGACCTAAACTGTTCATTCTGTAGGCGTTTGAAGACTAAAAGCTAACATATTACAAAATCGATAGCTTATGCATAGGTGAACTTCCAAAAAAAGTTGTGCAAAAATTGTCTTGTGCAAACGGGCACTATTCAAAATTTTTGAGTAATGTAGTGCATCAGAGAGCGGAAGCGTTTGGTTGTGAAAAAATATACATTTTCGAAAAAGCCGTGTGTTTTGCGGGGAAAACAATTCATTTTGACTTTTACATTTCCCACTCCATTACTCGGAAACTAAGCCCCAAATTAAAAAAAGTTATAAATCGTTAATCGAGGTATTACTAAAAAACTAACGCAGTTACAAATTCGTGAAGCGGTAAATGTGCGAACGTCGATCACCCTCGCACCCATCGCACTATACTGCTAGAGGAATGCCCGTGAGCTAGGATTTTTACTAGCCTCTTGTATGGATAGACCATCGTGCTGGTTTATTTAACGAATCTACTTATTGTTAGAAGGTGTATGAGTTTTCAAGGGTAAGTGTTTGTCATAATAATAATAATAGTTACAAAGTATTTGATACCTATCTGCATTGCCATTCCACGATTAGAATAATTACCAATATTGAACTTAACTTTTCTTTAAAACAAGACATTTTTCCATGATTTTCTTAATTGATGATCATCACTAAATTGATTATTAATTATAATAGTAAATTATTAAATTAACGCAAGTAATTTTCAGGACCAAAACAATGATTGAAGAGAGGAAAGTAGTTCCACTTCGGATAGCGAAATCGAATCTGTGTTAAAAATAAAAAGTCAGAAAAAATTAAAGAAATGCGTGTTTTGCAATGATTCGTAAGGGTTTATAATAACGCATTCTGACAAAACGTTGAATACGATAAAAAAACTCTTAGGATGAAACAACAAATTAGTGAAATCGTAGATGACAATTTACAAACAAAAATTAAAAAACTGAAGATGGCGAATCAAATTTACTTCACTGACACAAATCCTGCTATTGTTCCTACATTAGTAAAAAAGCATTGATTTGTTGCGACATAAATTTGAGAAATAAAGAACAGAATCTGCACGAAATATAGTTTCTCAGATTGCTGATATTTCCAAAACATCTGCAGAATCAGAATCGGAAACATCGACCCCGCGAAAAAGTGTTTTTTACATTCAAAAATGCATTTTCTGTCAAAAACGGTCCAATAAGAACAAATTGTCACAAGTTCTAACTGTAAATATTGAGAAAAAACTCAAATTAAGCTATAAATTTTGTTTTCAGATTGTCGTTATAAAAGTGCAATGGTGTTCCTGTAACAAAAATAAAATGCCTTGCATTGGATCTTGTCGTTGCATGGGTCAAAAGTGTTGTTCAAATGTCTCTTCGAAAATAAATACTCCTCTTATTCTTGAAGAACACGTAAATATTGAAGAAGAAAACGGTGACGACTTGGAATAATGACATTTTCTGTCTTTCTAGAAATACCTTCAAATTAGAATGTGTACTTTCTGGGACTTCCTATTATATAATGTATTTGTAAAATGGATTTTACTAACTACAAGCACTGTTTTAGTAGATAAAGTAAATAGAAAATAAAGTGACTATCTTAAATACACATACATAAATTTGGTTGATCATGGACATTCCTCGAGCGCGCTGAACAGTGCGGTCGGAGAGGGTAATCGACGTTCGCACATTTACCGCTTCACGAATTTGTAACTGCGTTAGTTTTTTGGTAATAACTCGGTTAATGATTCACCTAAATTATTTAACGAAGTGCCGTAGTAATCGAAAAACAGTTGTTTAATTTTTAAAGAATAACCTTTTTTAGTTTGGGCCTTAGTTTCCGAGTAATGGAGTGAGAAATGTAAAAGTACGGCAAAATCCAATACAGAACATTTAGAGCGAAAGTCAAGCTAGAAAAGAGATAGATCAAGTTTGTTTTCGGTTGTAAAACACACGGCTTTACCGAAAATGTTTATTTTTTCACAACCAAAGGCTACAGAGAATGTTGTGAAATTTTCACAGAAGAAAGATTGAAACTTCCGCTCTCTGATGCACTACATTACTCAAAAATTTTGAATAGTGCCCTACACAAGACAATTTTTGGACAACTTTTTTTGGAAGTTCACCTATGCATACGCTATCGATTTTGTAATTGTTGCGACTTTCGTTTGGGAAAGCACTCTACGATGAAGTAATGTACTAAATACCTATACCCTAAACATTGTATCATTGGTGGTATAAATATTCAGTGCAGTACTTCATCAATCGTTACTTACCGATTTAATAACTGGACACGACCGATGAAAAGGATATCGACGGGAACATATATGTCGCGAAATTGCCGTTTTTGACTAACCGATTTGCCCATTTCAATGCTAAAGCTTTTTGTCGTATACAACAGCATATCCTTCCAAAGTTGGTTGTTCTTACGGATAGATATGTATGTACAGTCTGTTTCAAATTAAATCGAAGATATTGTGTGCAGTTACCCGGTTCACGGTGCTGTATTGTGGGTGATCTATAGTTTTTTATACATAGTGATGCGTTGTTCACGATTTTTGGCGTCTCACAATCACGTAATATCTCAATTTATACTTTTGCTATATTGGTTTTTATTATTTTAAATGCAATATATGTAATTGTCGTCATTTATAATGAATCAAAACGTCGTTATCGATAGAACACAAAGTATTGTAAAATATATCGTGTAACTGCAAGTAATTGAAGGAAAACTTGAAAACTAGATACGTTCTTGGTTAATAAAAGTAGCAAAAGTGGTTTTCGGACTCGTATATATTATTTAAAATTAGACATATAAATACATTTCATATGTATAATTTATTATAAAGTTTGTATTAGGATAGCGAAAATAAATTAATAGAAGTGTAATTATTGTTCTTGGATTATAAATTTTGTTTAAGCATTAAGCCTGGAACTTAAAAACTCCAAGAAGTAAAGACGCCGCACCGGTAAAACGACAACTACTATTATACTCGTTCAATAATACATATGGTATAAATATGGAATATAATCTTGGCTGTAGTCTCATTATTATAACTTCAAATACTACGTAATACATTTGATTATCGTAACGATTGAAGAGAACATTATAGAGCTTCTGCGATGAAAAACGTGTTATTATTATTATTATTAAAATTAAACATATCGTGTAGGTATCTGCTAAGAGATAGTGGTCTCCTGGAGTAGCTTGCTTAAAGGCGAATGATATTGTATTAGAAAAACAGCATGCGGATGTTTGAATTGGGAATCGACAAGACGTCACCATTTAAAATCTCGAGTAATAGTCGCTTCTTTCTGGTTACGCACAAAAGAATGCTTGCGTAGCATTTTCATATAGAAATGCTACTATTTTAAAATGGTGTTGAGAATTGCTATCTTTAATAATCAAATGTGTCGTTTGATGTCTTTGTATATTGACTAAATAATGAGATTAAGCTTTCTTTAAAAATAATACTTGGGGATAAGCTCTATCCAAAAATGTTTATGGATTTACACATATATTATGTTAAACAAGAATAATTGTTTTTGTATTTAAAACCCGGATCATGCAATTATATAAGTGTATGTGTGCAGTTGTATTCGCTTTTAATTTTAGAGAAAATTATAAATAATAGATCTCGAATGTATCTATTCGGCTACTCTCAGAATTTACTTTGCATTACATTTTTCTATTTTGCACACGGTTAATCAATTCGAATGAAACCGGTTCAATATTTGTGAATGAAACTGCTTATATTATCACATCAGAAACTACAAAAGACATCTATTCCATGCTGTGTTAGGCACTCATAGTATGGTATATTGTTGGAATTCACCCTGAATGTAATGAAATCAAGCATTAGAAGCGAACCAAGTGTTTTCGACCCTCCAGGTCTCGTCAGCGCAACTCAGAATGCAAGATATGATTTCATCGCTTTTCAGCTCTCAACTTTAACTGTATAATACCTCCGACAATAGACTAATTCCAACCTCATGCCCTCTAGTGAGCAAGATGGGAAGTAGCACACTACAAGGCACTACACAACACAAGTCGGTACCTTCTAAGCAGCTTGTGCTGTGTTGTTAAAACATGTTGATGTTAGTTGTTTGTTTTTCAATGGCATAACGTACCCTACATAAAAAAGCAGCCGTTTTTGAGTTATTCAATTTTTTTCAAATATACGGCTCATGCAATGTTATATTAAAAATTATGTATTTCTTTGAAAGCATTGCAGACCTGATATTTGGCGTATTGTTAACTGAGGCATGTAGCATCAAATTTACATCTTCAAAATTATGCCATTTTTGTGATTGGTACTGTGTTTAAATACGTATAAGTAGGTTTAATACTTCGAAATTCATATTTGTTTTATGTTAATAAATAAAAAAACTGATTTAAAGCACATAGTTTAATAAACTTTCATTGTTATACACATTTTTTTTGAAAATATGTACAAATCCTGTTAGCGAGACCAGCTATAAATACAAATTGCAATAAATAATTATAATGTTAAATTAATCTATCTAGATTTGCACCGAACTGATAAAACAAACTACCGTGACGTTAGGTGCTATGGTGTAGAGAGCTAAATCAAACCAAAATGTTTGTTTTTATTTTGTTTCGACTTGTTTTGCAGTTGAACGTCTTTAATTTCATTAATTTACAACTTGCATACATATTTAGACTGTTTGACAGTCTCCTTTCACTTGATATGTCTTAGCAACAACGCTTCACATTCACTTGCACAAAAATCTACAAAATGTCAGCATTATACAAAACGAATAAAAATAAATCATACATTTATTGAGTTGATATTATCAAGGATATTATATTTTAAATATTTTTTATCTCTATCTTTTAATTTACTTGATTTATTCTAGTTTTTATTTATTTGGTATACGAAAGATCGAGCGAACAACATAGTTATAATTCTAAGAGAAAATTATAAATACACAACGTACACTTAATTTTTTTGTAACACTTGTGTTTGAAATGTTGCAAATTGAAAGTATTTGATGCAATTATTATAACATTTTTGATTACATTACATTATATACACACAAAAGTTAAAGTTACCGCTATTTCAAAACTGGCGATTCATATTTTTCAAACGCATAATACGCAGGTAATCTAAATAATTTATTTGGTGAAAACTTCTACATCAGCTCTATGTTATTGTATTTTCTGACTGAAAATATCATTATCGAATTTCAAACGATATCACTGTATTCCTTATATTAATTTTTAGAATTGGTCATTATTTTTGCAAAAAATCTTACCAAATAATATGCCAAATTAAACTTATATACGTAATTTTCAGTGCAATTTGCGCTATTGGCCTTATGTCGATTATATTTTTCTCAATCAACTTATTTATAATGTATTCGTTTGATTAAGTGGAATTGGTAGATAAGAAATAAATGGTCATACCCCTAGTCTGCTTAGCTTTTTATTAAGAAAATTGTCTTGGATCATTTTCTGTGAAAAATTACCAACTATAACACGATTCTATAGCTTTAGGTCATGTTAATCTAACTAATCTTGTTTACATCATTATTTTACTTGATAGTTTTGCACTTAACGAACTAAGTAGTAACGTTCCCCAGTAAATTCTTTCACTTATGTTTGCACGCAAGAACTACTAATTCATATACCGATATTTATATCAGTTACCAATCTAACTGATATCATTCATATGAATGTTATATGGATAAGCTTATGACAATCTTTTGAAATCCTGTATACTTTTAAAGTAGGTATACAACTATTACTTAAAGTAATTGCGATTATAATCCTATTCAGTTTTATTTATTATTGAAATTTTATCTTCGATTGTAGAGTTTTAAGATTATTTATTTAATGAAATCTTCATAGATTTACAAAAAAAGTATTTAAGGCACATCTTCTGAACAAAAAATTACGTATAACATCAATATCGATAATTAACTGATTCAAGAGCACTTTATAAATTCAATGGCGCATTACAGCTAAGAACTTCATATTCAACGATACATTAAAGTATCCACTAATCTATTGTTAGATACGATAATGATTATTTATAATGGTATAGTTAAAAACTAATACAAAATATTTGTAGTGCTAATAAACAAATCATACTGATTACATAATTTATTATTAATTCGATATATGAACCACACTTTGATCGATTTACGCAGAACTCAAGCAAGTTTTTTTCTCAGTATGAAACTGATTTAGATATATTTTATGGTAGACATGATTTATTAATAATGATATCAAGGCGCCACTAAATAAGTTTTATAACATTCATTTCAATTTTGTTTATATTCAAGGCTTCCATTTTAAAAACGAACATTACCTGTGAAATGTTTTATGTTGCATCTTGAAATAGAAACATTAATACAAAGTGTTACAAAAAAGTAGCTGATGCTGCCTCTACGAGATCTTGACTCATTTGCGATTTTTTTTTGAGAATGTTATTTATTTTATTTCTACCTTTATTATAATTTTCGTTTGAAGGGATAAAAAGAAGACGACTAAAGTGCGAAAAATCTAAGATTAAATAAAAACCATAAATTACGAGTAACTTAATTAATAATAAAAAAATAATATTCACATAAATAAAATTACATATCCTTTAGCTACCAGTTCAGCAAGTGTAACTTCTTGTAGTCGTTATTGCTTTACCTTTCTAAGTAATCAACTAAACAAAGAAAAATTCAAGGGTAGAATCCTAGTTAGTTTTGCAATTTTGAAAGTGCAGGAGAGTTTATATTAAAACTAAATGTTTTCCAAAATATTCAGTTTTCAGTTTTTTTAAAAGTGCAAAAACATGTATTGCGAAGGCACTGGACACATGAAACGTTTGATTCAATTTTTTTTATAGTAAAAATTAAAGTATTTAATTGAAAAAATAACACATAGTCAAGTAAAAATATCTCGTAAAGGAGGTATCAAACTAAAATTTATTAAGACAAAAAAAGTTAAAGTAATCAGCCTATCACAAAAAATGAGAATCAAATCCATAGGCGTTAGAAAAAATGGGGAAACAAAGGGTGCCACATCTCCTATTTTTCTATTAGCTCTATAATTTTTGTTGCTAGAAATCATACAAAAGGTGTGCTTAGATAAGAATAAAATCTGCACCGAATTTGAAAAAGATCTGTCAAAACACAACTTTGACACCTTGTATAATGAAGAAAAAGCGTTCAAATAAAAAGTGATATAAGGAAAGTCCCATTATTTTAGTCGAAAGGGTATAATGGATTGGCCTACTTTTTTGTGAAACCCTGTATATTTACGTAACATCAGCTGTTTATATGGAAATGAGTATCCTTGTTCCCGATAATAAATGAAATAATCTTTCGGTAATACATATAGACTGGACCTGGATAATATATACATATGTATTTAAGATCGAAATTAAATATAAATTAAAGTTATTATGGTCAAATATGGTTCAAAACTATCAATTGAAAAACATTCAATATTAAATTGTCATGAATTAAACAGCTAATACACTAGCTAATTGATACGCATTTTGCATTGCAAAATTTTCTGTTAATTATATAATAAACAAGCGTGTAGAAATGACCAAAACGTTATATGATCTAACTCTATACCAATACAAATTTATTTTAAATAACAAAAGCCAGTTTTCAAATACGATCACTAATTTTTTTGGAGACAATATTGTATATTCTACTAATAAAACTGGTAACCTAACTTTTGGCTTAGCAGCACAAACAAAAATTGAACGGCATTAGGACTACAGGATTTCTATGTAAAAGTTGAATCAAATCTTTATAACCCAACAGGTAATGCTAAAATACAATGTATTCTTAAGAACTCCATTCCTTAATTTACAATTACTGTCTGTTGCAACAACAAATCGTACAAGCATCAAACCTCCAGTTAAAAATCGATTTACAAAATAATTTTCTTACATGATTAGCACCAGTTGATGTCGGTTAACCGGTTTTGAAGATCGGCGATTTTCTCTAATACTAATACAAATTGATCATCTACAAAAATTCTGCTAAACGTAAATCTAATTAAATGATCTCACTTACAGAATCAAAGCAGACGCGTGCTAATTAATAGGTATATTTATAATTTATCTTTTTTAATAAGTAACAAATGAGCACATATTGTCTGCTGTTCACGTGATCTACAAGTAAAAAATAAATTGAACTTAACGTTTATCACTTTGTAACAATAAAATTAATCATACGTATATTCACATAATGCCGGTTTTGCTTTTGCAGTAAAGTTTCATGCTAGAAGTTGTAAATTATCACAGTGATTAAAAAAAATATGTCCGAAAGGTAAGCATAGGAACCCAGATTTTTTTCTTAAATAACATGACAGCAAAAAAAACAAGAGAAGATTTTAAGTTCAAACTAGCTAAGACAACTGTTAATAATTGTGAAATCACTACAAAAGCAAACGATAACTGTAACACAGTTCACAGCTCCATATACATATTTTTATATCAATGCGCATATAGCGAAACGCAATAATACACAAACTGCTTTCAGACCTATACACAGGTAATTTGCTTATTTTTAGAAAACAATCTACTGGAGAAATCCAAACTGCAAACGCACAAAAATCGCATAGAAAAACAGATGGAGAGCACAATTTACATCATCCTTAAAAGTATTAATATAAATATAATTTTTATGTATAATATATATTATCATCCTATGTATCTTAGGAAAGTGGTTTATTTTCTAAAAATAAGAACGAAGATTGGCCAAAAACTAATTAATAATAAGCTATTCTTGTTATGACGGTGCTCCACTATTTTTTAGTCGGCGTTCCTCTTTGTGTAAGTCCTTCGAACCTCTTGAATGTATAGTTAATAAACACCCAGTCTTTATACGTTACTTCACCATCTTGCGTTAACGGTGCTGATGCTGTAACAAAAATAAAAACTTAGTCACTTTGAGTTTATTTTAAAATCAGATATAATTTATGAAAAGAGATTTAACTTATTTATTACAAAATGCTTAAACATTGCAAAAACAGAATACCATTTGTAGAAGTAGAATCAAGAAAAACTTCAATATAACGATGTTCAGTTCAAAATAGTTGTTCTTTTAGATAATCGACAGTGTCAAAAAAGTATTCCCTGAAATGTTTTTGATGACATATGAGATCAACTATTCATCATCATCTCCATATCAATAGTCAGCAGAATTCATATCAAGTGACTGAAAGGGTTTTACTTAGCAAGGCTCATTTCCTAATCCATGTATGTTTTGACATATTACTGATTGAATTTATAGGAGCACTAAATAGGTACAATTCAATCCAGCAGCGACAAAACTAAGTATCTTAATGAGTATCAATTGAAGTCAGTACATAAAACCACAATGTAACATTTATTTTGGAATTGGGAATATTAGCTCATCACTGCAATATTTTATCTACATACCAAGTCTGGGAAGACGATATTTTCAGCATTCCAGCAGCGCGGATTAAAAGCACGAGCAAGCGTAGCGCAGCAATATCTACATTATAGTGGTATCTTACAATTAGTAATGGCACAATTCTTAGTATACATACACAAACTGCCTCTATTTAACCAAATTTTTATCTCAACAAGACCTCAATTGAACCAAGCTTGATAACTTTTGTAGTCATGATTTTATAGAAAAACCGTTTTATACTTTATGGTGGTTAATGACAAGTGTTCCATTAAAAATGACAAATAATAGAACCGTGATGCTATTTCGTTTTTTGTTTTATAGTAGTACAGACCGGAAAGTGCACATATTTCCTCCGTCATCTTTACCTCTCAAAGCAACAAAGTTGGTCATTGTAGAATGTTCTGTAAACACCCGAAATGAACTGAGCTTAGATTAGATTAGATTTGTGGGCAATGGCACTGCTGCCTTTAGTCACCGCGATCTGCATGGGTCTATTGTGACATTGCCCTTCTAGTTGTGAGACTAATTGGAGGCTTTTGATGGACCTTAGAATTAGTCTTGGATTTCTGTCCCGGATGTCAGTAGACGTTAGAAATGGCCTACTTAAGTGTTGTTGTCGTGTGTGACTGGCAGCAACACAGTTACACAAAATGCGTTCTGCCGTCTTTAGATCTTCTTGACATAGACGGCAAATTTGATCTTCAGCTTTTCCGAGTTTGCGTAAGTGATACTTCAGGGTCACGTCAAAAACCCTGCCAGCAGTGTAAGGTCCTCTTTTCTGAAAAATAGCAGCACTGTGATGTCTTAGGCAATCCTAACAACAGTGCCGGCCTGCTTTTGTCCTGGCGTATTCTGCGAGTGGGAGACCTTTCTGTTGACCTCCCATTTGTTAACTACTTGTTTTAAGTGGCTCTTTTGCAGCCCACAACAGCAATAGGGTCCAATGAAAGGCATTTTCGCTGCTTCTTTGGCAAGCTTATCTGCCTTTTCCTTCCCCTCGATCCCTTGATGACTTGGGACCCACTGAAGAATTATGTGGTTATTGCGTCCCAATTGGCTTAAATATACATTCATGCAACAGATTGGACTCGTATGTGTAGGCACTCGCAACCTTCAACGCCGCTTGGCTGTCCGTTGATATACAAATTGTTGCGCCACTCGAGGTTCTTTACGGCGCATAAGTTAATAGCAGAAATCTCTGCTTGAAATATGTTGGAGTGGAGTCCCATAGGCACTTTGAGGTAGTGGTTAGGCCCACTGACCCCAATGCCCGTCCCTTCACCTTCTATTCTAGAGCCGTCCGTGTACCATGCCAGGGTTACTCTTTTGAGTTGACGCTCACCGGAGGCCCACTTAGTACGGCTTTCGATGACCACTTTGTGGGGTTGGTCGAAGTTGTATTGCATAGGGATCTTGGCCTTTGCAATGTAAACTAGGGATCTTCAAGGATTTTAAGGTGTCCTCTAATGTTCCCAGGTTTTAATTCCTTTAGTCTGTCCAGAGTCACGGCACTTAATAGCCTGCTTTTGGATGCAAATGTGCAGCGGCGTGATTCCCAGCAGTACTTCTAGCGCTGCGATGGGACAGGTCCGCATCACTCCTGTGACATTTAGACAAGTGAGTTTTTGGATTTGTTGAAGCTGTTATTGTACAGTCTTCGGTGTTATTTGTGGCCACCATACCAAAGCAGCATAGGTTATCATGGGTCTTATAATTGCCGTATATGACCACAGGATCATCATTTGAGGCTTGAGACCCCAGGATTTACCGAGCAGGCTTCGGCAAATTAGCGATGCCTTTATGGCTCCTTTCTGTAAGTAGTTGATATGGGGGTTCCACGACAATTTGCTGTCCAACATAACTCCCAAGTATTTAGTTTCATTGCTGAAGCTAATACTTTTTCCTTTTACAGAGGCAGGTTTAAGATAGACTTTTCTTCTCATTGTGAAAGGAACGACAGTAATCTTTTGGGGGTTTATACGCAGGTTATAATTTTTGCACTAACTACGCGTGTAGTCGAGAGCTCTTTGCACAACCTCTGATATGATTTGATCGTACTTGCCACGGATCATGATTACCAGGTCGTCAGCGTACCCCTGCACCTCATATCCGTCTCTCGTAAGGTTACTAATAATATCATCAACAACGAGACACCAGAGCAGCGGTGAGGGGTCTCCTTGGGGGCATCTCTGCTGGCACTGACTGTAGCGATTTCTGATCCTAGCGTAGCGCTTATTCGTCGACTTTGTAACATGGCGTTAATCAATTCAGTAGTCGACGGGTGAAATCCTTTTGCAGAAGTCACCCTTTCTATGCTCTCGAAGGAGGTGTTATCAAAAGCACCCTCTACATCAAGAAAAGCGCAAAGAGCTATTTCTTTTGCCATTAGTGACTCCTCCACTTTGCTTGTGATGTGGTGGAGGGCCGTAGGTATGTTGGTTAGGTGAAGCGGGTATGTTACCAGTACTTCATTCCTAAGATATTGATCTAACACCTTCTCCATTCCCTTGAGAAGGAATGATGAGAGACTAATGGGTCTATACTCTTTAGGTTCAGCGGGTGGTCGCCTCCCCCTTTAGGTATAAACACCACATTTACGTCTCTCCACCGTGTTGGTATATAGCCGAAGCTATAGCTCACTTTATATAGGCTTACTAGTAATGGAAGGAGAACGTTTATGCATTTCTGCAACAGCATAGGAAATACTCCGTCTCCTCCAGGTGATTTGTAGGCTTTAAAAGTAATTAAAGGCCATCTGCCTCTAATTGTTGTGAAGATTTTGCTTGCAAGACTTTGTACCTCTTTTGATTGGCAATTTAAGCTCGTTTCTGTGTACTGGTCTATGCAAGCAGGTTTGCAGACTGGAAAGTGAGTGTTTAGCATTACCTCTAGAGCCTCTGAACTGAGCTTGATTTTCTTTATAACTTTAGTAGTCGTGATTTTACAAAAACAAAGCGTTTGTTCTTTGCTGTAGTTAATGACAATTCAAACAGAAATATAACGGTAACGGCACGCTCATCTGTTTATTGTTTTATAGTACGAAATGCAGACTACAAAGTACGTATACCTTCTCCATCCCTAGTATTTCTAAAAACAAAACAATTGGTCAGAGTAGAATTTGGAACACTGTATATGTAAGGCATTTTGTATGTATTTCAACTGTAGTACGTAAATCTGGGAATAGATGTGACAAAACGTTGCCATTCATGAATGTCGGCGATGGCTTGGAATGAATTAAATCGAATGGTCACGCTTGACGAAATGCATATAAATAAACCTTTAGTAACGCGAACAAATGACGTTTGTCAGAGATGTTCCTAGCTTAATATCATTGATTGAATAAATCTAAATTGGTAACGTAATGTATTTTTCTGATACCACAGACCTACTTATATGTATGTACAATCTGCTTTTAAAGTAATGTCGTCCCCTGCTGATGGATTCATATCAATAACACTTTCCGCTTAGCGTATTGTATTCATCGGACATCTCCGGCTAAGAAAGAGGCCACAGAGAATACAATACAAATCGAACGTGTATATAACGTCTATAATTATAATTTTAAATCTCGATATGTGTATTTACCTGCTAGCAGGTACATTTTTCGAGCGTACCTATCCAAGAAACATTGAAATATTTAATAGAATTCCTTAAATACAACAAATGTGAATGAAATTCGCTAAATCGGCTAATTTCGTTATGCATGTTTCAAAATCGGTTTCAAGTTAATGAAAAATTTTACAACAACATGAAGGTACTATAATGGGTAATCCGTTATCCCGTTTCGTTGTCAACTTATTCAGGAGCAATTTCGAAACTAACATCAAGTAAACGAATATTTTCCTAAAATTTGGGGTGCTAAAACCAGTGTTCGTGAATCCCTTGGAAAATTAGGTTCGACTCTATTAAGTTTACATAGAGGAAGAAGGGAACAACAAACTACATTTTCTAGGTGCTTCACTTATTAGGATTGAGTACAACACACTAGAAATTAACAGAAAAGAAACCGACATAAATACATTCATTCCAGTCGATTTCAACGATTGTAATTTTTTTTTAATGTGGTGGGTGCTTAGTTGCAGTGACTCCGTAAGCTGTATGGCTTGTCTGGCTATCACTGCAACTCTCGCGGTGTAGTTTTGTGTGTGTATGTTGTGTTCAATTGGCTTTGTGACAGCATCATATCGCCTTTTATGATGCCGCGCTGTTAATCACTTTGCTCCCAACAGCGAATGGCAAGTCGATCCGGAATTAAACTCTCTGAAAAAATGTCACCGTCCCTCCAGAGAATTGAACCCCGGCGCCTATCGTCCTCTCACAACAATAGTCAGCCGCCTAACCACTGTGGCCATCGACCCGGTTAACATAAAATCAACATCAAAATTAACATAAAATGTCCATGATAAACTTTCTAATTACCAGACTGCTCAGTTTGCCCATCAAATGAAGTAAGATTTCAGAAAAAAAGTTTATTACAAAAGTAGCAGTTTACAATGGTTTTTCTTGCCGCAGATGTCGAAAAAAAAGTCCAATATAAAGAATACATGAAAAATTCCACGACTTCAGTCTCAATAACAAACCAGGATAAAAGACTTATTAATAAAGATCGCAAGTGTGGTTCTGTAGCAGGGGCGTAGTAACTACATCGGCTTCACCGAAATAAAAATGGGCGTTATTTAGAGGAACTTTATACTAGAATTAATGAAAACACAGATATAATATACCACCTTACCTTATTAGCAAACACGTTGAAGCATTTTCACGAACTTTCGACATTTTAAATGCGTTGCAACCGAATTATAGGTACACGTACTTGTAATGCATGATCATGCAACAATACCGTACGACGCTTGCCTACAAACTACATATTTCACTACATATGTACATACTTGTACGATAGGCGCTCGCCGTTAACGCTTCCGATGTACTGCTGCTTGAACCGAACCAATTCTTGCGATCTTTACTTATTAAGTTACCGTTTCACCCCATAGCAAAACGATTGAACCGTGTTTTCATCAACAATATAACAACAATAGAACTTACATGTTTGGTACACGACTTCTAATACATTAAAAAACTCTTTAGGCAATCTGAAAGACAATCATGAAATGAGACAAAAGTTTGAAATTTACAAGACTAGAGAGACTAGAAGTAAATGAAATGTAGCTTATTTTCGGTTTGGAAGAGGGAAACTTTCTGCAGTAAAGCAACATCTGCTTAAAAATGGACATCATATCGAAATAGTCTAAAATTATTAAAAGTTATTAATACTCCACGAAAACTAGATGCATATGGAAATATATACAAGAATAAATGCGAAAATCATGAGAATAGGAAATCGACAATTCTCGAAAACTTGGTCTTGTTCCATAGTATAAGAAACGACGATCCGTGCTCAAAACACGTTAGTAATTAGATCGGTTTAGGTAGACAGTCGATTCTATTGATTTTTTTAATACTTGAAGAGAGGATTTTTATATTGTTGCCTTTTAATTTTATTTAATCATTCGATATTCAACGCACAAGTCTTCGAAACACGTGCCCCGAATTAAAATAAAACGCTGTGGAGTTTGATGTGACCGATTTTTATCCGTATAATAAGAAATAACACGATTTTCTTACATATCTAAGTATATTAAATTAATATTTTCAAATAATTTTTTTATAGTGGTTAGTAGAATGTTATTTCATTTTTATCTTTTTTTCATTTAATTTTTGATCAATCACCCATTGACCAATACAATTAATTTTATAAAGACACTTAAACGAAACTACCCATAATTTATATTATGTAGATAACATTGATATACTTACGAATTTCTAATTTAACGTCAGGGAAATCATCAAAATTTGAAGTATCATCTATCGATCTGACTTCAACAGGTATTGCTGCGGGTCTTTCGCGAATATGTTCCCAATCAACACCACGAAAGAATGGTATTAACTTTAATTCTTCTATACCCTTTTGAGATCCCAGCCTTCTCTCGGCTTCACAACAAAACCTACAACAATTTGCATAATTAGAAAGTAGTTGGTAAGTTGCTACTGTAATTTATGTTACGAAAGCTGCCTAAATTCTAAAACGGATAAAATGCCGAATATACTAAATAACTAGTTGTATACATTAGTCGTAGCAACAAAATTCTAACAAGTTGATGCATCTCGCTTGTGATTCAGAAGAATGAAGATAATGTCACAAAATAGTTTTGAAGTGTAAACACGAAATTTGAACATGATGATTTTTAGTTCGAAAATCGGTAACTGCTGCTCAACAATTACATGCACTACATCAGTTTAGAATCAGTACATTTTCCTGTTCTCGAAATTGATAATAGCAAAAGTCAGCCACTCAAAAAAAAAAAACTTTCAATTTGATCTAAATTTCTAATTATGTGTAGAATGCGACAAGATGCATAATAAATTTATTGTCTTAGATTCAGTTCAGGTTTTACGGATATTTATGTTGTTTTGGTGTGCATTATTATTTTACTAACAGCAGGAAATATGCTGCAAATTATTGAAAATATCCAAACTATAAGGAAAATACATATTTACTTATAAAACAATGGATTTGCATACAGCGTCAGTAAAAAATGAAAGAAGTTAGATACCTAATTATAGTGTCTTTGGCGTCTTCAGAAATTGGAACTTCAGCGGGAAAAGTTAACGTTTCTCTCCAATTCATTACTTTTCTATAGGTATCTTGTGGATTTTCAGAACAAAAGGTGGATATCCTATTAACATTTCATACATTATCACACCAAGCGACCACCAATCGCAGGCAGGTCCATATCCAGTTTGTAGAAATACTTCGGGAGCTATATAATCTGGTGTGCCGACAGTACTATACGCTAACGCTCGTCTGTTTTTCTTCCAACTTTCCGCTCTCCTCTTGCTGTCCATCGGACTGGACGTTATTACTAAAAATATTATATATATATTTTATGAACCACTAAGAGGATGGTATATGTCTTTGTTATTCATTTGAATAACTGTGTTTAAATAAAACCTCAAAAGTTACAGTTAAAGCAAAAAATACATACTATGATGATATTAATTAATTTTTACGAAACATATTCTAGATGTCTAGAATGAGTCCTCTACAGTTGAAAAATATTTTGTTATACAGGGTGGGCCACCACATTCGCCTTGATGGATATACAAAAAACGGTAACACATATTTCAAATCTTTTTTGTTGGAGCATGTGTAGGTCCATTGCATGTAATAAGACATGTATTGGTTAATGTTCGTTTTGTTTCAATAAATATGAAGCAACGTTCAATGCACCGCTGCCTACTTTTCAAGAATAAATTAGACAAAATTAATATCTGAAATTAATGTCATCATGTCAAAGCTACCTTGATTTAACCAATTTTTTTGTACATAACCGCCAATTAAAACATTAAATAGACTTTTACGAAGAAACTGTAAGAGGTAGATATAGGGAACCTTAATAACATTTAAAAGAGAAATAAAATTAAAGTCGAATGACGATGTTAGATACAAGATGTTCCAAGTTATTCAGCATTAATCGTACTCACAATTAGAGGTAAGATTTTAACCACCGTGTATAATTTTTGGAAAACATCTTTATTTTAGCATTAGAATGTAATTTTTTTTAATGTGTGGTGGGTGCTTAGTTGCAGTGACTCCGTAAGCTGTATTACTTGTCTGGCTATCAGTGCAACTCTTGCGGTGTAGTTTGCTGTGTGTAAGTTGTGTTCAAATGGCTTTGTGACAGCATCATATCGCCTTTTATGATACCGCGCTGTTAATCACTTTGCTCCCAACAGCGAATGGCAAGTCGATGGTTTTGCTAATGTCAATGGTTTTGCTAATAAAATAATACAACTTGAAACACCTAACTTAACTACGTACGCCAAGTACTCATTCTAAATATTGATCTACATTTTCAAAAATTGTTAAATATCTCGGAAAAGGTTGAAGCTAGATATGGGGAATATAACAGTGACTTGCCTTTATTTAGTCTGCGTCATCGAAATATGCAATAATATACATGGTGTTCCGTTTAAATTTAGATAACTTTAACGTGTAACCTTCTTTTGGGACATCCTGTATATTTCAAAATAATTTTAGAACGTACTCCCAATGGACTTACACATGCTCCAACAAAAAGAATTTAAATATGTATTACCGTTTTTTGTATATCAACCGAGGCGAATGTGGTACCCCACCCTGTATATAGGATGTTTAGTTTTACCTGTACAATAGGTTACTTTTTTAATGGAACACTCCATATATTACATTTTTGAATTCTTTAATGTTACTTTGTGTTATGTTAAGTTTAATCGACATACAGTGTACTAAAACTCAACACATTTCAAAATATTTAATTAAAAAAGGGAAAAAATGAATGTAGCCTTTCATAATAATTGCTTTGAGACGAATCTTAGCTATTATTGTAAAAAACTCCAAGTTTTATATTTCATACTAAACACGCTTATTCTATTATACTGGACATCCAAAAATTCAAATTGAAGTTAAATTAAAATTACTAAAACTCGTTTATTTAAAATAGAACAGCCTGTATATTTTTTATGCCAACTGTTGTAGATTTATTATTACATACATAGACAAGGAGTCTTTGCCGTTGCAACTCAATACCAAAATAAAGGACTATCGGGGAATCCCAGCAAATAAAACCGATTCTTTAAATCGAGTTTTCTATTTTATAGCCAATATTTCGCACTGTATTCAGTGCTTCATCAGGGCACAAATTCTTAAACTCTTCTTAAACATGTAAAGAAATAATAATCCACGGTCATCCTGGGTTTTAAGTGTTACAACTGATCTAAAAAATTTATTATTTAATAATTATTGGTTTGCTTTCTTAAATTCTGCAACTGCAAATATCGTATCTGTAGTTTTCATTCTGTAAACTTTAAAACAATAGTGATTTATGTAACATAAATTAGCATATATTAATTATGTTTTAACTTTAATACGATGGTGAAACAGCATCTTCATTGTTTTCGTAATTTAAAAGAGCAACTTTGACTTTGAATGAAATTAATCATTCTGACAAGCAGGGTTATTTGTTTTTAACTTGAAGGAAATGTTCAAATTACTTCCTGTACATCCGTTGATAGTGATGGGCGTTTTCAAAGAGTAAATTGTACATTTGTATTGATTATTTCAAATGTCTATAAAGAAGATAATTATGAGATATGAGTATTAAAAAAGATTAACCCGAGTGCAGCAATGGATGATCTGATCTGCAACACATAATACTACACGGAGGGCACCATATCCGCCTTGATTGATATACAAAAAACGGTGACATATAGTTGTGTTCACCAAAGATCCTTGCGTCACTAACATATCAACGACATTCAAAGAATAATTTTCATATCCAAATACCTATTTGTATGACAAAAGAGAGCCTGGACAACAGTTTGTATTTCGAAAATTTGCTTAGTACAGACGTACGGCTCGTGCAATTCATTTGAGTAAGACAAAGATGAAATTAGTACGTAGTTTGCGCTTAATCTATACATATATGTATTTGCGCTTGTTCACTACTTTCCGTAGATATTTGATCGAACTGTTATTGATTTCGTCCTTATACAATCTGATTGATTTTCCGTGTCCAAGCTTATATGTTTTTTAGTATAAGAGATAGAAGAAAAGTATAATCATCAAAAATACTCTAGATCTAATTATTAACTATGTTACCTAATCAAACATACAAATTACACAAAAACAAAAGCACATCACAAAACAGCTTTATTATTTTTTTAATACAACGGTTATGTTTTTAAATATTTTTAAAGGGCTTGAACTTCTCTTTACAATGATACTAAAAAAATATCATTATCTTGAAAATTGCAGCCGCCATAGTGTTTTTTAAATTTAATTTTAGTCAAACGTTACAATTTATTAGCAACCTTAGAAAACAAATACAAACAAAAGACGTATAGTTGGCCATATTTGTGCATTATTTGTGTCATATTTATTATAATAATTATTATTATATTTATATTATATTTTTATATTATTTATATTATTATTATTATATTTGTATAATTACCATTTCCATTTTGTTCTTCATTCGCGTCATTCATGCAACTCATAACAGTCGTCAGACTCATCATATACAGATAACTTGCCCTAACCAGCCCTAACTGAATAGAAACGGTGTTAATTAACTTGGTACGGTATATGGTACACAACAACGGACTATATATTTGAAAATATGAAGTTAGTGAAAGGATTATTTATTCTCCTCTTTTTCCGAGCTACCTATCTCTTTTCTTACAGCGAAAATCTGCTCATGGAGTGGATTAAAAATTCTTGACGCTAGAGTGTATTAGCGTCAAACTTGATATTTCTAATCGAACAGTTTCCTCGCTGCATAAAATTAACGCGAATCAAACCAGCCAAATCGAACAAACCTAATAACAGCAAAGTAAAGTAAAGTTACAGCAAAAGAAATAACCAACAAACAAAAATTATTAAATTACTGAGTCTACAAGAACTGAAGTTGGCGATACCGTTAAACTTAGACTAAATAGACACGAAGTATACATCGACTCCTTACATTATATTATAAAACGACCTGGAAAGAACAAAGCTGATTCTCTTATTTTAAAATATCATTTTAACAGAAGTATAATACTAATAAGCAAGAATTCATATGTGAGAAAGTACTAGCAACAGGTAGACATATCGAACAGAATGGTATTGCCTGTAAGGACACCAAATCAAC
>CM043015.1:125207786-125516703 GCA_023690525.1 Holotrichia oblita | reverse complement strand
TTCCTAATTCCTAAAAACGTCAACAAAACTTTCTTGACGTTTCTAATTCTCAAATATTCGTGCGTTACCATGACTGGCATCTTCTGGACTTTGTGATACATTTTATTTTCGTGATAAAATGTCAAAAAAATTTATATAATTACTAAATCATTTAATTAAATATAAACAGTTGTATAAAATAGTGTACGATATACGTGTTAAAAGTTCTATTTTATTTCACTCGTAAATTGCGGCACGAGCGTTGGGGCGACTTTTAACTCGTGAAATAAAATCGCACTTTTAACACTTGTATCGTAAATAACTATTAACACTAGTGTGATAATTTTTATAACACTAGTGACCGTTACTTTATTGTCTGTAAATGTTAATATAAACAGGGTGAGGCATTAGTGCGTCAAAACTCAATATATCCATTAATATTGAACTTTATCTACAAAAATCATAGACAAAAATAAAGCATCCTGTATATATGGAAATAATTTTAAAATATGCAGCTTAAGACGGTCTATGATTTTTGTAGATAAAGTTTCTTGATATCTTCAATATTAATGGATATATTGAGCTTTGACGCACTAATGCCTCACCCTGTATGTACAGTCGAGGCCAGATAAATGTAGTACAAATTAAAAAAATTTCATTTATACCAAAAATTTAAATTTTTATTATTGTAAGACGAACTCTAACTTAAGATACTTCGCGATAATTCGCCATACATTTTAGGTATAGGAACTTCTAATATAGATTAAAGGAGAATCTTTTGTAGATTCAGAATATCTAATAAAATATATACCTTTCCATTAAAAAAATCTACTTTCCGAAGATTGAACGTATTTATAAGCAACTAAGTTTTTAAACATCCTGTATAATGTTACAGAGAAGAACTTCAAATGTTGTGTAACTACACAACATCGTACAGCTGATGTATGCAAAATTTCATTCGTCGCTTTTACTCCTACGTGACGTAATATCACTATAAAGTAAGATCGGTATCTGTCACTTTTTTCTTTAATTGCGAATAACTCAGAAGGAATGGTATTTAGGTATAGGTACATGAAATATGTGTAAAATTTATCATAGAAGCTGAATCTGTAATTTACTTTATAGCATACTATTTAAAAAATCGAAGTTGATGTCCACTTCCGGTTAACCGGAAGTGATTATTCAAAAATATTTTCACGTGATAGTTCATATTCAACCATATCCAACTGCAAAATGTTGTTTTAAAATTCCGTTTCATTTGTATAATACTTTTAATAGGCCATTCTCACCAATTACCCTGTATAGATAGCCGTATTAGATGCTAAGTTCGTACATCGCTCCATTGCCACCAATCCGGACAACTAACAAGGAAACCAGCAACTGTCACACCCCGATTTCGATGAATCTTTACAGATCGAAATTAATTAATTTCTGATTTTGTTATTCATCGAAAAAAGGTCGCTTTACATAGTAAACGGTGATGTATGTTAAATTTAGAAAATTAGTAATAGTAAGAATAATTCAAAATAATTGGTTCTTGGAGTGAGCATTCTGTTGCCGAACTTCAGAAATTGGTGCCGAAAGACAAAACTTCAACCAAAAAAAAATCTCAAAAAAAATCGAGAGCGGTGATACAACCTCTAGATGAATTGGTTTTAGACGGTGGGAAAAATTTGTTAGAACTTTTTCGGATATAGTGATTCTTATTAACTATGACATAGATTTACATCAGAGAAATAATATTATTAGGTTGCAATCCCTAACCCATAATCAACTTTCTTGGCCAAGATTTTTTTACATATTCAAATACTCGTGGTATAAGAGTAGATTTCGTTGACGAAAGACCTGGCCCCGTTAAAAACCCTGTAGTTTTGTTTTAACAAAGATGCACAGTCTACACCTTTGTGTAGTATTTGTAATAAACCTGCTATTGTGCGCTGTTCGTGGTGTAAGCAAAATCTGTATTTTGAGTACTTTTACACAGACTAAAAACTTAATTACTATATGTATATTAATTTTGTTCGCTATTGTAATACATAGGTATGTACCAATAACTGGATTACGCTATATCATGTCAAGCATTATACTGTTTTTCTGATTCTGTTCTATTGTTTCCGAAATATTATTATCGTTACAAATATATTAGTTATATTTATGCTCCATTGAATGAAAAAGATTAAATAAATTAAGAAACATATACTTATGTATTATTTAATCCTTCGTCTTGTGTAGCAAATTTTTTCATATACATACATATACGCCCTTAAGAAATATAGTTATTTGAAGAATCAATAACATTTTATTAAGAAAATATATCAAACGCAAAGTAATTAACTACACTGATAAAATGATTTATATTTCTACAACAGATAAAAGTTTCGTATAGTACATACAGGGTGCACGGATTTTGTAGAGACAACATGGGTAACTTTTCTATTTGAAGACATAGAGACGGTTAAATTAGCAAAAAAGGTGTAGATTGAAAAGCTCACTAAGAATCCATTTTCAAATTTTACTTGTCATGTTTCATTTGTTTAATATTGAAGAAAGTACTGCAAGAAGCAATACTTGAGGCATCTAACACCATTAAACCTAATATTATCTACAAAGTAATAAATAGTATTCAGAGACGGTGTCAACTTTGCATTATAAACGATGGTGATTTATTTGAGTAATTTAATATTGTTGTTCATTATTTAGTAGCACAGTTGTATTTTTGTTTTATTAAGTATTTAAATTACCATGCGAATTAGTTTAAACCGAGTTACCATATCACCTAACTGGTTAAAGAATGATTTCTTAAAAGGGCAACAAATATTGCATAATTCAATCGAAAAATTTTGAGGTGAGAGTTGAGGTTACTAACAATAAGGACACATGAAATTTGTGTTATTAAATCTTAGTTTTACGCTTTTCAAACTTTTGATATACGTACAAAATACATCGTATTTTTCAAATTATTCGTTATAAATTGAAGTAATAACATCGACACTTCTGACAGGTTCGTATAATGACAACCGTGTTGTTTTCACAGATAATGCGATAAACAAAAAGTTGTGATGTCTGCCCGTAATCAGAATAAGCATAATTTTCCAAATTTTGACAAAATTTCCATATCATGCGATACATAATTGTATTCAGAAAAAAATCTCCTTTTAAAAGAGTCACAAAAATTGCACTTTTCCAATTTAAAATTATGAGGTTAGGTGAGATTACTAAAACTTTGCGCAAAAGATATTTGTTTTATTAAGCGTCAATAAAAGTATTTAGATTACAATTTGAATTGCTTCAAACCACATCTTAATATCTCAAGTAACAAAATAGTTACGGCAAATAAAAAAAATGAGAAGATTTCAGTTTTTCTTCAATATTAAACAAATGAAGCATGACAAGTAAAATTTGAAAATGCATTCTTAGTGAGCTTTCGAATCTACACCTTTTTGCTAATTTAACCGTCTCTCTATGTTTTCAAATAAAAAACTTACCCATGTTGTCCGTACGAAATCCGGACACCCTGTATATAGTATAAGTTAGTCATAGAAAGATTTGAAAAAGGCGTAGCTTTCCGTGTGGATACAATTCTAAATTAAGAAATATTTAAAGTGAATAGCGGAGTAACAATAACCAAGAATTATTGTTACTCCGTTGATATTTTTATTATTAATCATCCGAATTTATTATACATCACCGTTTTCTATGTAAAAGAGACCTTTTTTCGATGAAGAAGAAAATAAGAAATTTAAAAAAATGGGGTGTATGGAATTACCCCGTCCATCCTTGGGACCGTGTAACATGGTGCAAATTATGTTAAATAAAAAATATTATATCTGTTGTAGTTTAATTTATATCAATAGACAAGTTTAATGATTTTGAAGCTGTACCCCAAAAACGGGCGTTTCCGCCGAAACAGAAAAATACGTGTTTCTTACATTAAGGTGCTCTTTCGATCCGGAAAGTTTCATCGAAATCGAGGTGTGACAGTTGCCGGCGTTCCCTTATACCTAAGCATAAATTACCCCTTCAAGAAATGATTGATGTTACATATACATTGATCAATAAAATATTCTTTTGTTTCTTGTTTGAAATTATTGACAGTCGGAATGGCTCTTAGTAGTGGCGGCAGTTTATTAAAAACGTTAATACACATATAGCCCGGACTCTTTTCATATAATGAAGACTTATGTAAAGGTATGCTAAGTAAGTCGGAGTTCCTAAGCGAATGATCCGTGTTAATATGACCATTGGACACAGATCGATGTCTAACCACGTACATAGAGCACTCATATAAAAATAAAGATGGCAGGCACATTATATTATAACGTTTGAAAAACGGAACACACGACTCGGCCCGCCTCAGTCCAAACATGTTTCTTACAATTCTTTTTTGGCGAATTAATACACAATATACAAATTGTATGTATTAATTTAGCTGTTTTTAAAATTTCCTGGAAAGTACCTTCTTTGAAGGAGTCATTAATTGAAAGTGATAGAGGCAATGAAATTATATGAACAACGTGTCTTAGAACAGAACACGGAATCTCATCAACACCGAATGAATTTTTACTAGAGATTATTTGAATCGTATTGAAGACTTCATATTCGTCAGGGGGACTGAGGAACATACTCTCGGCTACTACTACAAAGCCACTAAATTTGTAATGTAAATCAGTGCTACAACTAGTAGAAGCCAATTTAGGGAATGGTTCTCTAAATAGATCACCCAAACTATTAGGGTCTTCAATTAGCTCATTGTTACTGTGTCTTATAACCAATTTGTATGTTCTTTTAGTATTAATATTGCTTTCATTGTTTATCATTTGCCATGCACATTTAGATTTATTAGTACTATTCTTCATCATCTGATCATTGAAATTTTTCTTGGTGGTAGAAATTAAACGTACGAACGTTTCAAGTCACCATATTCAGAGTTAGAAAGAACACCATAAATCCATAAATTATGAGCATGATGCAGGTTATCGGATGCAACCTTGATTTCATCAGTAACCCACAACTTGTCTGTCCTAGAGGACGTACTCGGATCAAGAGAAAATGCACCGTTGAAGACATGAGTAAAATTATGAAATAAATTATTAAAGTTTTCATTTACACATGAATTCTGCTGCTCAATCCAAGACTGTTTTGATATTAATTCTCCAAATTTCTCTATATTCCTACAACTAAACTTGCGCCTAAAAGTGATAATATCGGAGGACTCCCCGGAATTTACATAATACCAAGAAAGAGCTTGCGCACAATGGTCAGACACACCAGTATCTAAACCATAAGCTACATACAACTCGTTATCCAGATTAGTAGCAATGCGATCAATCAATGTTCTAGAATTGTTAGTCACTTTAGTATGTCATAATCAGCGTTTAATATATGAAATGCACGTCGATCATTTCTTCGATTGAATATTCTGGCATTTTTGAAACTCAAATTTATTTAGTACAATAATTTTTTACTAATGTATCAAATTAGATTTCGGTTGTTGTATCAACCGTGAACATATCTGACTACATAATGTAATGTATGTTTAATAATGTGTCTGCATAAAAACTTAAAAACCATTTTTATGTAAAAAGAAACACTGAATCGTATTTTCTAACTGGCTGAAAGTGCAACTAATTAATAATTCCAGAAAGTTGCTTTTACGAATGGTAGATCATTCACCGAAATTCATAACAACGCTTAAAAGGGCTCCAAAGAAATAAAGTAAACACCCGTTCTTGGACCCCATCTTTGACCCGTCAGAATTCGCTTAGAACTGATTTGCAAACCTATGTTCATGACACATTTTACATGTTTTCTTATATAGAATTAACCCCGAAATTATTGCAACAGAATTTCCGTATACGCTGAATATTAGACGTAAAAATTATAAAAACAATATAAATATAAATCTGAATAAAATAAAATAAACTTATTTCAATAAAGTATACTTTGCTCCTACTAAATTAGTAATTCGTAGATCCAAGTTAACAATATAAAATGTATAAAATTTTATTTTAATCTGAGAGAGTCTGTGTAAGGATTAATAGATTCCTTTCACTTGTTGATAAATATCCCCAAATAATTCATAACCTTATGACAGGTGACCTGGAAAGCTATTACAGCTTTGCAAAACATGAGTATTTTAGGACCACGATGTAATTCAGCGTAAGTACAGATAAGAGTATTGTCTGGCCAAAATATTATTCATTGTCTTTCAATTTTTTCCAGCATTGGTATTACGTACGATTCAAATACTTCTAAATAATTTGTACTAACTACTACAAATATACTATGTCACTTTCTTGATCAGACGAAATTGCAGCCGAAGTGGTCAAGACGATTACTACTGAAATACATATGTTACATGCAAAACGATATCACGTTGTCCATCTAAATTAATAATAATAATAATAATAATAACCTTTTTTCCTTTGATATGTACATGTAGTTGCTGCTCTTCCACTTAACTTAATTCACTTCTTATCACCTGAAAAGGTAACAGTTTTCCATTGATCCGTCCAAGCCATAAGGTTTTATCCGAACTTGAACATAGCAATTACATGACGTCCAGTTAAGTAGATATTTAATTTTCATTTTCGACTACTTCTTACATTTCATATTATTTTGCTCTGCACTGCAATTTGAAGGCATTGTCTTCCATATCTCACAATGATTACTCTTGGATGATCAAAGCTACTTTTCGTCTCAAAATGTTCGTTTACAAATTTTTGAGTACACGTTTTGAGTTTTAGATATTTTTTACTATTCTCTATTTCCAAACTAAGCTTTTTAAAAGGAACAATTTTTCACCGACAATTGCATTCCGCATAGCATTTTATTATGGCTTATGACTTTCTTACTTCAACAATACTGATATTGTTAACTAATATATAATAATATAATCTTATATCGTACAATTTATATAAACTTAGAACTTGAAAACAACGATCATTAGTTTTATATTTTCCGTTATAATTTATTCACACCGAACAAGTCTTTGTTGCAAGTGTACGTTAAAGAATTTGTAATTACCTGGTATCAAATAAAACGTTCAAAATACAATTTCTTACGAGCGATTATTTTTATTAGTATTAATAGTGATGTTTACCTTTAGCCTTTAGCTTACAACAGGAAGTTGGATATTATCCCTAGTGAACAACAAAACAAACTGCGAAAACGTAAGAGCTGACTGGAACTACAGAGGAAAGGACTATTAATACTTATTGTTACTAGGTAGTCACGTTTTTCTGCTTACTTATATTTTTAACATGAACACTGAAGTTTTCAATTTGTTTATAGTCGTGGTTGATCAATATACAAAATTCGCAAGGAATTAGCTATTTTTTTAAGGACAGGAAAACTAAATAAAAAAATTGAAAAGATCGGGACTTCATTTTTGAAATGTTTGTAGGTATACTTTTTCAATATAAATCAAGTTAATCACTCAAATGTTTTTGATAGGTTAATATTTGTTGATTTTTGATTAGGATTCATATAAAACTTAAATTTCTCATAAACTTTCCAGAATGCTCTATTTACCCTTAAAGTTTTCACAGAAATAAAAACGATTCTTTTACTAAACAACTGCTATATAAAAATAAATTACACTAAATGTGTACGTTAACAATATCTATATACTGCATTACAGGAAAGTGGATAGAAAGGGTTAAGTCATTCCCGTATTTTTAACCTTGTCCAGACATGCACTGCACCGGCGCTTGAATGTAGGTCACTATGTTAGTAGCAGCCTGATATACATATGTGTACCTCAACTAATTTATGTCAGTAACCACTTCAATAAGTCAGATAGTCAATAATTATATTGACTATTGGAAACTCATTTAATAAATACACAAAAGCTTAATAAAAACACAAAAACGATATCAAACAATGTATGCGTATAGGTATATTATATATCAGCCCAAAATGTATACACCAAAACAAATCGATGAAGCTACCACTACACATTCTCTATAATAAATCCTTTTCCTATATCTGTTCCTAGATACATATATCGTGCAGGTGGTGCACAATATCGAGGACTTTGTAATCGATGATCCCGCGATATATTGCTGTTGTCGTTTACCTGGTAAATGTAGAATCCGCAATAACAGGAGGACTCGGGGTAGAGCTGGAAGGCTCCATATTTGTAATTGGAGGCACACCGCAGTCCACATCTCATTAGACTAATAAACGGATTCCATGACAATAGTAAAGGATAACTACAGTTGCTGTCACCACCACGACCATCGAATAGGCATTCGTACTCACGCACACACACACGCTTTGGAGGTAGGTGGGCGACCGCGAGACGCACACTTACTACCCGTACGATGCTGCCTCGCTTACATTTTAAGGGTGGTTTGCTGTATTCAATACTTGTGCCAGTGCCTTTACGGTACAATACGTTTGCGCATGTCTTGCCGACAGACATGCTTTGTTTTCGCCATTTATAGAGCTGCACAGTACATGATTCCTATTCCAAAATAAATTACGTGGTCTTCTACGAGACATTTAATAAATATTATGAATCGAAAATGGATAGCAATGCAGCGACCGAAAAATCTACCCACGACAATTTAAACAACCACAATTTTTTACTACCTTCCCATTAAAGAGACGAATTTAATATTTTATTATTTTGACAATACAACAAATTGTCAGCACATATGAAAATACTTATAAATTAGGATCAAAATTTTGTTTTGTTTCTAATACAATGCTAAGTACTGGTAGTATTAGAAGTAGTGCATGAACTCTATGTAAAGTAGGTACACAAATATTTATGACTAATTATTAATTTAAAATACCTATTTCAACTTGAAAATTCGTAGGCAGGTGTACAGGATTGTTCGAGACAACTACGACCACTACATACACACAAACATATACATCCGTCGAAAAAACTCGCCAAATTTCAAAAGAGGTAGCTATATTTACGTGGTTTTGACCATCGGTTGTCGCTTCGCTAGGTCAGTATGTTCTTGATGGAGAAATAGATTTTTATTTCTCGCCGTATTACTTACCTCGTTTTTTTGCTTTCCACTACTCATCATGTATTCATACCCTGCCAGATAAAAAACTCGATGCACCGCAGAAGTCTGCAAGGTTCATAGTACCTATTATAGAATTCGTAAACGAAACTCCTCAGAAATTTTTCTACCGATGCGAATGTCCCAGTCACAGATCAGTGCAAAGCACTTCATGCTCCTCTCTTGGGAAACTCTCCCGAGTTGTTTAAAAACATAGTATACCTATTAGTTTACGTATGTATAGTGATCACAGTTACCTTGAACAAGTCTGTATACACATATTCATGACTATTCACAGCTATACTCATTAGTCCACCTAGTGCGTCAACGGAAGATAGCGTTTTTCCAGAACATCGAACACAATAATTATATTGAAAACTTGCTGGACAATAATAATAATATAAAACTAATTTTTCACAATTCTACTATATTCTCCATGAATGAAAAATAAATCCAAAATATCGTTTCTTTTTTGTAATGTATTTCATTTGCTATTTCGCTTGACAACGCTTATTATACAAAGATTTTAAATATATAAAAAGGCGTGTAACTTTCACCAGAAAAGCACTAATAACTCGAAAACCGTAAATGATAGGAACTAATATGTCTAATAATGAATTATGCAGAATTATTAAGTGTATTCAAAAATGCAAGAATATAATAGGGCGTTCCATTAAAAAAAAGTTACTGTCATCGATCTGAACTTAGTTGAAATGAGCGTTAATTTTGGACGGCTCTGTATACATAGACACAGTTTTGTAGGCGTCAATTTGATGCGCTATATTTCTGCTCGTATTTACCAAAAATGGTTCTCGAAATACAGAATTTCTAATATAACGTTGCAGTTGGCCGTATTTTAGAAAACATTGAATTCAAAAACGGCTGGTTTTTGGCGTAGGGTACCTATCTTAATAAATTTTGATAAAAATTAACAAATCATCTACATACATACATACAGAAGCACGTACACTATTTTTCCTTAGTTCTTTCCTAGTGCTTTTATATATAAACAATCATCATTTAACGATCGTTTAAACTCCTCATTTTCTATAAATAAATGTTGAATGTTTCATACCAACATTTTAGCGACTTCTTCAATCCATATACAGGATGTGACACAAAGAGTTTTGATTAGAAGTTGTGTTTGGGATGCAGTGATAGGCGAAATGTAAAATTTTATCAGCTTACACAATCGATAATGCTGATTTTAAATAGAATATTTTGACGAATGATCTACTTCCGGTATATCGGAAGTAGATACCAATTCGCTTATTTTAAATAGAACATGATGTTTTTTATTTTATTTTTCAATTCTCTATCAATGTCTGAGTAAATTTTATGCACCATGTGCTATACCAAAAATTAATAGTTTTGAGATTTTTTTCAATTTTTCTAGAAAAACACACCCAAATAAATCACAATATTGCCGCAAACAAACACGCTACTTGCTTAAAATTTGACGTGGGGAATTACAAGACATCAGTGTCTTGTGCTTTAAAATATTAAATTTTTTATACACGACGTTTTTCACATCAACAATTTCAAACAATTATAACTCGCTTATTTCAACTACAACACCCTGTATATTATATCAGTATTCAATTCCTATCTTCATTCTCATTTTATTGATACTAGCATTCCCTATATCTAAATCTAACCGGTTTTGAGATATTTCATTATTTTACTTAAAAATAACGAAACTTAATATTTCAATATTAATAAAGCGTAGGCCGTGACTGTCAAAGATGTGACAACTTCATAGTAAACTGTTTATATATTAGATTACTGTTTTCATGTTTTATGTTCAACTTTATAGCTTCGAAACTGTTTATATATGTATTAGGTATGTTCCTGACTGTTTTCATGTTTTATAGCAAGTTAAGTAATGGCAAATTCAGCAATTACAGAATTCTACCCTTCGAGGAAGATCATTTGACTGTAAGTGGTGCACCAAATGATAAGCAATAATGCTAATGGTATTTCCTGGTAAACTGTGTTTTTATGTCTTCGTACAGAAAGGCACTTTTTACATCCATTTGATATATAGATAACTTAAAGTTGTTGGCGTCTGCTAATAGAATTTGTAATGTTAACTTTGCAACTGGTGCGTAAATTTCTGAAAAATCAATATTGTCGGTTTGCACACAATATGTGAGTAACTTTGTCGCAAACTGGCATGTGTCTGAGAAAGTAAGCTGCTCGAATCACAGACACATAAAATTCACTCTGACAGGCAGAGTGGAGGTGAATCACGGAAGACGGACTGGGAGGCCTCTCGGGCTGACCTCAGGTCTGGGCTCTGCGGCATCAATAAGAGGATAGGAAATACAGCAGAGTTGGACATGGTTGTGGAGCAGCTAAATGACGCAATCATTTCAGCCTATAATTACAACTACCCCTTTATTGCAAGGCATTCCTTCAGGAATGTGCCCTGGTGGAATAAGGAACTTGCGGAACTGAGAGGGCAAGTTAGGAAAAAATATAATAGGGCCAAACGATCAGGAGAGTGGGAGGAGTACAGAGCCGCTCTGTCTGGTTACAACAAAGAGCTGAGATAGGCGAAGAAAAGGTCGTGGAGGGGGCATTGTGAAAAACCATTTGGGAGAGTACATATACCACAACAGGGAAGAAGACCATAAATGAACTATTTAGGTGCACTTCCCTGGCTCTGAGATCGTGGATCAATCGAGGAAGATCTGGGAGGAGCACCAGAAGAGAAAGGTGTCCAGCGCTGAGTGGCAGACTTCCAGAAGAATGGTCGACTGCGATAAAGTCAGATGGGCTATGGATTCATTTGAACCCTATAAGTCGCCGGGACTAGACAGCATTTATACGATCATGCTGCAGAAGGGAGCGGAACTATGTACTGTATGCGATACTGTGTAACATCTTTAGATGTAGTTTGGCTTTTGGCTACATAGCAAAAGCGTGGAGGGGTACTAGGGTAGCATTCATACCGAAGCCTGGGAAAGCAGGACAGGCTACGGCGAAATCCTTAAGAACAATCAGCTAATGTCCTTCACTATGAAGGCATTGGAAAAACTGGTGGACAGGTATATCGAAGATGATGTACTGGTGCTCGCACCTCTACACCGTGACCAGTATGTTTATCGGACAGGAGTTTCGATAGAAACAGCACTACACGAACTAGTCAGTTTAGTGGAGGACACACTACAAAACCAGAAAGTGATGCTGGGGGCCTTCATCAATATCGAGGAGGCATTCAGTAACACGGGTTTTGATTCAATTACCAGAGCTCTCATAGGCAGAGGTGTGGACGGCACTTGTGTCGCCCGGATAAACTCTATGCTTAGGGAGAGAGTGGTGGAAGCCTTGGTTGCAGGCGAGACTCTGACGGACCGTGTGGCTAGGGGTTGCGCGCAAGGTGGTGCCTAGTCGCAGACGGGCTACTGGAGGTGCTTAACGACCACTGTCACAGGGTATTGGCTTACGCGGATAATCTTTGAATAGGACGAAATATTTAAAGCCTCCAATGGAGTCTTGTTCCATTGGCCCATATAAATCCATATGAATAATTTCACAGGTTTTGTTTGTTTTTCTGCTGCTTTCTTGTAAAGGCAATCGATAAGCTTTTCCCATTACACAGGCTTCACACACCAATTCTTTATTTTTGAAATCGATATTGTGTTTTAACAAAACTTCTTTAACATGTTTTACATTTTGGTGTGCTAATTTTTGGTGCCATACTTGTAAACTCTCTTTTTCAGTGCTTACATTTGCATAAATATGTTTATCTACTTTAAATTTTAATTGGTATAACTTACCTTGTCGTTCTGCAATGGCACACACTTCTTGGTTTTTATACACAATTTTGCACATATATGTTTATTAGATTTCATGTAGTAATTTTTGTCTAGCATTCTACTGATCGAAAACAGATTCATTTTTAAATCAGGCACTCAGTGTTTAACCAGTTTTTTCCATAAAAAATTTTACTACACATTTTACCAACACCTACTACTTTTATGCATGACCCATTACCGATTTTAACTAATTTACTTTCTGTACGCTGTTCGTATTTCATAAATAGTTCAAAATTACAACACATATGTTCAGTACAGCCACTATCAAGAATCCAATTAGTCACATCTGCTTCCGCACTATAAGTTTCTGCTGCAGTTGCAAATGCATTGTTTCTTTTTCTGTTGCACTCTTTTCATTGATACTTTTTCTTTTGTACCTACATTCCTTGGCTAAATGTCCCTTTTTCTTGCAAACATAGCAAGTTGGCTCTTCATAATTTTTCATTCTAAAACAGTCCCCTTTAATATGTTCTAATTTTCCACATTCAATGCATTTCATTTCTGATTTCGTTGACAAAGCACAAGTGATTTTGACCCTTCTCATTGTTCTTTTCCTTCACTCTATCTTCCTCTATTATCAACCGACTTGTCAATTCATTGATGTTTTGTTTGTCGTTAGACACGCTTCCCATGCAGATACGGCACGTTTAAATTCTCCTGGAAGTGATATCAGAATTTTTGTCATCATCATGCTCTGAGATGTTTTCTCCTAACTGTGATAACTGATCTTCTAATTTTTATACTATAGATATACATAACACTTAAAATTTCTCGTTTTCATATTTTAAATTATAAAATATTTGCTGAACTAACAAAGGAAAACCGGCAGGTGACAATTTCCGATTTTGATGAAACTTTGCAAACTGAAACAGTACCTTAAAATAAGAAATACGTATTTCTTTTAGCAGCCCAATCCCCGGCCCAATCGACCGATTTTGGACGGCAGTCTTCTCCAAAGTTTATACGTAGTTAATACGGACGTGTCGTATTTTTGCAGAAAGATACCCAGAAAAACTGAAAGTAGCTGATGATACCTACTAATGATTTCTAGAATAATGCAGTCCTAAATAAATCACGATACTCCTGTAAGCAAAACGCTACTGATTGAAACTTTGTCACGGCGAATTATGACTTTACGAAGTGTGTCAGCTCTTAAACTATTTAATTTTTTATTCAGGGCGTTTTACATATACCACTGAATTACAACAATTTGAAATAATTATAACTCGTTTATTTGAAATACATACAGTATTTTATATCAAATACATTATTCTGTATTATATATCTATTTTTGTTTTCATTTCCTAGCCGAGAACCGAGATTTTATTAAGTCTAACCAGTTTTGATTTGTTTACCTATTTATTATTTTACTTAAAAAATAATGTCATCTAACATTTCATTAAATTGGTTTGTGTTTACTAACCTTTGTCTTAAATTGACCAAATTGAGAGCAGTTTCTAAGCAATCTTGTTGTGGTATCATTATAGTTACTTTTGGTTTTTTCGGTACCTTTCTGTAAAAATACGTTTCGTTATTTTTACGTAAAATAATGAAATATCTCAAAACCAGTTAGATTACCCGGAAGTGATATTTATTCAAAAATATTTTCACGTGATAGTTCATATTCAACCATATCCAACTGCAAAATTTTGTTTTAAAATTCCGTCCGTTTGCATAATACTTTTAATAGGCCATTCTCACCAATCAACCTGTATATTTCATTTTAGACTACTTAAGTTAAACAATATTTTACAATTTTTATTAAAAGATCAAGTAATTATATTCTAAATTTACAAAGACGCTATTTTAAGGCGGTGTTTCTTAGATTTTTAGTTTGTGAGCAATTGAAATATAATATTACTTCAACGTGAAGCACTTACAACACACAATGACATGATGTAATTCACATATACCTATTAAACATATTGATATGTACCCTCAGTGAGCAAAACATGTTGGGACACGATGTTGCCTTAACCACTTTCAAAATTCTAAAATTTACTTATTGTAAAATTTACTTATTGAAGCATACTTTGCTGTCATATGCCAGATATTTCCTGTTGTTTTGGTATCTCTTACTAGTGTCATGACCGAGAAAAGTTTGATTTTTTTTTAATTTTCGTGAAATACTACGTTACCATATGGTAACACTAGGTACTTTTGCACCCAAATTAAAAAAAAAAATAGTGAAATAAAAATTCATTTTTAATAGATTTATTTACTATGGAAAATATAGAAACAGTCAATGCACAAACCAACATCGTATTTAATACACATGGTTCTTCCAGACGAACAACAACTTTCTCCAGCACATCGTCAACGTTTGTTTTCTGCAATTCTTGTTATGATGTAATTTTTGCCGTCATACCTCAAATCGTCAGATATTCTGTTACATGACACAGAATTGGACGAAATGGATGGTCGACCAGGTCCTTTGGGAGGAATCCCATAACTTTTCAGATACTTTTGAACTATTTTCCTTCAGAAATCTAATTATGTAAGACAGCCTCCCGACATTTTATGCAGCTGCCAAGCATTCTGCATACATGCGTCCAAAAATCAAGTGAATAAAGACCACCACCATTTTTTCCCCTCTGATGCCAATACGGTAGCGCGAAATGTTTCCATCCATTAAATCGGTTCGACCCATCGAAGCATTGTACTTTTCTATCAAGTTGGGACGTTCTACTCGCACACTTTTTTTCCGCTTGCGAATAGCGACGAACTCGCCCGAGTGGGTTTACTCCAAAGCAAGTGGATGCTGTTGTGAGAACTCCGTTATCAACCCAACGAGCAAGCAAAATATCATTAGCTTTGTCTAGTGCTGATTCATATGTTCCTCTTGGCCGTTTTGCAATAGTTTTTTTATTGGTTAGAGGGCAACTTTTAGGAATCCGATTTTTCCGTATTGTACCAGTACCTTCACAACCTACATTCTTGAGATGTCTTAGTAATATCATTCCGGTGAAAAGGTTGTCAAAATAGAGTTTATATGGTTTGACACTCTTTGATGTCCTAATTTCATCTAGCATGGTAACCATTGGTGCAGATGCTTTGCCAAACATTTTTTCATAAGAAGGATCGCGTCGCGGATTATTACTTTGGTACATCGCAAAGTTAACCAGAAGGTGTGTTTAGGGAGCATATTTTGTAGCCGAACTGCACTGGTTTGCCAGTTCCCACTGTTTGCAACAGTGTTTGCCAAAATACTTAACCATACTCTCATCATAACACAGGTGCACCTCCGGCCCAAAATATTCTATAAATTTGCTTTTAATCTTGTCCATCAGTGGACGCAATTTCCAAATTTTATCGGAAAGATCGGGTTTATTATGGTCAACAAAATGTATGAATCGTGAAATTGATAAAAACCGATCCCGTCGCATAGATTTGTATACGAGCTCATTTCTCATATCATTTTCTGTATCCTAGTAATATCTTTTTCCAAATAATTTGTTGTAACCGCTTAAAATGAGAATTGCTATGTAACATTTCATTTCTTCCCAAAAGACTTTGGAATCTGCGCAATTTTAAAAAGTGCATATCTCGACGTTTCTTCTACAAGTAAGCTAATAATATTATCATCAATAAACTTTTCAAATAACTCTTTTGGCGTATTGTTCTTATATTTGATATAATTTCCATTAGAAAATTCTCTTTTTGGTGATTCTAAATCCCCTTGCACTCAAAGAAAACATTCTAATTGGACAGATGATGTTGAGGGAGAGGCACTTGATTGATCATTATTTACTAGATTTTCAGAGCAGCCGCCAATTCTTTCACTGTTATTCAGCTTGATTTCTACAGGAACACGAAGTTGTGCCCCCGACAAGTTGTCAAGTAACCCGCCACTGTCTTCGTCGTATCAGGTGGATCGATATAAATTTCATCGATGTCTTCAATATAAGCCAATTCTAACGCCTCTTGCAAAGTCAAACCTCTCCTGCAACAACACACTTCATTGCGATATGTACGGTAGTGAATTCGCCTAGCATTACCATATTGCAACAGTCATAAACAAACGGATATTACATAAAATTAAACGCCACAAATGCAACTGCGGCATATTGGGTAGCAAACCTTTTCTATCCTCTTTTTAGTTTTGGAAACCAAATATAAATATCTTATACGACTCAAAAGTTATATTTACTCAAACACTGGCTCCATCGTAATTTTACTAACACAAAAAAGGTCGAAATTATTACACTTTAGTGTGATAGGACTGGAAGAATACTCGGTTATGGTGACTGTATGAAAATGCCGCCTTTTCTATAAGAACTAATGCGGCCATCTACCATAAAACAGTTCAAACAACATGACAATGACTAATAATAGGAACCTGTGAAACCGTTAGCAAATGATAACGCGAGGCGCTTATGGGTTAAGAACGTTCTAAAAATGTTTTAATTAATGTTAAGTTTTTTACTATACCATTTTTTAAATCTAATTGAAACACTACAACACCTATACATACCTTTTCTTTACTGTTATTTCTTTGTCTTACGTTATGAGTTTTGCGTCTCTTGATATTCTGTTACAGTTTCGATTAGTTCCGAAAGCATTAACTACTTTTTGAATATCGAAAAAATGTTAGGTAACCTGAACAAATGTATCGTGATCGTTTTCCATTCCGAATTGTTCTTTCCTATCGTCCACAGAGAAATATGTAGTAAAATATATTACTCTTGTAGTATAACGTACCAAAACCGATAATATTACTATTATAGATAGTGATAGTATCGAATAGTACTTGGTACATAGGCAACCCAACATATTGCGACGACCTCTTAAGGGTACGTAACGAATGGTGGGGGACAGATAAGTTAATATTGTTCCGGCATGTGCTGCCATCTATAATGTAAGATATATAACATTAGACCTTAAGTTTTGATCTTCACATATAGAGGACTCTGATGGATAGACTATATGCATATCGTGGGCTTCAAATAAATTCTTATTAGTTTTGTATGTGCAACATTTTTTATCTCGCTTTTATAGGTACATGCGTATTTCAGAACGCGCATGTTCTGTACAATACTGTTAGCTCGAGATGAATCGGATAAGTATAGAGAAAATCTATTCTATTAGTACTACACAATACACACAAAGAATTTTTGTTTATACTTTATACATGTGTTTCTGTAATCCTACACGCTGGAGGCGTAAGAACTAAATAGAAAAATATAAATAAATAAGAAAGTGATAGGATACTTATTTATCCATATATTGTAGCATTTTATGGAATTTTTTACAATCTGATATTTTTTAAAATACAATTAACTGCAGCATATTTTAATTATTTTATTTTTAAAATTAATTCACATATGACGTGTAGAGTTCGCACAGAATGAAAAAGCTACATTCGTCATAGCTGCGCAGACGACACATTTTTGCTTGGTTGAGTCTATTACCACAAATGGGAATGTCAGTTAGCAACTATCCTATTTAGTAGCACCGACAGTTTATTGGTGTTTTTTTGTCGTTTGAGGTTCGTTTGCAATAATAATATTGTTTTTATTAAAAATTGTCTTTTTGAAGACATATTTTACATCGATATCAACAATTCACAGTATGTACGGTAATTAATTCATAGTTTTATACGATTTCGAACTTGTATATGTAATATAGTCTGTTTATTTCATAAAACAGATAATTTATATATATACATTGTTAAAAATTTACTGGACGAAGTACCTACTAGATTTATTCATAAATGTAATGGATTTTGTAATGAATTTCTTGACATCGGTTCGTATGTATCGATACCCTCTAGAATTCATTCCTAAATTCCTATATCTTAGAATCAATACACCATCGTTATCTCAGATATCGAATAATCGATACCAGTATTGAGATAACATATCGATAATCTTATACAGAGCTCCTTCACAATAGGGGAGAAATCATATTTTTCGCGAACATTTTTTTTATGATTTTGCGCTATAAAATTGCGTAAATGTATTATTTTGCTAAAATAACAAGCCATTTAAGAAATAAAAAGTATATAAATTCAAATTATTATTAGCGGCACGAAAACGCAGTATTCAATATGGCTGTCGTTTGTGACGTAGATTGGCAGTAAACAAACCGTGCTTGTCGCTTGATACTTTCATTTTTAATTGACCTGTAATAGACTGCCAATAGGTTTGTCATCTGACAGTTTGGGGAATATTTACTGGACTTATACTTACATCTAGTACCTACCTATTACTATATGGATAATTTTATATTCTGCCTATGTTAAAATTTACCGAAAACATCAGAAGAGGGAAGATAGACAACTTTCTGTATTATCTATGTACTAGATAACCTGTTCGCAATTACGAGTATGATATTCGCGGTAAATACAAACTTTATTATTGGGATCAAAATAAATAACTTGAATGTGTCTGCATACAATTGGCTGTATGTAAAAATAAACTACTAAATGTAAATTTAGTCTACAAACATTTGTCAGTGGAGATAGTTTGCATATTTTTAATCATCTTCATCCTGTTGTTTCATTTCGAGGAAAACGAAAAAAATATGAAGTACTGTAGTCTATGACTGCTATTTTATGAACATCTCTCCTATAAATCTAACATAATGTTTTTTGATAAAAATCTCATATATTTTGAAATACAGCAATATTTAGTACTGACACGTACTGATATTCATGCATTTTATCTTAGTTTATGAATACGTCTTTGTGGTATGGTATGAAACACTCCTATGCTATTGATGGTGGCTTCAAGCATGAATCAGTCACCATTTTTGTAAATACCTATGGTTTAGGCGGTTTAGGATCAAGATATGGTATTATATTGCGTTAGTATATCGGTAGCATTTAGGTTAACAAACGAGGCATGTTCTGTATTATCTTTGCATAATTAGTTTGAGCCGTACTGTTTTAGGTCATTCATAAATAGTATACAATGTCTAACATCCAGGTAAGATTTTCAGCGAGGTACAAAAATCAAGTTCACTGTTTTTTTATATAAACTTTATGTAAACTATTGACATCCTACAAAGTTATTTTTTAAATAGTAATAATATGTTGTCGTTTCGCGGCATTTAGCTGAAAATGCGATCAGTTGCGGGCGCTAGCAGCGACATCTATGTAGCAATGCCCGAACATTAGGTTTTCCTGATTTTCTGTATTACCTACGACTTCCTTAACACGGATCGTATCTAGGCTAAATTTTATTGGAAAATTTTTATTCGGTAGCTTTTTGCAAAATTTAAACTATGAAATACGCTACTATATGTTGTATCTAATAGAATACATATCTAGTTTCAATTTGACTATCTCAGATTTTTGAATTTATTCCTAGATTAGCCGCAATTCCTTAAATTCCCGACTGCTTCAAACAATTTTATTTTTTTTTCTTATTAAGAATACTTTTATTTTAGATTTGGCGTGCGTCATTTCGAAACCCATAGTTTCACGATTCCATTGCACCTATAATTTGGCATAATAATTGCGTATTTTTTCTTAAAAAGAACCGAATAGGTGGTACTATAAATTACATTGGTACAAATGTCCGCCATATTGTTTCGTCGCGCGCCCTTAATACAAAAACTGATTCAGTAATAAAGCATCGCAACCTAAGTAAGGTAAGAGGCCATATTATGAGACAGCGTCCTAGTTTATGAGACAAGAAATTAAATATCTAAATTTAAACTGCAAAGCAATATTTATCACAAAAAATTATATAAAAATTATTTTCATAATTGTTAACATCTAATTTAAAAAATAACATGTTAAAAAGATCAATTTGAATCACTAAATATTTTGAAATAAATATACTGCTCCAAAACTTACACGTAAGTAGGCGTAAATATGAGACAACAGATCGAAAATTCGTATTTACTTATATTTCAAGATTAATATGCTTTTAAATGGCAATGATTAATTTAATTACATTGTTAAGGGTCATACACATTAAGTTTTTTGTGAAATATAACTTTCGATAATATCTTTTAATGAAGTGTTCACTATTATTTGAAATGTCCGCATTTATGAAACATTAAATTGACTGTCTCACATTCCACGGACATGCAGTTCGCACGTGTACCGATTTATAAGACGGAAGTTTTAAGTGGTGTTTATTGTAATTTTTCAATAAATAAATAATATTAAATGATATCGATGGCTTCCACGGTCCAAGTCTCTGTTATGAGGGCTTCCGAGTTTTGACCGCGTACATATACATATATGTATACAATACAAAATAATATTTTAAAAATGAAAAATTAAAAACAAAAATACAAAAATTTGTAATCTTTTTTTTTGTATTTCCATAAGAATAAATAATATTTGTCAAGCGGTATCAAAGAAATATATTCGGCTAATCTTGATTTTCATCAACTATATGTAAGTGTCTGACAGAGCTGGACCCCTATTCTCCAATTGGAGAGAGTCATATCATGAGAATAGAGGGCGTATTTCTCCTGACATTAGAATTTCCTATTCTTGAAAGTTTCACTGCTCTTACGAATCGTAAGAACTTTACTCTCTCGGAAATTTGTAGGAAAATCTTGAAATGTTAGGAGAAGCATGCGCACATAATGCAAGTTTTGTTGGCTTTTAGGCCGCTACGCGCGTGCTGAAAAATTGAATATGATAAATATAACCAATAATTGACGGAATTTATCGGAAGATGTTACCTTGAGTTTTGTATTTTATTAAATTAGTTACAGGTAGGTTGTTGGTTTAACTGCAGGCGATAAATTTGATAATAGAGTGCCTGTAATAAATTAATAAAGTATTACAGCATAGATGTTAAGACAATTTTATCGTTAGGCGCCTGACTATCGTTGTGGCGTAACGATAGGAGCCAGGTTTCAGTTCTTCGCAGAGACGCCGACATTTTTTCGCAGAATTAAAATCCGGATCGACTTACCATTCGTTGTTGAGAGTAAAGTGATAAACAGCGCGGCATTATCAAATGATGCTGTCACAAAGCCATTTGAACACAATTTACACACACAAAAACTACACCACGAGAGTTGCTTTGATAGCCGTACAAGTGATACAACTTACGGAGTCACTGCAACTAGGCACCCACAACACATAATCTTATCTTGTTTTTTACTACTAAGTGCCAATTGAACGAAAGGCGTTTAACGCTCAGATTAGAACATATGTACATAAGTTAAAATTTGACAACATTAATAAGTTTGTCATTCATTAATAATACTGAAGAAACTTTTGTACGATACACAAAAATTTCTTCAGATTATTAATGAACAAAAAAATTATCAATATTGGTAAATTTAAACTTATGTTTCCATGCTCGAATTTGAACGGCCCATAAGATACAATAAGTAAAAAAGAACCTTAAATCCTTTTCATTATTAGCTCAATATCACATCGATGTTGTAAGAACGTAACAATTTAATATCGCCAATTACGTGTTGAGGACATACTTCTGCGATTATAATACAAAATTTTTGGAATTTGATGTTTTCGTGTCACTTTTTTTTTCAAAAAGAGAAATTTTGCAATTTGTAGGAAGTATTCGATTAGTAGATTGGACATGATTGAAGAATGTCTGCTATTAGGTTTTCCGGATTGTAAGGGTTTCCGGCGTCATAGTAGAGTAAATATATATACAGTATAAAAATAAACAAAAGCAAAGTAAAATAAAAGTACGAAAATGTGTAGGTATGTAATAAGACATGTATTGATTAATTTTGGTTTTGTTTCCAATAGATATTAAGCAACGTCTGATGCACCACTCCCTACTTTTCAAGAATAAGTTAGACAAAATTAATATCTGAAATGAATGTCATCATCTCAAAACTACCTTGATTTAACCAAATTTTTTGTACAAAATCGCCATTTAAAACACTGAATTCACTTTTACAAAGAAACTATAAGAGATAGCCATAGGGCACCTTCATAATATTTAAAAAAGAAATAAAAATAAAATCGAATGACGATGTTAGATACAGGGGTTCCATTTAAAATAAGCAAGTTATTGAGCATTAATGATACCCACAGTTAGAGGTATTTATTATTTTAGGATTAGATGTAATGGTTGTGCTAATAACATAATACAGCTTGAAACACGTAACTTAAATACGTACGCTAGGTACTCATTCTAAATATGATCTACATTTTCAGAAATTGTTAAATATCTCAGAAACTGTTGAACCTAGGTATAGGGAATATAACACTAACTTGCCTTTATTTAGTCTTCGTCATCGAAATATGCAATAATATACATGGTGTTCCATTTAAATGTTGATAACTTAGATGTGTAACTTTCTTTTGGAACACCCTGTATATTTCAAAATAATTTTAGAACGTGCTCCTAATGGACCTACACATGCTCCAACAAGAAGATTTTAAATATGTGTTACCGTTTTTTGCATATCAACCGAGGCGAATGTGGTGCCCCACCCTGTATATACAAAGCTTACTAAACTCGACGTTTCGCCACTAATGCAAGTGGCTTGCTCAGGAGCAAAATTGGAGAGGCAGCGCAAGAAGGTCTCGGTAACTCGATGTGTAAACTACGTTAGAGGCGAAATCCGTCTGAGCTTGTGTGTTGTTAAACTTTTCTTCTTAGATAGTAAATTAACTGGGGAAATGTACTTAAAGTTATGAGACAACGTTGATCCGATGTTGACCCACAGTATTGCGAACAAAAATCAGTTTCGTGAAAACCCGTGTTACTTTTCCAACAAAATGGAGCTCCTAATGTTCAGTAATCAAAACAAACCTTTTAAAAGAAAATCCATGAGACAATATTCCAAGTATATTTTATTTATTTAAAAGAAAAGCATCGGTAAGTTGTTTATTCTAAATTAAAAAGATAATATATATATATATATAAAATATATTTTGTATACTTTATACAATTAATAAAATTAGTAGCACCTAAAAGTTTCTTCTGTTAACTATCTTATTTTATAAATACTAAATTATATTCGAAGATGTAAAATACATAAGAAAAGCTTCTTCAACATGGAGATATTAGACATTCATTAAGTCAATAGTAAAGGCACTCGTTAATTAATAAATTAAACAGTTAATACTTATTTATAGAGATGAACATATACATAGAGACACTATGAACACATTAACGTTGCATTTTATCCAATATTGGTATCACCATATCAAAAGTTGGCCTTTTTCCGGGATCTTCGTTCATGCATATTTTAATCAATTTAGAAAGATGAGGAGAAATGCCTGGCTTAATGATAATTCTTAAACCCTCCAATGCAATCTTCATTCCTATCTCCATAGGTGATTGATCGTAAAATGGTAATTCTCTTGTAGCCAATTCCCAAAGCAGTATTGCAAAACTCCACATATCAGACGCCTCCCAATTCCTGTCACTTATCTTTTTCTGTAATGCTTCCGGTGACATCCACGCTGGATAATAAACACGCCCCTTTTCCTGGAAAGAAAACTTGGCATCCGCCATATTTATACGAGCCGTCAAATCTTCATCTATCATAACATGGCGACTATTTAAATGGTATTCCGGTATAATTCTTTCCAAGCTATGAAGAAAGGCCATTCCGCGAGCAATATCAAGAGCAAATTTAAGAGCCTGAGCGTTATCCACGACAACATCACTGCTTTCGTGCAATACTCTAAACAACGATCCAATTTGCATATATTGGTTAATAACAATTAACTGTGGAGGTGCATTGCAACAACCAATAACAGGCAGAACGTTCGGATGAGAGAAAATTCTTAATTTCGGAAATTCTTCATTAAAATCACGCGATATTCTAGCTGAACAATTTCTTATATTGAGAATCTTGGCCACCACATTATTCCTCTGCCAAATAGCCCGATAAGAGTCACCACTTGGTTTTGATGTTATTTTTTCCAACAAACGCAAGTCTTTAATATGAATACCTTTAAATCTGGAAAGTGTAGCATCTCTGGATCGAGTTTTCAGCCCTAACCAACTTTGGTCTTTGAATTTTATCTTCTTCAAATCTTGACCGGCTTCGACCGCAATGTCATGTAAAACTTTAGCTAAATTTCCTTTAGCTTTATCAAGTGGAGTATCGCCGAATTTATTTGCAATGCTCACAATCGCGCCATGATTTACCAAATCTTCCGCTATTTCATTGTAACCCCAAAAGCATGCGTAATGCAGTGGAGAATTACCATGTTCATTAGTAAAATTCACGTCAGCTTTTTGTCGAAGTAACTGCAAATAATCAGTTAATATAATAATAATTTAACTATGTACTATAAGTATATTTTTTTGTAATACAACAACTAATGGTTAGAATAGTTATATATAATCATGAATAAGAATTTAACGTGAAAGGTATACCGGGTGACTCTGGAATGAGGAAACAGATTATAACTTTTTTATTGTTTAATTCATTTACTTGTTACTTAAAAGTAGAACATGCCATATAAATGACCAGAAATGTTAATACTTTGCGACCTTTTATTTTACCTCTGCTTTACCCGAGAATTATATACTAAAATTCCATTTTTAAATACAAGCATATATGCTCTTTATAAAATTCTGATTCGGTGATAAATATAGAACCTAATAACACGATTACATTTTCTTTCAAAATGACCGATAAAAGTTATTTCATTGTAAAAAAGATCAGGTGGTATGAAATTCATATTCATGATTATTTTTTAAGCACTTTTTCGAAAATGTTAATTTGTCACATGAATTTTCGAATAGTTTGCTGGCCTTAACTTATAGCGTTTTCCACTCGGACATTTAGAGCGCACTAAAAGTGCACTAACTCGGTGTTGGCTGTTCCACTGGTCTTAGCACTCGCTGCAAGCAAAAATCATACGTGTTCCACTGGTAAATTTCGTGCTGCTTACATAGAAGTGACGACATGTGAGCGTCACTACATTTGACCTTGAGTGCGAAAAACTGGACCTCTCAAAATTGACGGGGCCACTTGTAGTGCAATCTGAAGTTATTACAAGTTATTCACTTTATTGTACTTTCGATAAGCATACAATGGGCAAGTGGGTATATAAATGCATACAGTCAATATTTTATCGGGTAATCGTTATGCTCGAAAATATTCTGCAAATTACTATTAAATTTTGAAACATACTACTTTATGATATTCTCAGATACAGATAATGATACGAATTGTTCCTAATCATCATCCATGAAATACGTTGTTGTGTATTTTATACAAAATATTTTGTCCACTAAAAGACCATTTTCAGAAATGAATAATAATTAAACAATCATTGTACGTAATAGTTTCTGGCGTAATTCTTCATCTACTTTTCCTTTATACGTATTACTAAGTATTTACTTTTATAAAGATTTTCATTTTTTTTGCGATGAGCAGTTCATCTCGACAAAGCATTAAAGCCCTAACGCCAGTTTTATCGACATACCTATGTTACACGTATTGCACTAGCTCTGAGCGAGGGCAGAATCAGTGATTACGTCATATGACGCGACTCTAGGGCAGTGTCGGTGCAACACGAGTTCCCCCAGTGGAAAACGCTATTAATTTTTCTTTGCCCATCTTACTTTGCTATCACTGATTTATTTATGACTTAGTTTAACTTAGTGCTAACAGTATGTCAATTTATTCATAAATTTTCAAAGAAAAGCATAATAATTACTCTAGTGTAGAGGACGATTCAATTTGCTTGCTATCACCGTGAAATCCACTAATTATAATAGTTAAAGCAAAACGGACTACATATACTAATAATGAGCGAACCTGTACTTTTATCGGAATGGGTCCAACCTGTTCTGAATATCCGTCTAAACCTATTCCGAAAATCTGTTCTGGTTCCTGATTACTGAGAGATTAAACGAATTCGAGCAGAAGTAAACCGAAACAGTAATACGGAACGTTCGTATGTAGCAGATATGTATGTCAATAATTGTTGTAATTTACTATGTTATAAAAAAACAACTATTGTATATACTTTTCGCAACCAAATGTTTCTATTTACTTGTTACGTATTGAAGAATCGTGATTAACAAACAACAAATTTTACGTTTGCACGACTACTGTTGTCTATCATCTATCGCATCAGTTTGGTTTTCATTATAATTTTCAGCCTACTATTCCATCAAATCTGTTCCGAGGTGTCTGACAGACCTCTTCCTCTAAAACATTGCACCTGCTCCGAAATAAAAAGTGCATAATTTTCAAAAACGTGTTGATTTTACTATATGCTTAGAATGTAACGCGTTACACTACAACCAGTAATTTTTATAGCACCTTAACCGGTGAACGATATTTGCAATTTCTTACAAATGACGATGAATATATTTGTGATGTCATGTTTATGTCACACGCGGTGTGACTCCTGATGGCGTATACATGGTGATAGATTACTATTACCGAAGGTTTGTGAACCAATGTCTGAGAATAATTGGGTTGCTAGATTTTTTCATTTGGAGACAAGTAAGTTTTATAGTACAGTTCCAACAACTAGGGAAGATTTGGGGGGCAAAGTAATGCTTTTATACATTAATATGTGGAAATGTATTTTGTTAGTTTACCTTTTAAATAAAAAAGTACTACTACTGGAGTTACTAAGAATATACTTTTGTATATTCTTGTGAAGTAGATAATATTACACGATAAAAAATTGCTCAGATCTTATACTAATTAGCGAATGTTGGTTTCGAAGCAAACTATACGTATCAAAATCAGAGGTATTAACATGTCTCATTGTATAGCACAGTAATTATTGATACTTGCATTGATTTTATATATAATTCGACATACTCTTAGCACAAAATCAAATCAAATAAAGTCATGAATTAACTAACAATATTAAAATAAAAAGAGTGTATTTTAGAAATTAAGTTAAAGCCATTTCAAATTTGAAAAAGTTTTTCATGTTTTACAGATTTCGTCGCCAGGAAATATAATTTTCAAAAAATTCACTAGTTTCTTTTTGTCCTCATGGGTAAACAACCTTTCTCGATCAGTTTGAGACAATATATTTTGGTATGATATACCTACCAACAACATATTTTAAATTTCTCAGCGTATCAAAGCGTTACAAAAAACAAACATAGTTGTAAATTAAAAAATTTAAAAAGTAAAAAATGAAATGCTGATATCCCTTTCGTGCAAACCGGAAATTAAAAAAGACTGCAAAGTTTTAAAAATTGCGCACTTACGTAGAACATTTGAATTTTAACCCTCAAATATATTTATTAAATCTATTACCTCATTTCGTTGTCGCCTAGTTCTAGTTAAGTTCTACCACTTTCGCCAAAGTCGAATATGGCTGTTCTTTATTTTTTGTTATATTGACAATTAGTTATTTTCGTAACTACTACAATATGTTTATCAAATTTGCATAAGTAACAGTTGACATTAAATTGCAAGGTATGTTTAAAAATAATCTTCAACTGAGTTTTATAAAGATCGCGTAATTAGCCGAGATGGATGCCCACCCAAGTCACCAAACTTACTCATTTAACTGAGCCATAAATGTTACTAGGTGTTTTCTATTTATATGACTCTCAATGAAACTTGTGTAAACTCAGAGAGAGAAGAGAAGTGGAACTTATATTGGTTCTAGTATCTTGCGCTGTTTAATTTTGTTTCTGTTCCGCATTTATGTTCTGTATATGATATGTTTTATACAGGATCGGGCAAAAAGAGGGGAACACCGAATTTATGGCTTAACTAGCACTTTTCCGAAAATTTAACCTAAATTAAAGTTTTTGTATATGTTATGTATTATTTAATGGTGTTTGCAGATTTTCCGTTTTTGTCACATTTTTGGAGGTGTGATATCACCGGATAGTATTTTTTGAGTAGATATTTTTTCCTGAATTCACTAATACCAGGTTTAGTGGGTCTCTGACTTATGGTTTAATAAGAAAAAAATAAATGTAATGGCAGCTAAATATTTATTTAATAAAAAACGAACGACGGTAACTGAAAATTCTACGTACATTTATTTACAATAGGCGATCACACTGAAAACCTTCAGCTGCCTGACAGTATCCTAATCTGTCAACAAATGACCTTAGTGAATTTTGCATCATTTCAGACGTTATACTAAGTTGTACCGCCGCTCTTATTCATAATGAGGTGGGGCACCATCCTGCTGAAACCAAATTTCTTCTGATAACTGTAGCTGATTAATACGATTGGGAAACAAACGAATTAATTCTGGAACTATCTGATCGCGTAAAAGTTGTAAATATCTATCACCATTTAATATTCCTTCTATAAAAAAGCCTAATTGTATTTTCTCTAAGTATTGCACACCACACGTCCACTTTTTGTTGATATTGTGTGTGACCTTCTTCCATCCAGTGCAGATTATTATCCGACCAATATTTCCAATTATTTCGATTTACAAATCCGTTTCGGCAATATGTGGCTTCATCGGAAAACACAATGGTATTCATAAACATATTATTCATAACATTTAAATTCATGATGTCTTCGCAAAACTGCATTCATTTATCAGGATCGTCTTAATATTTGGCATAATTGCACTTTATAAGAATGAAATCTATTTCTTTTAAGTATCCTTCTTACAGATCTTTCACTAATATCGTTATTTATTGCAAGTTTTGATATTGAATTTTTAGGTTGTTCGTGTACACTTAGAATTACATAAAGTTCATTATCTTCATTTGTAGCTGTCTTCTTTCGTCCATTACCGGGAATATTTTCTACACTGCCAGTTTCGTTAAATTTCTGTAAATTCTGAGACACTGTTTACTTTGAAATTGGGAAATTCTGTCGGGATATGTAGCATTAAATAAATCAGCGGCTTCTTGTAAAGATCTCTTTCTATCTCCAAAACCAACAATCATCAATAAAATAATTCTTCCACATTCACTTAGTTGAGACATGACCAGGCCGGTTTCACTAGATTACCATGACTACTACCAATATTTTTAATGCGAACGTCCCCATGAGAGGCGCTGCAATGCAATAATGCTGTTCAAATGTTAATTGGTTTAATTTTGATTTAATTGACATTTGTCAAATTATTGTCAATGTATAATTGGTTTAAGCGTTGTGTTCAATATTATTGATTATTTCGAGTTCATTTCTTTCTTCAAACACAATATTTAATTACTTTGGTTTTATTGTTTCATTTTGTATTTAGTTGCATGTTAATTATTTTAGTGTTCTAGCATATTATCATAATTTAATAATTAACTAATATGGAAGGTCCACGCTGCGTTATAAAAATGGTTTTGCAGTAAAATATGGTAGCAGACACTGTTTTCCTAATCCAGCGAAAAATATGGATATGTTTAAAAAATGGATCAAGTACTGTAATGATGAAATTCGTAATTTGCCACCAGAAACTGTATATTAAAATCGACGAGTTTGTAGAAATCATTTTACTAATGATCAATTTGGGTCTAATAATAGATTGTTGTCTACTGCATATTCAGTTTTAAATATTCCAAGTAAGCTTTCGGCCTAATTCTCATTATGCGTTTTGTTGTTGCGGCAATTTTAACATTTCAGCGATCGTGCGCTTTTCACCTATTTTTATCAGTGGACTAAGGTAGTTTTGAATTGAGTTATTAATATTATGTCGTTTTAGTATGATTTGAATATTTTTTATATTATTTCTATGGGCGTCCTATTTTGGTACACATCTACGATATTGCTTCATACTAATGAAAAAGGTTTCACTTACAATCATTTTTCGGAGAATTTTTGAAGAAGTTGCAGCTGAGAAGTTACCAAATTATAACATAACAATATATGTAGTGAAAATGTATGGTCTCTACCTATAGCGATGAAAATCTTCTTATGGAACCGGATCTGAAATACTTACCATAAAATTTTCGTATTTCTCTGTATTTAAACCGGCCACAGCAGTAAAAGCATCAACTCCGACTTTTGTTCATATTATAAACAAATTGCAGCAGGGGGCTAAATGGCTTATAAATAATATAATTACTCATCATTAACTTAAATTTCTGTTTCTTTTTTCTATTGTATAGAAAAATTCTATTGTATACAGAATTCTTATGTACTTACGGCCCGATTTCATAATAATGTCCTTCATTCGGTTTATTCTCGGTTAAGTAATGAGTATGGTAGTTTAACGGTACATCAAAAAGGACTTTAGGAATATATCAATTAATGATCGCATAACACTATTTTTTTTATGAAAGTCAATTTGTATTTAATGGTAACTTTAAATAATAATACGGCATTAGGTTTTATTACGAAATCGGCCCTTATTTCTATCAAATATGTTATCCTTTTGTAATTTACTTTGTTCATAAAAATACAATATACCTTATATATACATATTTGTTATTTATGTTTTGTATTAATTCATTAAATATAAATTGAAATAAAATGCATCGTACGCTTTGGTATATTTAAGCGTCGCGCTTTCGCATAATAATGCGAACGTACTCAGTAGATGGCGCAAAACATGGTTATGATTGACATACGTTATTTGACGCATCTATATTATATTTCATCTATGGACATGACTAATAATGTATTAATGTCAAATATAATTGTAAAATCAAATATGATAAAAAAATATACGTTTTTACTTTGACAGAACTCAAAAAAAAATGTAGATAAAAAGTTTTTGGTATACCTACTGCGATAATTATTTAGGGCCGATATCATAATAAAAGTTAATACTGCATCCATTTTATTTTTTTCTTATGGAACCATAAGTCAGAGATCCACTAAACCTAGTATTAGTGAATTCAGGAAAAAAATATCTAGTCAAAAAAATAAATAAATACAGGGTGATTCATTAAAAATACTATCCGGTGACATCATACCTCCAAAAATGTGACAAAAACGGAAAATCTGCAAACACCAATCAATAACATATAGAATATACAAAAACTTTAATTTAGGTTAAATTTTCGAAAAAGTGCCAGTTAAGTCATAAATTCGATGTTCCGCTCTTTTTGCCCGACCCTGTATAAATGAAATGAAAGGCAACGCTTCAACTCGATAGAGCAAGCATTTTAAGCATAGATGTTGTATTGTTTAGTATCTATTTTATTATATAAAACAAATTTACTTTTACCGCCATTTTGATATCACGTCAAATGATATGATATTAAATAAAATAAATGTTAGAGGCTTAACCTGCACAAACAGGTGTGTGCATGTTAACAGAAGCAAAAATTTTCATTAGTCATATAATTGTGTGCGTGTGTGTATTTCAGTTAGCATTTATGATTTTGGTTACTGTGTACAACACCAAAACTCATCAAAATACCTGACTTGCTATAAGTTAACTTTTGTGTTCTTGTTACAACTCCAAATAATAAATGGAACACCAAAGTACAACTTGAAGTGACCTTCAGTTAACTGTGTTGTTAAATTGTAACATTACAATAGCATCTACTGTAATGTTACTGTCATTATATAATTTAAATAATTTGAAAATAGATTACTAAGAGCAACTAGTAATATGGTGTAATAGTAATAATAATAATCCATTTGTTTCATACATACATACCCTACAAATCAATAAAAATATTATCAAAAGGTCATTGGTCACTTTGGCGAATGGTAACAAAAGACGGGCATCAGACTTATCTTTTATGATTCTATGTTCTTAAATATTTGATTTTATAATATGAAAATCTAATATTGGAATACCCCTACTATTAATACATACCATATGTATAATCTCACGGTGACCATGTGCAGCTGCTAAATGCAATGGGGTATCATCTCCTCTGTTGGTCGCATTAACACGTGCACCTCGTTTAACAACATTTCTACAATTTTAGCATTTCCACGTTTTGACGCCCAATGTAAAGGACTAAATCCATGATCATCCCTAAAATATTAGGTGCTGTTGTATGTATTAACTCAATTGATATATCTCAAGAAATGCCTTCCCATATAAGCCAAATTTAGCGTTGTATTATTCACTTACCCTTGATTCATATCATGTTCTGTATCATCTAACCATACTCTTACTTGTAGGGCATTTCCTTCTCGACACCAATGAAATATATCTTCCATTTCTAAGATTTGTTTAATATTTAAACCTCTATAAATAAAAATTGGGCGTGAATAAGTACAGCGCTTTGCTGTTTATTTAATATTATTTATACTTACTTTAAACCAAATATACTAACGGTTTACTTAATTTTATATCAGCTAACAACTCGTTAAATAAATAAAAATATATTTAAAATATTAACAAAAATATGTAACTAAAAATTTGTGACAGATTATTTTGCTTTCCATTTGTGTCTATGTCGAAGGTCATTAATTTGTCATTTCTCTTCTTTCTTATTGGTTACGAAGTTTGACAATGCGTTCAGCAAAAATTGCAACTCGCATCTCGCATCCGACATGCCACAAAAAAAAATGAGTGTTGATTCTAAACTCGAGGTAAAAAAAACTATCTTATTCATTTTTTTCATTTCAAAATGGTTCACGATCTGCATACATATATGAATTTTCAATTCATCGCTGTCATGAAGCACATATTTTAGGGTACTTTCTATTTCACACTGATCCGCGAACAAAATTGGTTTTGTTCGCACGATTCATACACAACAGAATCGGTTTTGTTCGCTGATCAGTGTTAAATAGAAAGTACCTAAATTCAAGACAAATAATGATAAATAATGTAGTAAGTAGTACATTTACATCACAATAACCTCCAAAACTTAAAGGTTCACGATGTGTAAATTTAATTAAACAATTTTTTGAGCACAAGGTTACATCCATTCAAACCCAAACACAAAATCGTACTGAATACAGACCACAATACAGACATACCCTTATACCATTGATTAATTGATTTGCCATCAAAATGGAGAGTTTTGCCACTGCGTATTTGGTTGCATAAACGAATATTCATATACTTTTGAATAAAATAATCTGTAAAGTAACCGCCCGTTTCTTGCACAGGAATGAACATAACATGTAAACTTTACAACTGGTTACAACAATGTCATGGCGGCTTAGTTTTCTCATTCCGTAAGAGGGCGCTGACACTAGATTAGAAACATTGAGCTATATAGTATACTAAGGAGACGCTGTGAAGCATATTTCCTGTATGTTCAAAACGGCGCACTGGGCGGGGCTTAATCGGTGTACCAATATGGCTGCCTCACCAGGTCCGAACTACTGAAAATTGTAAGTATAATCTTAAGCCTCCACTTAACAGATGGTTTTATTTAAAATTAATTACGTTATTCCACGCCTATTAGGCCCAAGGCCCATAAATGTTGACAATATAAACGCTCAATATGTAATAGTTTATTTATGTACCTACATACAGGCGCACCAATTGAAATTTTCCAATTACGGCCCTGCACATTGTTTTTATGTCTAACACTGACCTATGAAATGTTATTTTCAACGTATTCTTCTTGTTAACGCTGTTTCTACTCTTGCAACTAGGTAGAGCACAAGAAACCATTATATGTCTCGTAGTAGTTTGCTATATCATATAACTGTAAGAACTGAAATAATCAAATAATACAATCATACATGACATATACACTAGAATCTATTATTTGACGTAAAGTGGTGAACCAATATGGCCGACCTGCGCCGTTTCAACCACGTGATAGCGGTTCCCTACTTATTCTATCTCAATGATTAGAAACAATATTTTGTTTTTAAAGTTATTAGCTTTGTTCGATTTGGTCTCCTGCTGTATACAGTGAATCGCACGATCGTGCGCCATAAAAATACCCTATTCCATTTGCATTGATGTAAGAGCGAGTTTCGAATATCACTGCATGCGTCGTGTTGTAAACGTCTGAATCGAACAAATCTATTAGTATCTAGTAGGTGTGAAGCAAATAATTATACATATTTCTATACATTCTATACATCTAATTAATTGTAAAACAAACAATAAAATCCATTTTTGATTATGACATAAATTTAAGTTATTATTTAGAATTTTGCTGCCAGCAGTTCTCTCGAGCCGATAGATGGTTCTTAATCATAATGCCATGATTATGGAAATTTCTAACTGTGGGTGTAAGTTTATACTTTTCTCTATACTATATACATATGTGGCGTTCTCCGCGAAAAGGGACCTAGTGTGTCAAAAAATATGTTTTGACTGAAGAGTGGATTTTGGTATCTAAAACTGTGTAGAATAACATAAAGTGAATTAAATTTGTGATAAAAAATTATTTATATTATAAAAGCGTACAAAAAAATGAGAAAAAATCACCGAAACGTCATTTTTAGCTTTTTTGTATGATTTTTTTACATGTTTTCGGATTTTTGTGGAGTTCCGCCTATTTTTTAGGTATTGTGTGATCCGGTGCTTCGATTTTCATCCTTTTAGCAATTTCAGCTTTTTCCTTTTGCGGCGCTTTCACTTCAATTTTCTTTTGGGCTGTCATCTCACATTTTTTCTTTCTCTTTTGTGATAAATGTATGTTACTTGCTGTCGCCTCACTTGACTTTTTGTTCAATTTAGACGTTGGCTTTAGGGACCACAAAATTTCGTTTCTGTGAATCACTACACAGAGCCCTGATATTATCATACAAATACCATTTCCGATCTGATGATAAAACCGCTTGGTACAATGAGTGAAGAGAATCCATGTGGAAACTCAGCACTACAACGTCACCAAAGTGCTATCCAATCATAACTAATCACATGCGGATCTCACGGTATAGATCAAGGTCGTAAACTGTTTTAGTTCACAGAACGATCGTGCAGCGCTGATGTCGCTGGATCGACAGCTAGCTTCATAACAATACATAACCTATATAAACGATATAAACTATGTTTCCAAATGGTTTACAACAAGATTGTTCATTCTATTCATTTTCTTTCTAGCGATTTCTTGTGCTCTAGTTTGTGTACTTATTTCTAGTTTCGAGGACCGATTGTAAGTGAATATTTTATATATTTATAAATTTTGGTTGTGTAAGTTTTGTTGTGTTTCATTGCATAAATTATAAAAACAATGGTGACGTCCTGCGTGCCTACATGTAGTAATACTTCCAAAGAAGCTATTTTACATCGTTTTCCTTATCTTGATGAATAGGCGAGAAGAAGTTCGTGATAGTAGTCGAGTTGGCTATTATTTCTGAAGTTAATTTACAGAATAATTATTATAATGTAATTGTTATAGGTGTATAAGAAATTGATTATAAGGACATATATCCAGTTTTTCTTACTTCGTACTTTTCAATTCTATATTCCCAATATTCTTGAAGTTCAGTTGAAAATTAATATTAATTGTCTACTAAAAATTATTTAATTCTCCCGAAATAATTAGCGACTAAAAAAAAATCGCGAAAGAAATTATCGAGAATATCGACATTTAAGATCAAATATTGAAAATGTACTGATTCTGAGTAGTTTTTGAATTGAGACATGTGCGAGTGAATAAAATATATTTTGAAATTTAAATGGGAGTTAAAAAAACTAAGTAGTAACGTTGATTGAAGGACTACATAAAGATGCGCAACCTATGACAGTTGACAGAAATTTCAGATCCCATCAAATGGAGATTTGCATTTGATGGGATCTGAAATTCCTGTCAACTGTCATAGGTTGCGCATCTTTATGTATTCCTTCAATCAACGGTAGTAATGAAAAATTTTAAGTTGAATGAAGTGAAATTTTAGGTTGAATGGTGGTATATAAACCATAAACTGCTGTTGGTGAAGATTCAAATAAAAAAAATAATAACTTTAAACTTTACAGACCTATTTATATGAAAAAAATGGAAAGAATTTGGTGCAAATTACGCGTTTTCGTTATTTGCACGAAATTCTTTATTATTTCTCAATAAAGTATTATAAACTTTTAAATTTATAGTGCACCGTTTTGGCGCCATAAACCATATAGTTATCAGTACGCTCGCATAGCGCTGTATTAGTATACAACTGCACGTAGTAAAATAGTTTTCAATTGCTAATATAAGAGTGGCCGGGGCATGACTAATTATAACAAATCGCTTCTCTCAACTGAAGACGTGTTTACAGTAATGTTGCACTGCGCAACTTTAAACGCGTTTTTCTCAAAACTTCATTTTCGCACACTAGGTTCCTTTTCTCGGAGAACGCCACATATACTGAATGTATATACATAGCATTCCAATGAAAACGATACACATTAAATAAGTCGAAAACATGAAGAAATACGAAAAAGACGCCGATACATGTCAATTTTTGTTTGAAGAGGGAAACTTTTTCAGCGATAAGATAAAATCATGTCTTGCTCCTCCTAGACAGTATTGAACGTTAAAATTTCAAATGGCACTTCGCCATATTATTACATTTTTCGATTTTACATACTATTTGCAACAACGTTCATATAGGACAGCCTGTACCTACACTTTAGGAGATTTCTTATAAAGTTTTAAGGGCAAAAATCTAGGCTGTATAAAGAAAAATAGTAAGAAAGCTACATGTTGATTTTTTTTTCAACACTGGTATCAAATAATGTGTGTATGATGTATGTACTATCGCGAGCTTATTAAACGACTCAAACTTCAAGCGTTATGGCCGTATACAGCTACTCGAAACATTTGAGAAGTAGCACTGGGCGACTGTAATTACAGGTCGATAACAAAAGCAGGTAGAAAGATTCGCAATAAATTGTATATCCTATGATGATTGTAATACATCCTACATTATTATAATATGATTCGTATTTATTGACGAAATTCGCTCTGTTTGATATTATATCTAGAAAATTCATACGCAGTGCAAGGTGCAAGTTTAAAATATGTTTTTATATATATTACTATTGTGTTTATAGGAAATTTGATGAAGGAAAAACAATGTTTGCAAAACATTAAGAAATGATTAAAATTAAATATCAATTTAAAGAAATATTTATTTCTGAACATATATTAATTTTTTAATATGGCGAAATATATATAAGGTAATTATCAGTTGATTTAGGAACATTTTATTGGACGAGACAATTGAAAACGTATTGCTCGGCACCTGACTGGTATTTATAAATTAAACATTTTCCAGGAGTGCGTTCAAAAATGATTACCGAGTAAGAAATATTTACCACGGGATTACAAAGAACGTTCAGAATTAAAAAATATTTTACACTGGAATATATTCCCAGCGTTCAAAAATTAAGTCGGGGAATGCTAAGGGATTACTTTTGTTACCGTATATTTGAGCACGGTAAAACCTTACCGAGTATGCGCATTAACAGTAAAACTTCTATATTAGCGAACACCCTTTTAGCGAATTTTTCTATTTAACAATTTTTTCATGTACACATTGAATTTCAGAATACACTTGCATGTATTTCAACTTCTACTTAACGAAGAAAATTTCTTTATTGCGAAGTTTTTCTTTTACTACCAGATTTTTCCCTACCAAAAATATTCCGCAAAATTTGATATAAAGCGATTTATGAACATGAAACGCTTTTTAATATAATAGTACTTTTGATAGTCATCTTACATCAGGGATAAAAGATAATTTAGGTAAAAAAAAGTCAAGACTACATTGCACAAAGAATCAGTTACATTCAATTATTTACCCATTTATTTCAGTATTTTTTTTTATATTTTACACTTTTGATAAGAACTAAAAAATGTCACTAAACCGTGATTGCATTTGAATACGAGAAGAATCCGCCAAATCAAGTTTTAAAAGTCACATGCGAAGTAAGAGGAGCCGCCAGCAGCATCTCGTCGCAAACTGAGCGTTGACAGTTGACAGGTAAATTACCATTACTATTATCCATAAAGCGTTCGGAAATAATCCTGCTAAGGTTATACTCTTAGAAGTAAGACCTATTACTATTCCCATGGTATCACCGTACCATTACCATCCATTTTTGAACGCACTCCAGGTAGTTAACGGTTGACAATTAGTTGTACATTAAGAAATTATATTGAATTTACCTCAGTAGTGCAAATTGTTCTAAGAAATAACTATTATTGGCTTTAAATTCTTATTAAATTAATATAACTGTCGTATTTATACAAACGTTTAAAGTTCTTAAGAATCCGCTAAAACAACTATATTTCTTCATCAAATTTTGTATTGTTAATCTCAGTGAATTATAAGTACTATTTCAATTAAAACCGACATTTTAAATAAAATTTCACAAAAGGCTAAGAAATAATAGATATTTTAGTATTAGAAGTACCTATACCTTGTTTAATTTGAGACTTCTTATAAGAAGACGTTAATCACATACGTTATCTATTATCGGCTGTTTTAATTAAAACATTGACCACATACTAATAAAATAATATTAAATTCTTTCCATAATTACGTGTCCCAATCTGTAAGTTTATAATTTTTACAATAATTGTTGTTAGATCAATATTTTCCCTGAGAAAAATGATGACATTTTCTCTTATTCAATTAACTTGAGTACGGTCTACCTCTTCGCTGAGTCCATCATATTCATGTCAAATATATTCATAATTCTTTTCGCTTAGATTTCTTTTAAATAGTGTCTACCCTCCGGCCTGCGGCTATACGGCTTATTACAGTTGCCCAGTTATGTTTACCTGAATATTGCTCCAAGTAAGAAAAGCCTACAATAGATACGTTTTATGGCAGTTTGAGTCGTTTAAAATGCTCTCGATAGTACAGTGGACAGCTTCTAAATCGACACCACCGCAAGCTAACGTCGACCTTATCTACTAATAATAATATCAACTACAAATTCAAACTGAAGGTCACACAACGTGACCCCCTCTACATTGCTATTAAGGTTACTTCATTCAAAATTAAGGGCCGCTTATTATAACTGGATTAACAATGAACATCTCCACAATCATAGTACAAAGAAAGTCATTGTAATAAAGCCAAAAAATTATTATTTTTAAATTTATTGTTCGTGAATTCCTAATAAGGCTTTTAATACGTGACTTACTGCAAGCGTCCATGGCGCAATGGTTCGCGCGACGGCTTAATAACGCAAATGCACGGATTGTTTAGGGTTCGAATCCCGGCAGATTAGTTTTATTTTTTATCTCCAACAATAATGCTACAAATTCAATAACACCACAAAAATCAGAGATTTTGAAGACTATAAAATCGATTTTTTGAGGATTAAGGTAAATAATGAATAATTTTTACAATAACAAAAATGATCACGTGCTATTATATTATTCGATTTTTAATTGTTACTAACGACGAATCATTTGTCAAAATAAACAACAAAACTTAATCAAGATTAAAAAATAAATAAATAAATAAAATTCATTTCACGGATTCGAACCCCAAACAGTCTGTGTCTTACGTTATTAAGGCATCACGTCAGCGTCTGCGCCACGGCCACTTGCACTAACTTACGTGTTAAAAGCCTTATTAGGAATTCATGTACAATAGGTTTAAAAAATAATAATTTTTTGGCTTTATTAAAATGACGGAAATGTTCATTGTTAACCCAGTTATAATATTCGGCACTTAAATTTGGATGAAGTAGTATTAGGGAGATAATATTCACCGAAAACCGATTTTACATGTATTTTCCCTATGTCCCACTCGGCCGTGGAAACCCTGTATATATATATGTATATAGATATGTAGTTATAAAATATCAAATATGTATGTATTAAATACAAGTCACGAATAAATACGAATAAATATTTACAAAACAAAAGTCAATCTCGACACAAACGTCAGTAACACCTGATAGTTGGTAAACAATGAACAACGCTCGAATCTCGAATACTAAACATCAACTAATAACGTCAAGTATTTTTCTTCCAGAGAAGATGGCGGATTGTGCTGCGCATTAAAAATGCTCCTAATTTTCCCGCCAAGGAGAGTGCAAATTCTGCTAGTTTTATAATCTGTGCTTCAGTCGTCTTGCATCTTTGTCATTTTTTCGCGTCTGTCGACGGAATTTGTGTAAAATAGGTATTTTGGATTTAAGACTATGATAATGATATCTTTCCATTTTTCATACGTTGTCCTCTTATTTCAAAAGCACCTGTATATATAAAGTGCCACTTTCATAGTTTCATCAAAATTTCGTACATCAGCTGATTTCCATATTACTTTTTGTAAACTACACAATAAGTTACTCCTGCAGATGCAAAGTACTTACATATTCTTGTTTTACGGTAGGTACTAATGCAATTTCATGACTATTATTTCCTAAAATAGTTTGTAAATAAGGAAATAACGTAAATGTCATTTGAATGCAATTCCCATTAACATTACACCTATTTATATAACAAATGCTTGTCCTCTTAGATAAGTCAAAAGTTTAAAACATTAAACATGCTAAACAACTACTATGACGAATTACGTGAAAACGTGTTTCTTATATAATCGGTTGCATATCCTTGAGTATAATAATGTATGAATATTTTAAAATTAATTGAACTGTTGCTAGGAAGTGAGTAATTTCATATCCTATTAAACCTTTACACTGAACTAATTTTTATTTACTTATCAAGTGAAGTTTAAACTAGATTTACGCACAAAGATCACAGTTATTCATATGTGAATATTGCAAGCGTTTATGTGTAAGTGGGTATACTTATTTAACGATGTCGACATACAGGTTTACTTTGAACGAAGCTGATAAAAATTTTGCGATTAATGTTTTAAATGAAACAGACGAAACGAGAGCAAAATCGTTAGAGGAAATTAAAAATTGGCTTATAGAAAACCCTAATATATGTGCAAAATCAGATGATTTAAATATATTAGCATTTCTTCGTGGTTGTAAGTTTCGTCTTGATAAAACGAAACAAAAAATTCAAAACTACTACGAAATGCGAAGTAAAGTTCCAGAGTGGTTTGCAAATAGAGATCCGATGTTACCAGAAATAGAAGAGTTGGCAAAACTTGGAGTTTTCATTCCACTGCGACAATTTCAAGATAATAAGCATGTTGTAATTATCCGAACAGCTGTACATGATCCGAGAAAACATAAACAAGACGATGTTTTCAAAGTTGGAAAAATGATTTTAGACTTGCTTGGCTGTGAAAATGAGCAACTCCAGATATATGGCGTAATCGCAATCTTTGATATGCAAGGTATTTCCGTTGCACATGCTAGACAATTACCGCCGAGTAAAATAAAAAAAGCAGTGCATGCATGGCAAAACTATCACTGCAGACCGAAACAACTTGAGTTTATAAATGCACCTGTTTACATCAATGTTTTGTTAAATGTTTTTAAAAGATTTATGAGTGAAAAATTGAAAGGAAGAGTTCGTGTACACTTTTCTGGATTAAGTACATTGCATGATGTGATAAATAAAAGCATTTTACCTAATGAATATGGTGGTACAGATGGTAATATTGAAGATCATATAAATTTGTGGCATACAAAACTACTGCAATCTCGGGAGTGGTTTAAGCAAGATGAAATGTATAGAAGTAGATTACAATAACGAACTTTGTTGCATTGCATAAATTAGAACATATTAATATAAATAAAAATAAATAAATATAAACATAGGTTATATGATGTATTATAGAAATATACTTATTATGAAGTGTTATATTATTTTGTTACTATTTTCATGTGTTTATAGTATAATATAAAAATGTAAATATCTACTAGCGGTAAATCTTATCAATGATACCAATTGAAAATATTTTACCAAATTTGAGAATATTATATTATTCCCACTCCATTACTCGTAAACTAAGCCCCAAATTAAAAAAAGTTATAAATCATTAATCGAGGTATTACTAAAAAAACTAACGCAGTTACAAATTCGTGAAGCGGTAAATGTGCGAACGTCGATCACCCTCGCACCCATCGCACTATACTGCTAGAGGAATGCCCGTGAGCTAGGATTTTTACTAGCCTCTTGTATGGATAGACCATCGTGCTGGTTTATTTAACGAATCTACTTATTGTTAGAAGGTGTATGAGTTTTCAAGGGGTAAGTGTTTGTCATAATAATAATAATAGTTACAAAGTATTTGATACCTATCTGCATTGCCATTCCACGATTAGAATAATTACCAATATTGAACTTAACTTTTCTTTAAAACAGACATTTTTCCATGATTTTCTTAATTGATGATCATCACTAAATTGATTATTAATAATAATAGTAAATTATTAAATTAACGCAAGTAATTTTCAGGACCAAAACAATGATTGAAGAGAGGGAAGTAGTTCCACTTCGGATAGCGAAATCGAATCTGTGTTAAAAATAAAAAGTCAGAAAAAATTAAAGAAATGCGTGTTTTGCAATGACCAAAAAACGTTGAATACGATAAAAAAAACTCTTAGGATGAAACAACAAATTAGTGAAATCGTAGATGACAATTTACAAACAAAAATTAAAAAACTGAAGATGGCGAATCAAATTTACTTCACTGACACAAATCCTGCTATTGTTCCTACATTAGTAAAAAAACATTGATTTGTTGCGACATAAATTTGAGAAATAAAGAACAGAATCTGCAGGAAATATAGTTTCTCAGATTGCTGATATTTCCAAAACATCTGCAGAATCAGAATCCGCAACATCGACCTCGCGAAAAAGTGTTTTTTACATTCAAAAATGCATTTTCTGTCAAAAACGGTCCAATAAGAACAAATTGTCACAAGTTATAACTGTAAATATTGAGAAAAAACTCAAATTAAGCTATAAATTTTGTTTTCAGATTGTCGTTATAAAAGTGCAATGGTGTTCCTGTAACAAAAATAAAACGCCTTGCATTGGATCTTGTCGTTGCATGGGTCACAAGTGTTGTTCAAATGTCTCTTCGAAAATAAATACTCCTCTTATTCTTGAAGAACACGTAAATATTGAAGAAGAAAACGGTGACGACTTGGAATAATGACATTTTCTGTCTTTCTAGAAATACCTTCAATTAGAATGTGTACTTTCTGGGACTTCCTATTATATAATGTATTTGTAAAATGGATTTTACTAACTACAAGCACTGTTTTAGTAGATAAAGTAAATAGAAAATAAAGTGACTATCTTAAATACACATACATAAATTTGGTTGATCATGGACATTCCTCGAGCGCGCTGAACAGTGCGGTGGGAGAGGGTAATCGACGTTCGCACATTTACCGCTTCACGAATTTGTAACTGCGTTAGTTTTTTGGTAATAACTCGGTTAATGATTCACCTAAATTATTTAACGAAGTGCCGTAGTAATCGAAAAACAGTTGTAAACTGAAATGTAAAAGTACGGCAAAATGAATTGATTTTTCGCGAACGTCAAACCGAACTACAGCCTCCCCAAAGCTTGTTTTCACCGCAAAACACACGGCTTTTTCGAAAATGTTTATTTTTTCACAACCAAACGGCTACAGAGAATGTTGTGAAATTTTCACAGAAGTAAGATTGAAACTTCCGCTCTCTGATGCACTACATTACTCAAAAATTTTGAATAGTGCCCTACACAAGACAATTTTTGGACAACTTTTTTTGGAAGTTCGCCTATGCATACGCTATCGATTTTGTAATATGTCAGCTTTTAGTCTTAAAACGCCTACAAAATCGTTTTTTAAGCGACTTTCGTTTGGGAAAGCACTCTACTATGAAGTAATGTACTAAATACCTATACCCTAAACATTGTATCATTGGTGGTATAGATATTCAGTGCAGTACTTCATCAATCGTTACTTACCGATTTAATAACTGGTCACGACCGATGAAAAGGATATCGACGGGAACATATATGTCGCGAAATTGCCGTTTTTGACTAACCGATTTGCCCATTTCAATGCTAAAGCTTTTTGTCGTATACAACAGCATATCCTTCCAAAGTGTTCTTACGGATAGATATGTATGTACAGTCTGTTTCAAATTAAATCGAAGATATTGTGTGCAGTTACCCAGTTCACGGTGCTGTATTGTGGGTGATCTATAGTTTTTCATACAGAGTGATGCGTTGTTCACGATTTTTGGCGTCTCACATTCACGTAATATCTTAATTTATACTTTTGCTATATTGGTTTTTATTATTTTAAATGCAATATATGTAATTGTCGTCATTTATAATGAATCAAAACGTCGTTATCGATAGAACACAAAGTATTGTAAAATATATCGTCTAACTGCAAGTAATTGAAGGTAAACTTGAAAACTAGATACGTTCTTGGTTAATAAAAGTAGCAAAAGTGGTTTTCGGACTCGTATATATTATTTAAAATTAGACATATAAATACATTTCATATGTATAATTTATTATAAAGTTTGTATTAGGATAGCGAAAATAAATTAATAGAAGTGTAATTATTGTTCTTGGATTATAAATTTTGTTTAAGCATTAAGCCTGGAACTTAAAAACTCCAAGAAGTAAAGACGCCGCACCGGTAAAACGACAACTACTATTATACTCGTTCAATAATACATATGGTATAAATATGTAATATAATCTTGGCTGTAGTCTCATTATTATAACTTCAAATACTACGTAATACATTTGATTATCGTAACGATTGAAGAGAACATTATAGAGCTTCTGCGATGAAAAACGTGTGTTATTATTATTATTAAAATTAAACATATCGTGTAGGTATCTGCTAAGAGATAGTGGTCTCCTGGAGTAGCTTGCTTAAAGGCGAATGATATTGTATTAGAAAAACAGCATGCGGATGTTTGAATTGGGAATCGACAACACGTCATCCTTTAAAATCTCGAGTAATAGTCGCTTCTTTCTGGTTACGCACAAAAGAATGCTTGCGTAGCATTTTCATATAGAAATGCTACTATTTTAAAATGGTGTTGAGAATTGCTATCTTTAATAATCAAATGTGTCGTTTGATGTCTTTGTATATTGACTAAATAATGAGATTAAGCTTTCTTTAAAAATAATACTTGGGGATAAGCTCTATACAAAAATGTTTATGGATTTACACATATATTATGTTAAACAAGAATAATTGTTTTTGTATTTAAAACCCGGATCATGCAATTATATAAGTGTATGTGTGCAGTTGTATTCGCTTTTAATTTTAGAGAAAATTATAAATAATAGATCTCGAATGTATCTATTCGGCTACTCTCAGGATTTACTTCGCATTACATTTTTCTATTTCGCACACGGTTAATCAATTCGAATGAAACCGGCTCAAGATTTGTGAATGAAACTGCTTATATTATCGCATCAGGAACTACAAAAGACTATCTATTCCATGCTGTGTTAGGCACTCATAGTATGGTATATTGTTGGAATTCACCCTGCGGACGAATGTAATGAAAATAGATCAAGCATTAGAAGCGAATCAAGTGTTTTCGACTCTCCAGGTCTCGTCAGCGCAACTCAGAATGCAAGATATGATTTCATCGCCTTTCAGCTCTCAACTTTAACTGTATAATACCTCCGACAATAGACTAATTCCAACCTCATGCCCTCTAGTGAGCAAGATGGGAAGTAGCACACTACAAGGCACTACACAACACAAGTCGGTACCTTCTAAGCAGCTTGTGCTGTGTTGTTAAAACATGTTGATGTTAGTTGTTTGTTTTTCAATGGCATAACGTACACTAGGAATACATTCTGATTGGACAACCTTCCACTGCACATACGTAGGATGAATAGTAGACAGTATTGCATTCACTCACTTCGGACTATATTGCATTCATTGCGCACGTTAAAATATGTAAACACAGCTGCGATTTCTGGGACTGTTTTAAAAACGCTGTAGCTGCATTTATGAATGTGGAAAAAAGCATCTATTATTTGACGTATTTGACTAGGAAGAAATTTGTTTGATGTTTCATGTATTTCGAATAAAGTAATACTGTAGTCTTATTAAATTGTTTTGAAAAGTCATTTCATTACTTTTTGCGGTGAACTGTTTTGTCGTTGAACTAGGGTAAGATCTAAACCAACAGCATGTTTATTATACAATAAGTAATATCAAAGGTTTAGTACTTTTATTTATTTAAAACATAACGAAATAATTATAAGTATACATTTATGCTGAAATGATGATGCTTATCAATGAATGAATGTGCGGTTTCAGTGTCTATTTTAAAAACACTGTAGTTGCATTTATGAATTTACAAGGCCGATTGCATCTATTTATTGTGGTCTTTGCGTAGACATAGACGGTAGGCAAAAAAAAGCATATACAGTGTGTACCCCGATTACTGCCCGGAGAGAAAATTTTTTTTTATTTTTTAGTTTACGTAGAAAAGTTATTCTTAATAAAAAGTTTTGCTTGTCGAAATAGCCACTTTGCAGCAAATAAATTTGAGCTATGATCTACAGGGTGTTCATAAATTAAGAATATAAGAAAACGGTTCAAGAGTGAAGTACATTCATGCTTGATGTAACAGAAAAACATTATAACAAAAAGTTGTTTATACTTAAAAAATAACACAAAATACAAAATTTGAAATCAAAATTAGATGAAAACATTTAGGCAATAGGTAGCACAGTATCTACATGATATTAAAAATGCGACAATGCGGCCATGAGAGAAACAATGGAAAGCAATCTACGACTGTATTATTTAATTGACAGCTCCTATTTTTTGTGGTTGTGTGTCATTTAAAAATTGCGTTACGAATAATTAAAAAATGTTAACTCTTGAACAGAAGATTTTTATTGTGCGCTGTTATGGTTTTTTAAGTATAAACAACTTTTTGTTATAATGTTTTTCTGTTACATCAAGCATGAATGTACTTCACTCTTGAACCGTTTTCTTATATTCTTAATTTATGAACACCCTGTAGATCATAGCTCAAATTTATTTGCTGTAAAGTGGCTATTTCGACAAGCAAATCTTTTTATTAAGAATAACTTTTCTACGTAAAATAAAAAAAAAAAAAATTTTCCTCTCCGGGCAGTAATCGGGGGACACACTGTATATTCTGTATTTCTGGAATCTTTATATTTATGTGAATATAACACAGGCTTATTGATAACTATTCATAAACCAGCAATCCAGATAAATGTCGAAAATAGTCTTTCACGAAAAATGAGTAATATTAGACACTGACCTATATAAAAGCAAGCAGACACGACAATAATATTCAGTTCTTTATATGTACAGCATTAGGAACAGTTAAATGCATACACGTGTCGCACAATACGTGTGTTTTCTGGTGACGTCTGGGGTAGATCATGATCTCATATCCAGACAACGGCATCTATGATTTTCCCTGTGTATTTCATATGGTGTTAAAATTAGTGTTCGTATTTTAAGTAGTTTTTCATGATTATTTAAGTGATTATTTAAGAACTTTTTTTGTATTAGTTTGTACGTATTTTCATAATTATAGACGATTATTCATTGTCACTGTGCGTGTTATTTAAGAAAATGTAGTGCGTTATTCTGTATTTTTATTTTTGTACGTAAAAATGTATATTTTTCGTTATTTATTAAAGAAACGTTTCTTTTATCTAACAGCTGCACAATTTATAGGAAGAGATTACTAATCTAAAACATTTATTTGTTCAGTCTTGTCTACTAGATATCAGTGAAGCTCCTATTACATAGTGTATGTATAAAAAGTTAACAAGTGCTGATAATTTAATGATATGCTTAGTAGAAACCCTTGTCTATAAATACAAAATTAGTAATATTTCCTTAATCTTTATGATCTGCTACCTATTATTGCAACTGTATATTTGGAGAAACAGTTTTCCGATGGAAGTAGACAAAGAATTCTGTAAAACATACTCTTCCTATTGATTCTGCAGATGTTGTGAAGAAAAAAATCTGCTTTTAATAAACAACGGAAAATGTAATTTTTTTTACTTACAAAAATAAAAATACATAATAACAAACTATAGTAAACGTATACCTATTGCTAACTGAACATGACCACACACACCACAATTTGCAGAACCTACCTAACACAAAAGAGGTCCTTAAATAATCACAATTCTATGAAAAACTACTTAAAATACGAACACTAAATTTAACACCATCTAAAATACAGGGAGAAAAATCAAAAATGGCCTTTGTTTGGATATGAGATCATGATCTACCCTAGTCTCTGAGGTCACCAGAAAACACGCGTATTGTGGTGTCTACTTGCTTTCTGCTTTAATATAGTAGGTCAGTGTCTAATATGACTCATCATTGTCTTGTGTATGAATACTTATCAATAAGCCTGTTATATTCGCATAAATAAAGATTCCAGAAATACAGAATATGGTTTTTTGCCTACCTGTCTATGTCTACGCAAAGACCACAATAAACAGATGCAATCAGCCTTGTAAATTCATAAATGCACTACAGCGTTTTTTAAATACATAGACACAGAAACCGCACATTCATTCATTGGACGCATTCAGTTATTACATTGGTAAGTCACCGGTAAGTAATGATGAGTGAAGTACTGCACTGAATATCTATATGCTAGGAGTACGGTACCTAAAGTGTAGGTATTCAATTCACTACTTCACTAATCTGGATTTACCAGTGTGGTAACTGAACACGACCATTGATAAGCATCATCATGCATTTCAACATAAGTGTATAGTTATAATTATTTCGTTATGTTTTAAATAGATAAAAGTACTAAACCTTTGATATTGTTATTTATTGTATGCAACATGTATGTAACACGCTTTTGGTTTAGATCTTACCCTAGTTCAACAAAAAAAAAGTTCACCGCAAAAAGTAATGAAATTATTTTTTTAAACAATTTAATAAGACTACAGTATTATTTTATTCGAAATACTTGAAACATCAAACAAATTTCTTCCTACTCAAATACGTCAAATAATAGATGCTTTTTTCTACATTTATAAATGCAGCTACAGCGTTTTTTAAATAGACACAGAAATCGCATCTGTGTTTACATATTTTGACGCGGGCAATGAATGCAATATAGTCCGAAGTGAGTGAATGTAATACTGTCTACTATTCATCCTACGTATGTGCAGCGGCAGGTTGTCAATGGTTGGCAATGTATGCAATAAGCTGTCTACTATTCATCCTACGAATGTTGAGCGACATGGTGTACAAATACAAAGTGTTCCTAGTGTACCCTACATAAAAAAGCAGCCGTTTTTGAGTTATTCAATTTTTTTCAAATACAGTGCATTCCGCTTAATAGAAAAGCCGTTTAATAGATATCGCCGCTTATAAGAACATTTTCCTGAGAAACATAAACAATTGTATGCTTACTTCAATATTTTACGCCGTTTATTAGAGCATAATTTCGTTTAATAGGACAATGTGCTTGTCATATACATATTTCAAGAAACGCTTTGTTAGTCGTAAATAATTTTATTTACGAACCGTTCGTTCGTTTTTCATTCTTTTGAACAGTCAGCTGTGTTGACTCATAGCATTTACACACCAACTTCAGCACAAGTTCGTTAGTTAAAATGCCACGAAAAGACTTATCTTTGTTTGATAAAATACAAATTATAGACAAAATTAAAAAACAACCTGGAAACCCTTCTCATAGTGAATTATCACGCATAACGGGTGTTTCGCGAGCCACAATTTCTCGTTTAATTACCAATCAAGAGAAATTGCAAAAAGAATGGACAGATGTAAAAGATCAAGGAACATCATGTAATTTCGCATATTGGAGCTGCCGCTTAATAGACTATATTTGGTTATATTCCGATGGTGATCTATTAAGCGGAATGCACTGTATACGGCTCATGCAATGTTATATTAAAAATTATGTATTTCTTTGAAAGCATTGCAGACCTGATATTTGGCGTATTGTTAACTGAGGCATGTAGCATCAAATTTACATCTTCAAAATTATGCCATTTTTGTGATTGGTACTGTGTTTAAATACGTATAAGTAGGTTTAATACTTCGAAATTCATATTTGTTTTATGTTAGTAAATAAAAAAACTGATTTAAAGCACATAGTTTAATAAACTTTCATTGTTATACACATTTTTTTTGAAAATATGTACAAATCCTGTTAGCGAGACCAGCTATAAATACAAATTGCAATAAATAATTATAATGTTAAATTAATCTATCTAGATTTGCACCGAACTGATAAAACAAACTACCGTGACGTTAGGTGCTATGGTGTAGAGAGCTAAATCAAACCAAAATGTTTGTTTTTATTTTGTTTCGACTTGTTTTGCAGTTGAACGTCTTTAATTTCATTAATTTACAACTTGCATACATATTTAGACTGTTTGACAGTCTCCTTTCACTTGATATGTCTTAGCAACAACGCTTCACATTCACTTGCACAAAAATCTACAAAATGTCAGCATTATACAAAACGAATAAAAATAAATCATACATTTATTGAGTTGATATTATCAAGGATATTATAGTTTAAATATTTTTTATCTCTATCTTTTAATTTACTTGATTTATTCTAGTTTTTATTTATTTGGTATACGAAAGATCGAGCGAACAACATAGTTATAATTCTAAGAGAAAATTATAAATACACAACGTACACTTAATTTTTTTGTAACACTTGTGTTTGAAATGTTGCAAATTGAAAGTATTTGATGCAATTATTATAACATTTTTGATTACATTACATTATATACACACAAAAGTTAAAGTTACCGCTATTTCAAAACTGGCGATTCATATTTTTCAAACGCATAATACGCAGGTAATCTAAATAATTTATTTGGTGAAAACTTCTACATCAGCTCTATGTTATTGTATTTTCTGACTGAAAATATCATTATCGAATTTCAAACGATATCACTGTATTCCTTATATTAATTTTTAGAATTGGTCATTATTTTTGCAAAAAATCTTACCAAATAATATGCCAAATTAAACTTATATACGTAATTTTCAGTGCAATTTGCGCTATTGGCCTTATGTCGATTATATTTTTCTCAATCAACTTATTTATAATGTATTCGTTTGATTAAGTGGAATTGGTAGATAAGAAATAAATGGTCATACCCCTAGTCTGCTTAGCTTTTTATTAAGAAAATTGTCTTGTATCATTTTCTGTGAAAAATTACCAACTATAACACGATTCTATAGCTTTAGGTCATGTTAATCTAACTAATCTTGTTTACATCATTATTTTACTTGATAGTTTTGCACTTAACGAACTAAGTAGTAACGTTCCCCAGTAAATTCTTTCACTTATGTGTGCACGCAAGAACTACTAATTCATATACCGATATTTATATCAGTTACCAATCTAACTGATAACATTCATATGAATGTTATATGGATAAGCTTATGACAATCTTTTGAAATCCTGTATACTTTTAAAGTAGGTATACAACTATTACTTAAAGTAATTGCGATTATAATCCTATTCAGTTTTATTTATTATTGAAATTTTATCTTCGATTGTAGGGTTTTAAGATTATTTATTTAATGAAAAAGTATTTAAGGCACATCTTCTGAACAAAAAATTACGTATAACATCAATATCGATAATTAACTCATTCAAGAGCACTTTATAAATTCAATGGCGCATTACAGCTAAGAACTTCATATTCAACGATACATTAAAGTATCCACTAATCTATTGTTAGATACGATAATGATTATTTATAATGGTATAGTTAAAAACTAATACAAAATATTTGTAGTGCTAATAAACAAATCATACTGATTACATAATTTATTATTAATTCGATATATGAACCACACTTTGATCGATTTACGCAGAACTCAAGCAAGTTTTTTTTCTCAGTATGAAACTGATTTAGATATATTTTATGGTAGACATGATTTATTAATAATGATATCAAGGCGCCACTAAATAAGTTTTATAACATTCATTTCAATTTTGTTTATATTCAAGGCTTCCATTTTAAAAACGAACATTACCTGTGAAATGTTTTATGTTGCATCTTGAAATAGAAACATTAATACAAAGTGTTACAAAAAAGTAGCTGATGCTGCCTCTACGAGATCTTGACTCATTTGCGATTTTTTTTGAGAATGTTATTTATTTTATTTCTACCTTTATTATAATTTTCGTTTGAAGGGATAAAAAGAAGACGACTAAAGTGCGAAAAATCTAAGATTAAATAAAAACCATAAATTACGAGTAACTTAATTAATAATAAAAAAATAATATTCACATAAATAAAATTACATATCCTTTAGCTACCAGTTCAGCAAGTGTAACTTCTTGTAGTCGTTATTGCTTTACCTTTCTAAGTAATCAACTAAACAAAGAAAAATTCAAGGGTAGAATCCTAGTTAGTTTTGCAGTTTTGAAAGTGCAGGAGAGTTTATATTAAAACTAAATGTTTTCCAAAATATTCAGTTTTCAGTTTTTTTAAAAGTGCAAAAACATGTATTGCGAAGGCACTGGACACATGAAACGTTTGATTCAATTTTTTTATAGTAAAAATTAAAGTATTTAATTGAAAAAATAACACATAGTCAAGTAAAAATATCTCGTAAAGGAGGTATCAAACTAAAATTTATTAAGACAAAAAAAGTTAAAGTAATCATTAGCCTATCACAAAAAATGAGTATCAAATCCATAGGCGTTAGAAAAAATGGGGAAAGAAAGGGTGCCACATCTCCTATTTTTCTATTAGCTCTATAATTTTTGTTGCTAGAAATCATACAAAAGGTGTGCTTAGATAAGAATAAAATCTGCACCGAATTTGAAAAAGATCTGTCAAAACACAACTTTGACACCTTGTATAATGAAGAAAAAGCGTTCAAATAAAAAGTGATATAAGGAAAGTCCCATTATTTTAGTCGAAAGGGTATAATGGATTGGCCTACTTTTTTGTGAAACCCTGTATATTTACGTAACATCAGCTGTTTATATGGAAATGAGTATCCTTGTTCCCGATAATAAATGAAATAATCTTTCGGTAATACATATAGACTGGACCTGGATAATATATACATATGTATTTAAGATCGAAATTAAATATAAATTAAAGTTATTATGGTCAAATATGGTTCAAAACTATCAATTGAAAAACATTCAATATTAAATTGTCATGAATTAAACAGCTAATACACTAGCTAATTGATACGCATTTTGCATTGCAAAATTTTCTGTTAATTATATAATAAACAAGCGTGTAGAAATGACCAAAACGTTATATGATCTAACTCTATACCAATACAAATTTATTTTAAATAACAAAAGCCAGTTTTCAAATACGATCACTAATTTTTTTGGAGACAATATTGTATATTCTACTAATAAAACTGGTAACCTAACTTTTGGCTTAGCAGCACAAACAAAAATTGAACGGCATTAGGACTACAGGATTTCTATGTAAAAGTTGAATAAAATCTTTATAACCCAACAGGTAATGCTAAAATACAATGTATTCTTAAGAACTGCATTCCTTAATTTACAATTACTGTCTGTTGCAACAACAAATCGTACAAGCATCAAACCTCCAGTTAAAAATCGATTTACAAAATAATTTTCTTACATGATTAGCACCAGTTGATGTCGGTTAACCGGTTTTGAAGATCGGCGATTTTCTCTAATACTAATACAAATTGATCATCTACAAAAATTCTGCTAAACGTAAATCTAATTAAATGATCTCACTTACAGAATCAAAGCAGACGCGTGCTAATTAATAGGTATATTTATAATTTATCTTTTTTAATAAGTAACAAATGAGCACATATTGTCTGCTGTTCACGTGATCTACAAGTAAAAAATAAATTGAACTTAACGTTTATCACTTTGTAACAATAAAATTAATCATACGTATATTCACATAATGCCGGTTTTGCTTTTGCAGTAAAGTCTCATGCTAGAAGTTGTAAATTATCACAGTGATTAAAAAAAATATGTCCGAAAGGTAAGCATAGGAACCCAGATTTTTTTCTTAAATAACATGACAGCAAAAAAAACAAGAGAAGATTTTAAGTTCAAACTAGCTAAGACAACTGTTAATAATTGTGAAATCACTACAAAAGCAAACGATAACTGTAACACAGTTCACAGCTCCATATACATATTTTTATATCAATGCGCATATAGCGAAACGCAATAATACACAAACTGCTTTCAGACCTATACACAGGTAATTTGCTTATTTTTAGAAAACAATCTACTGGAGAAATCCAAACTGCAAACGCACAAAAATCGCATAGAAAAACAGATGGAGAGCACAATTTACATCATCCTTAAAAGTATTAATATAAATATAATTTTTATGTATAATATATATTATCATCCTATGTATCTTAGGAAAGTGGTTTATTTTCTAAAAATAAGAACGAAGATTGGCCAAAAACTAATTAATAATAAGCTATTCTTGTTATGACGGTGCTCCACTATTTTTTAGTCGGCGTTCCTCTTTGTGTAAGTCCTTCGAACCTCTTGAATGTATAGTTAATAAACACCCAGTCTTTATACGTTACTTCACCATCTTGCGTTAACGGTGCTGATGCTGTAACAAAAATAAAAACTTAGTCACTTTGAGTTTATTTTAAAATCAGATATAATTTATGAAAAGAGATTTAACTTATTTATTACAAAATGCTTAAACATTGCAAAAACAGAATACCATTTGTAGAAGTAGAATCAAGAAAAACTTCAATATAACGATGTTCAGTTCAAAATAGTTGTTCTTTTAGATAATCGACAGTGTCAAAAAAGTATTCCCTGAAATGTTTTTGATGACATATGAGATCAACTATTCATCATCATCTCCATATCAATAGTCAGCAGAATTCATATCAAGTGACTGAAAGGGTTTTACTTAGCAAGGCTCATTTCCTAGTCCATGTATGTTTTGACATATTACTGATTGAATTTATAGGAGCACTAAATAGGTACAATTCAATCCAGCAGCGACAAAACTAAGTATCTTAATGAGTATCAATTGAAGTCAGTACATAAAACCACAATGTAACATTTATTTTGGAATTGGGAATATTAGCTCATCACTGCAATATTTTATCTACATACCAAGTCTGGGAAGACGATATTTTCAGCATTCCAGCAGCGCGGATTAAAAGCACGAGCAAGCGTAGCGCAGCAATATCTACATTATAGTGGTATCTTACAATTAGTAATGGCACAATTCTTAGTATACATATACAAACTGCCTCTATTTAACCAAATTTTTATCTCAACAAGACCTCAATTGAACCAAGCTTGATAACTTTTGTAGTCATGATTTTATAGAAAAACCGTTTTATACTTTATGGTGGTTAATGACAAGTGTTCCATTAAAAATGACAAATAATAGAACCGTGATGCTATTTCGTTTTTTGTTTTATAGTAGTACAGACCGGAAAGTGCACATATTTCCTCCGTCATCTTTACCTCTCAAAGCAACAAAGTTGGTCATTGTAGAATGTTCTGTAAACACCCGAAATGAACTGAGCTTAGATTAGATTTGTGGGCAATGGCACTGCTGCCTTTAGTCACCGCGACCTGCATGGGTCTATTGTAACATTGCCCTTCTAGTTGTGAGACTAATTGGAGGCTTTTGATGAACCTTAGAATTAGTCTTGGATTTCTGTCCCGGATGTCAGTAGACGTTAGAAATGGCCTACTTAAGTGTTGTTGTCGTGTGTGACTGGCAGCAACACAGTTACACAAAATGCGTTCTGCCGTCTTTAGATCTTCTTGACATAGACGGCAAATTTGATCTTCAGCTTTTCCGAGTTTGCGTAAGTGATACTTCAGGGTCACGTCAAAAACCCTGCCAGCAGTGTAAGGTCCTCTTTTCTGAAAAATAGCAGCACTGTGATGTCTTAGGCGATCCTAACAACAGTGCCGGCCTGCTTTTGTCCTGGCGTATTCTGCGAGTGGGAGACCTTTCTCTTGACCTCCCATTTGTTAACTACTTGTTTTAAGTGGCTCTTTTGCAGCCCACAACAGCAATAGAGTCCAATGAAAGGCATTTTCGCTGCTTCTTTGGCAAGCTTATCTGCGTTTTCCTTCCCCTCGATCCCTTGATGACTTGGGACCCACTGAAGAATTATGTGGTTATTGCGTCCCAATTGGCTTAAATTGCATATACATTCATGCAACAGATTGGACTCGTATGTGTAGGCACTCGCAACCTTCAACGCCGCTTGGCTGTCCGTTGATATACAAATTGTTGCGCCACTCTCTGCTTGAAATATGTTGGAGTGGAGTCCCATAGGCACTTTGAGGTAGTGGTTAGGCCCACTGACCCCCTTCACCTTCTATTCTACAGCCGTCCGTGTACCATGCCAGGGTTACTCTTTTGAGTTGACGCTCACCGGAGGCCCACTTAGTACGGCTTTCGATGACCACTTTGTAGGGTTGGTCGAAGTTGTATTGCATAGGGATCTTGGCCTTTGCAATGTAAACTAGGGATCTTCAAGGATTTTAAGGTGTCCCCTAATGTTCCCAGGTTTTAATTCCTTTAGTCTGTCCAGAGTCACGGCACTTAATAGCATGCTTTTGGATGCAAATGTGCAGCGGCGTGATTCCCAGCAGTACTTCTAGCGCTGCGATGGGACAGGTCCGCATCACTCCTGTGACATTTAGACAAGCGAGTTTTTGGATTTGTTGAAGCTGTTATTGTACAGTCTTTGGTGTTATTTTTGGCCACCATACCAAAGCAGCATAGGTTATCATGGGTCTTATAATTGCCGTATATGACCACAGGATCATCATTTGAGGGTTGAGACCCCAGGATTTACCGAGCAGGCTTCGGCAAATTAGCGATGCCTTTATGGCTCCTTTCTGTAAGTAGTTGATATGGGGGTTCCACGACAATTTGCTGTCCAACATAACTCCCAAGTATTTAGTTTCATTGCTGAAGCTAATACTTTTTCCTTTTAGAGAGGCAGGTTTAAGATAGACTTTTCTTCTCATTGTGAAAGGAACGACAGTAATCTTTTGGGGGTTTATACGCAGGTTATAATTTTTGCACTAACTACGCGTGTAGTCGAGAGCTCTTTGCACAACCTCTGATATGATTTGATCGTACTTGCCACGGATCATGATTACCAGGTCGTCAGCGTACCCCTGCACCTCATATCCGTCTCTCGTAAGGTTACTAATAATATCATCAACAACGAGACACCAGAGCAGCGGTGAGGGGTCTCCTTGGGGGCATCTCTGCTGGCACTGACTGTAGCGATTTCTGATCCTAGCGTAGCGCTTATTCGTCGACTTTGTAACATGGCGTTAATCAATTCAGTAGTGGACGGGTGAAATCCTTTTGCAGAAGTCGCCCTTTCTATGCTCTCGAAGGAGGTGTTATCAAAAGCACCCTCTACATCAAGAAAAGCGCAAAGAGCTATTTCTTTTGCCATTAGTGACTCCTCCACTTTGCTTGTGATGTGGTGGAGGGCCGTAGGTATGTTGGTTAGGGTGAAGCGGGTATGTTACCAGTACTTCATTCCTAAGATATTGATCTAACACCTTCTCCATTCCCTTGAGAAGGAATGATGAGAGACTAATGGGTCTATACTCTTTAGGTTCAGCGGGTGGTCGCCTCCCCCTTTAGGTATAAACACCACATTTACGTCTCTCCACCGTGTTGGTATATAGCCGAAGCTATAGCTCACTTTATATAGGCTTACTAGTAATGGAAGGAGAACGTTTATGCATTTCTGCAACAGCATAGGAAATACTCCGTCTCCTCCAGGTGATTTGTAGGCTTTAAAAGTAATTAAAGCCCATCTGCCTCTAATTGTTGTGAAGATTTTGCTTGCAAGACTTTGTACCTCTTTTGATTGGCAATTTAAGCTCGTTTCTGTGTACTGGTCTATGCAAGCAGGTTTGCAGACTGGAAAGTGAGTGTTTAGCATTACCTCTAGAGCCTCTGAACTGAGCTTGATTTTCTTTATAACTTTAGTAGTCGTGATTTTACAAAAACAAAGCGTTTGTTCTTTGCTGTAGTTAATGACAATTCAAACAGAAATATAACGGTAACGGCACGCTCATCTGTTTATTGTTTTATAGTACGAAATGCAGACTATAAAGTACGTATACCTTCTCCATCCCTAGTATTTCTAAAAACAAAACAGTTGGTCAGAGTAGAATTTGGAACACTGTATATGTAAGGCATTTTGTATGTATTTCAACTGTAGTACGTAAATCTGGGAATAGATGTGACAAAACGTTGCCATTCATGAATGTCGGCGATGGCTTGGAATGAATTAAATCGAATGGTCACGCTTGACGAAATGCATATAAATAAACCTTTAGTAACGCGAACAAATGACGTTTGTCAGAGATGTTCCTAGCTTAATATCATTGATTGAATAAATCTAAATTGGTAACGTAATGTATTTTTCTGATACCACAGACCTACTTATATGTATGTACAATCTGCTTTTAAAGTAATGTCGTCCCCTGCTGATGGATTCATATCAATAACACTTTCCGCTTAGCGTATTGTATTCATCGGACATCTCCGGCTAAGAAAGAGGCCACAGAGAATACAATACAAATCGAACGTGTATATAACGTCTATAATTATAATTTTAAATCTCGATATGTGTATTTACCTGCTAGCATACATTTTTCGAGCGTACCTATCCAAGAAACATTGAAATATTTAATAGAATTCCTTAAATACAACAAATGTGAATGAAATTCGCTAAATCGGCTAATTTCGTTATGCATGTTTCAAAATCGGTTTCAAGTTAATGAAAAATTTTACAACAAAATGAAGGTACTATAATGGGTAATCCGTTATCCCGTTTCGTTGTCAACTTATTCAGGAGCAATTTCGAAACTAACATCAAGTAAACGAATATTTTCCTAAAATTTGGGGTGCTAAAACCAGTGTTCGTGAATCCCTTGGAAAATTAGGTTCGACTCTATTAAGTTTACATAGAGGAAGAAGGGAACAACAAACTACATTTTCTAGGTGCTTCACTTATTAGGATTGAGTACAACACACTAGAAATTAACAGAAAAGAAACCGACATAAATACATTCATTCCAGTCGATTTCAACGATTGTAATTTTTTTTTAATGTGGTGGGTGCTTAGTTGCAGTGACTCCGTAAGCTGTATGGCTTGTCTGGCTATCACTGCAACTCTCGCGGTGTAGTTTTGTGTGTGTATGTTGTGTTCAATTGGCTTTGTGACAGCATCATATCGCCTTTTATGATGCCGCGCTGTTAATCACTTTGCTCCCAACAGCGAATGGCAAGTCGATCCGGAATTAAACTCTCTGAAAATATGTCACCGTCCCTCCAGAGAATTGAACCCCGGCGCCTATCGTCCTCTCACAACGATAGTCAGCCGCCTAACCACTGTGGCCATCGACCCGGTTAACATAAAATCAACATCAAAATCAACATAAAATGTCCATGATAAACTTTCTAATTACCAGACTGCTCAGTTTGCCCATCAAATGAAGTAAGATTTCAGAAAAAAAGTTTATTACAAAAGTAGCAGTTTACAATGGTTTTTCTTGCCGCAGATGTCGAAAAAAAAGTCCAATATAAAGAATACATGAAAAATTCCACGACTTCCGTCTCAATAACAAACCAGGATAAAAGACTTATTAATAAAGATCGCAAGTGTGGTTCTGTAGCAGGGGCGTAGTAACTACATCGGCTTCACCGAAATAAAAATGGGCGTTATTTAGAGGAACTTTATACTAGAATTAATGAAAACACAGATATAATATACCACCTTACCTTATTAGCAAACACGTTGAAGCATTTTCACGAACTTTCGACATTTTAAATGCGTTGCAACCGAATTATAGGTACACGTACTTGTAATGCATGATCATGCAACAATACCGTACGACGCTTGCCTACAAACTACATATTTCACTACATATGTACATACTTGTACGATAGGCGCTCGCCGTTAACGCTTCCGATGTACTGCTGCTTGAACCGAACCAATTCTTGCGATCTTTACTTATTAAGTTACCGTTTCACCCCATAGCAAAACGATTGAACCGAGTTTTCATCAACAATATAACAACAATAGAACTTACATGTTTGTTACACGACTTCTAATACATTAAAAAACTCTTTAGGCAATCTGAAAGACAATCATGAAATGAGACAAAAGTTTGAAATTTACAAGATTAGAGAGACTAGAAGTAAATGAAATGTAGCTTATTTTCGGTTTGGAAGAGGGAAACTTTCTGCAGTAAAGCAACATCTGCTTAAAAATGGACATCATATCGAAATAGTCTAAAATTATTAAAAGTTATTAATACTCCACGAAAACTAGATGCATATGGAAATATATACAAGAATAAATGCGAAAATCATGAGAATAGGAAATCGACAATTCTCGAAAACTTGGTCTTGTTCCATAGTATAAGAAACGACGATCCGTGCTCAAAACACGTTAGTAATTAGATCGGTTTAGGTAGACAGTCGATTCTATTGATTTTTTTAATACTTGAAGAGGGGATTTTTATATTGTTGCCGTTTAATTTTATTTAATCATTCGATATTCAACGCACAAGTCTTCGAAACACGTGCCCCGAATTAAAATAAAACGCTGTGGAGTTTGATGTGACCGATTTTTATCTGTATAATAAGAAATAACACGATTTTCTTACATATTTAAGTATATTAAATTAATATTTTCAAATAATTTTTTTAGAGTGGTTAGTAGAATGTTATTTCATTTTTATCTTTTTTTCATTTAATTTTTGATCAATCACCCATTGACCAATACAATTAATTTTATAAAGACACTTAAACGAAACTACCCATAATTTATATTATGTAGATAACATTGATATACTTACGAATTTCTAATTTAACGTCAGGGAAATCATCAAAATTTGAAGTATCATCTATCGATCTGACTTCAACAGGTATTGCTGCGGGTCTTTCGCGAATATGTTCCCAATCAACACCACGAAAGAATGGTATTAACTTTAATTCTTCTATACCCTTTTGAGATCCCAGCCTTCTCTCGGCTTCACAACAAAACCTACAACAATTTGCATAATTAGAAAGTAGTTGGTAAGTTGCTACTGTAATTTATGTTACGAAAGCTGCCTAAATTCTAAAACGGATAAAATGCCGAATATACTAAATAAATATGTATGTATACATTAGTCGTAGCAACAAAATTCTAACAAGTTGATGCATCTCGCTTGTGATTCAGAAGAATGAAGATAATGTCACAAAATAGTTTTGAAGTGTAAACACGAAATTTGAACATGATGATTTTTAGTTCAAAAATCGGTAACTGCTGCTCAACAATTACATGCACTACATCAGTTTAGAATCAGTACATTTTCCTGTTCTCGAAATTGATAATAGCAAAAGTCAGCCACTCAAAAAAAAAAAAAACTTTTAATTTGATCTAAATTTCTAATTATGTGTAGAATGCGACAAGATGCATAATAAATTTATTGTCTTAGATTCAGTTCAGGTTTTACGGATATTTATGTTGTTTTGGTGTGCATTATTATTTTACTAACGGCAGGAAATATGCTGCAAATTATTGAAAATATCCAAACTATAAGGAAAATACATATTTACTTATAAAACAATGGATTTGCATACAGCGTCAGTAAAAAATGAAAGAAGTTAGATACCTAATTATAGTGTCTTTGGCGTCTTCAGAAATTGGAACTTCAGCGGGAAAAGTTAACGTTTCTCTCCAATTCATTACTTTTCTATAGGTATCTTGTGGATTTTCAGAACAAAAAGGTGGGTATCCTATTAACATTTCATACATTATCACACCAAGCGACCACCAATCGCAGGCAGGTCCATATCCAGTTTGTAGAAATACTTCGGGAGCTATATAATCTGGTGTGCCGACAGTACTATACGCTAACGCTCGTCTGTTTTTCTTCCAACTTTCCGCTCTCCTCTTGCTGTCCATCGGACTGGACGTTATTACTAAAAAATATTATATATATATTTTATGAACCACTAAGAGGATGGTATATGTCTTTGTTATTCATTTGAATAACTGTGTTTAAATAAAACCTCAAAAGTTACAGTTAAAGCAAAAAATACATACTATGATGATATTAATTAATTTTTACGAAACATATTCTAGATGTCTAGAATGAGTCCTCTACAGTTGAAAAATATTTTGTTATACAGGGTGGGCCACCACATTCGGCTTGATGGATATACAAAAAACGGTAACACATATTTCAAATCTTTTTGTTGGAGCATGTGTAGGTCCATTGCATGTAATAAGACATGTATTGGTTAATGTTCGTTTTGTTTCCAATAAATATGAAGCAACGTTCAATGCACCGCTGCCTACTTTTCAAGAATAAATTAGACAAAATTAATATCTGAATTTAATGTCATCATGTCAAAGCTACCTTGATTTAACCAATTTTTTTGTACATAACCGCCAATTAAAACATTAAATAGACTTTTACGAAGAAACTGTAAGAGGTAGATATAGGGAACCTTAATAACATTTAAAAGAGAAATAAAATTAAAGTCGAATGACGATGTTAGATACAAGATGTTCCAAGTTATTGAGCATTAATCGTACTCACAATTAGAGGTAAGATTTTAACCACCCTGTATAATTTTTGGAAAACATCTTTATTTTAGCATTAGAATGTAATTTTTTTTAATGTGTGGTGGGTGCTTAGTTGCAGTGACTCCGTAAGCTGTATTACTTGTCTGGCTATCAGTGCAACTCTTGCGGTGTAGTTTGCTGTGTGTAAGTTGTGTTCAAATGGCTTTGTGACAGCATCATATCGCCTTTTATGATACCGCGCTGTTAATCACTTTGCTCCCAACAGCGAATGGCAAGTCGATGGTTTTGCTAATGTCAATGGTTTTGCTAATAAAATAATACAACTTGAAACACCTAACTTAAATACGTACGCCAAGTACTCATTCTAAATATTGATCTACATTTTCAAAAATTGTTAAATATCTCGGAAAAGGTTGAAGCTAGATATGGGGAATATAACAGTGACTTGCCTTTATTTAGTCTGCGTCATCGAAATATGCAATAATATACATGGTGTTCCGTTTAAATTTAGATAACTTTAACGTGTAACTTTCTTTTGGGACATCCTGTATATTTCAAAATAATTTTAGAACGTACTCCCAATGGACTTACACATGCTCCAACAAAAAGAATTTAAATATGTATTACCGTTTTTTGTATATCAACCGAGGCGAATGTGGTACCCCACCCTGTATTAGGTTGTTTTCACTGTATATATATTTTAATGTTGCACTGACAATGTCTATATCAATATGATCACGACAATAAATGCTATCTATCTATCTATCTATCTATATATTTGAAAATATGAAGTTAGTGAAAGGATTATTTATTCTCCTCTTTTTTCCGAGCTACCTATCTCTTTTCTTACAGCGAAAATCTGCTCATGGAGTGGATTAAAAATTCTTGACGCTAGAGTGTATTAGCGTCAAACTTGATATTTCTAATCGAACAGTTTCCTCGCTGCATAAAATTAACGCGAATCAAACCAGCCAAATCGAACAAACCTAATAACAGCAAAGTAAAGTAAAGTTACAGCAAAAGAAATAACCAACAAACAAAAATTATTAAATTACTGAGTCTACAAGAACTGAAGTTGGCGATACCGTTAAACTTAGACTAAATAGACACGAAGTATACATCGACTCCTTACATTATATTATAAAACGACCTGGAAAGAACAAAGCTGATTCTCTTATTTTAAAATATCATTTTAACAGAAGTATAATACTAATAAGCAAGAATTCATATGTGAGAAAGTACTAGCAACAGGTAGACATATCGAACAGAATGGTATTTGCCTGTAAGGACACCAAATTAACAGAGGTGTTAGCAACAATGCAATTGCTGTCATGGACGCACTGCGTCAATAAATATAAGGGAAAGCGATAAATGTCAAATCATTTACTTGTAATACAAAGAGCGTAAGTTCAAGAATAGTTCCGTAGAGGGGATAATATTCGGTACTCAAACTCTCAAAACGACCTTAACTTACGATTGTTTGTTGGTAAGATAAGATCTAAAATCTATACCGATCAAAAGGAATATCACGTATTCTGTACGACATAATACAGCGTCGAAATTTTTTATAATAAAATTGCATTTTAAATATCAATGGGTTTGTAATTAGTAGCGTAGAACTTGTTACCTCTCATACATACATATATCGGTATAACCCCTACCAATTTTTAATTTGTCAGCGAAAGTCCTTATTATGATACAAACGATTGTTTGCTTATTATAAAAGTTAGAGGTCTAGATATGTACGACGCGACAGAACGAAGCATGGCACACCATTCATACCAGCACAATGTTTATTAAAAGTCTTCCACAATATGCACTCAATTTCATTTTCAGTAATACGTTTAAGGTAGAACCCCCTACAAGCCAATTCTGCAGTGGACGAATTTATATTTCGCCTAGAAACAATTAATTGTGTTCTTTTAACGAAAATTGAAAGTAGAGTAATACCTCGACTTACGTACACTCTACTTACGTAAATTCGCAGATACGTAATTTCTCTTTACTTCCCTTCTTCGCTCTATAGCTCATCGAAACGCGATATGCTTATCGCATCGAGTCATTTACTTTACAGTTTGCCAGCAGCGAAGGTGTTTCTGCGTACGAGGCAACTGTCGTTTTCTTTGTAATAAATAGTCAGCAACTAAACTGATGAGTGTGCCTAAAATTTTACTGCAAATCTGTAGGTAGTCGACTTACGTATTTTTCGACTTACGTTATGTGCCTTGGTCTCACCTATTACGTAACTTCGAGGTATTACTGTAATTAAATCAGAATTAAAGTAATATAGTTGTAGTATAATGTTATAAAAGACAGCAAATTTGTTCTCATTAAAACACAGTGCCTTATACTAGTTCTCATTGGCTAATGTGACTGAAAATACAATAGGAACATATAAGAATAATATTCATAACAATTATTAGTTAAGGATTCCTTAATGTAGATGAGGTGGAACAAACTCTTGGGACATTGCGTATAAGACGAAAACAACCAAACACGTTCACTATCCTGTCGGCCCGCTCTGTTTTGTTTTTTTTTTTGCTACAAAATTGGTATTAAAGTCCCCACAAATAATCTGAGTTCGACCCGCACGCACTAGTTCATTAAGTAAGTCAAGCAGGCAATCAAATTAGGATGGTGGTAAATTTTGTATCATTTTCACCAGCGATGCCAGATCTCACGATTTATCGTGAGTTCACACTATTTTGTTGCCAGTCTCACGATCTCATGATAAGAGCCATTTATCTTACGATTTTATTTAAAAATATACAATAAAGAATTATGGAAATTTAAAAAGTGTTCGTGCGTCAACATGATTTAAACCTAGTTCAGTCTGTGATTTTTTATGATTTTCTACATTGGCGGCATCAAATAACTGCTGCCATCTATGGTTAACACTAAGAAAGTTACAAGCTTTCTGATTCTTGTCCTGGTGTAGACAACTATACGGTAAGTTTAGCAAGTGCAAAAACACAGTCGGGAAAATACTCATCTTCCTGAAAAGAGTAATTTCAATGTTCTTTCGAGAAATAGGTATTTCTCCGAATGGGAAGTATAAAAGCTGAGCGTTCGCAATTCCGTTTATCGGTGTATCAGTCTTTGATTTGATGGTTTCTCTTACGGTACGATACAATTTGGAAATAAAAGGTTTGACCTTTTTAAGTTAATTTATATTAATAAAATGTCAGAAAGTGGTGATAGTGACCTAAATTTTTTGCTCCCCGCTGTATATACATTCAAAAACTATCCAGTTATGATTTCTCGCGATTTTTGCCGACGAAGCTAACGAATTCAGTTTAACACGATCTGGCATCACTGATTTTCACTACGCAGGTAGCAGGTACTGAACGATCATTCCCTCTATACAACATGTTTACACCGCAAGGAAGATCTGCAACGAGAAGAATCTGGAGACTTACGCTGTGTTGCAGATGTTTAGCCCACCAACTTTAAATTGTTATTACTTCTCTCATAAATAAGTGTTTAATAACAATAATAACATAAAATTTATTGCTTATCACTACTTGTTCGTACTACATGGCGGTATATATACTATGCCTTTCGTATGTCTCACGCTGTATGGGCTTTTGGCGTTGTAACGCTTTCGCCCGCGCTCCTTCGTGCTATCTAAATTTCACCGCTTTATTTATGACGTAATCCTAATAAGCTAATGCGTGCAATGATCTTTAAATAAACTCCGTAGAGAAATATAATATCTATAACAGCATTTTTTATACACTTCTTGACCTTCAATGTCCTGGAAATGTTTTATCATTACGATTTAAATTCGTTAAAAGTGCATCATTATTTTGTGATGAATATAGCTGCCGCCGTTGTCTCAGCTGTATTATTTGTCACGATTACCGCCGCTGCAGCCCTTGCTGCGTAAATATGTTTCCTTGCTTCTCTACTTTGCTACAGTATTACCTCTTCCTAAGTATCTAATATTAGGTATTGTAGTAATTGTATTCCAATTGAATGGAAAATCAAACAAATACCAATCCCCGGGCCGCAAGCCGTTTTTGAGTGTGAGCTTTCAAATGATGTATTTTTCGATGTATTCTTTCATTTAACAATCGATACATTTCCTGGCTTCACTTTCTGGAAGACTTTTACCGACTTATAGCTTTAATTCAGCGATCAATTGAATTTTATACTGTTCGGTTGAAAATATGACCAAAACTATGTTTTCTAATATGATAAATTTATGGTGATATTAATAATTTCTGATATGTTGGCGTACACATAATGTAATAGGGATAAGCAAATCTGAGATCAATTAATTAAATGTTTATAAGACTAAAAATAAAATATAAGAGCAATAAGATGCGCAATGCAAACTGGAAAAGTTTCTATGGTTTTTTAAGATACTTTACTTACTAAAATCTGAAGGTTTTGCTTGACTTAAATCTCGATAAAAGTCGGTCCGATGAGATTTCTTAAGTCCTGTGCACAGTCCAAAGTCAGATAATTTGAGATGACCTTTCGCGTCCAATAATAGATTGTCTGGTTTGATGTCCCTATGTATAAACCCAAGTTTGTGTATCGAATCGATGGCCAAAGCTGTTTCTGTAATGTAGAACTGCGTGCATTCCTCCGAAAGTGTATCTTTCTTCATCAGCAATGTCATCATATCGCCTCCGGGTAAAAATTCCATAATTAAATAGAGATTAATGGGATCTTGAAAACTATAATACATTTTGACCACCCATTGATGATCGGCTTCAACCAAGATATCTCTTTCAGCACGGACATGTGCTACTTGTTCCTTTTCTAGCATATCTGCTTTCCGCAGAATTTTCATAGCATATACATGACCCGTATCCTTTTTTGGACTAGTCGCACTTCGCCAAATGCTCCTCGTCCTATCACTTTTAAAGGTTCAAAGTCTTCAACACCGAGACGAGATCTTTTTAACCTTAAGAATTCGGTTTCCTTTTGGGCATGTTGAAGACGTTTCTCTACTTTCTGTTCCTCCGAAAGACTTTCATCTTTAAGGGATTCTTCTAATTTTGCTAACCTGAAATCATAAAATATAACCTAAACATTCAATTTGCAGCATATATAATAAATTGATGGTTCTTATGAACTAATATATCATATGGCCGCGTTTGTCTGCACTATAGCGATACTTGTAGTGTAAGCGAAACACACAGAGATGTCCGTGTATTAGAACGATAAAGAAGTAGACGCAATGTTCTACTGGATTACAACAGAGCTAGTAGTTCGTATATCCCTATGATGCACTCTAGCGATGGGTCGGATTCGTATGATTCGTAAAGTATATACGACTCTCATATGTGATTCGTACTGTACGAATCTTTACTATTTATACAGATTTGTATAATCCTATACGAATCATTTACTTTATACGAATCCGTATCAAGTCGTACCGCCGCTTGATATGAATCGGAATCGGAGTCAAGTAGTAATTGATTGTAGTAATATGAATCGTACCATTGTACGAATCTGTACGTATAAAGCTTAAAAAGCTTAAAAATAGGAAAATCCAAATATGCAAAAATATACAGGGTGTTCCATTCAAAATAATAAAGAAGATGGCAACTTCCGGTATAGCCGGAAGCGCTAGAAATCAAACAATACTTTCATTGAAGAGAACATAATCGACTATATACAGTGTGTCCCCGGATCGACGCATGAATAGGTATAAGAGTCTGTAAATGTTTTAGTTGAAATTTCATCTTCTGGGGTTCAACACTGCTTGGGTAGAAAGTAATTTGCGCCATACTTTTAATTTTCAAAAATCATGCATGCCTTGGAAATTTACAAAAAGGTAGTTCTTATCACTAATAAAATACCTGTTTTGTAGGAGATACGACAAAATGTTATTAAGAAAAGTTATTGAGAATAATAAACTATGCAAGTATGCAAAATTTGACAAAGATCGAACATACTTTGAAATTCACAAAAAAGTTATTCTTTCCATTAATAAAGTGCTTTTTCTGCAGGAGATACGATGAATTGTTGTTAAATATTTTTGACAAGTGTCAAAACTTTTTCAACAACATTTCAACTCGAACAACTTTTTCAACAACATTTCTTATCTTCTGCAGAAAAAGCACTTTATTAGTGGAAAGAATAACTTTTTTGTGAATTTCAAAGTATGTTCGATCTTTTTCAAATTTTGCATAGTTACATAGTTTATTATTCTCAATAACTTTTCTTAATAACATTTTGTCGTATCTCCTACAAAACAGGTACTTTATTAGTGATAAGAACTACCTTTTTGTAAATTTCCAAGGCATGCGTGATTTTTGAAAATTAAAAGTATGGCACAAATTACTATCTACACAAGCAGGGTTGATCCCCAGAAGATGAAATTTCAACTAAAAAATTTACAGACTTCTAATTAACGGACTCGCTGAGACACCCGGTATATTCGTGTGTTTTATGTTCGATGTAAAGTTTAACGTTAAAATCTTATCTTATTCTTTTCTAAATTAGAAATATGTCAGTGCGTTGGCAATAGTGTGACAGTCGCTAGTGTAATTTCGTTTTAGTAATTATTTTTATAATTTTGAAAAATTTATGTATCAAAATTTCAGAAAATTTTATTGTATATGGAAATAATTTCTCATCATCCCCGTCTTAAGTACATTGAAGTCTTGTAGAGTAGAAATACGACCCTTACTGTGAATGTTACATCCCTTTGGAGGTGTTTTTAAAGTAAGTACCGTTTCGAAATTCTGCTGCTGCAGCGCTGCGATCAGCAGCCTCATGCATACGCATTGTGATCCTTCATCCGTTGACAAATCACAGACGCCATTAGGGCAAGCATCGACCGTGTTTATACTGTTTTGTGCGTACATGTTTAAAATGCCTCCCGCCTACTGTGAAGTACGCGCTGTTATCCGCTTTCTAAGTGGTAAAGGTGTGAAAGCAGTCGAAATTCATCGTCAGATTTGTGAAGTTTATGGAGAAAACATTATGAGTGATGGAATGGTAAGGAAGTGGGTTAGAGCTTTTAAAGATGGCCGCGATGTTCATGAGGGATGGACTGGACGACCTTCTGTCGTTACTAATGATTTGATGCAAAAAGTTGACAAAAAGGTGAAGGAGAACAGGCGCTTCACGATCTCTTCGTTGACGACGATAATCTCAAAACGAACGTGAATCAGTTGCTGTCAAATCAGGTGGCAGACATTTATAACAACGGGATACAAAAGCTTGTTGTTCGATACAATGCCTCAATAATGGTGGCAATTATGTGGAAAAGTAGGTAAAAATATAGGCTTTCATGTAAAAATAAAATTGTTATTAGCTAGATCCCTAGTTTTTTTAAATATTTTGAACCGGTACTTTAAAACCACGCTGCGTATTTATTAACATCAATCCGTACACGTCGACACTCGTAGTGTGTATAAATATTTGAAACTGTTTTACTAAAACTTAAAAAATGTAATAAAGTTATAACAATTTTAGGTTAACCTGCAGAATCCAGCTCCCATTCAAATTTCCCGCTACGAATATAGTAAACAAACTGCAACGTTGCCAAATTTTAGTCGCTTTTGTGGCTTGGCTTGTGTTGTGGTGTGATATTTAATTAATTTCATTTAATTAATTTCAGTTAATTTATTTCGTTCTTAAGTTATTGAAATGGCAGGTAGAGGTGGAATTGCGAGACAATGGATTGTTGAAGAGGAGGAAATATTAGGAATAAATCACATCCGTGATGAAAAGGTCACGTTTAGAAATATTATTTTCCCTGACAAAATTGATATTATTATGTGGTTAGCTAAACATCGCTTAATAAAAAATTCAAGTAACTGTGTGGAATGCGAAATGCCTATGTCATTCGTAAAAAAGAGTTTAGTGATTGTTATCGGTGGCAATGTAAAATATGTCGTAAAGCTTTAAGTATTCGAAATGATTCCTTTTTTGCGAATAGCAACTTGGCACTTCAGCAAATTGTTATTATTATTTATGGTTGGTGTCGTGATTTTTCGCAGGTAAATATTTCACACGAGGCTGGACTTGGAGAACACTCGACGCACACTATTGTTGATTGGTGCAACTTCTGCAGGGACATTTGCGAACAATCGTTGATCGATAATCCTACAATAGTTGGTGGGTTAAATGAAGATTTAACAGCCAAAGTTGTAGAGATTGACGAGTCAAAGTTTTTTCACCGGAAATACCACCGTGGCCTGTGGCGTGAAGGTCATTGGGTTTTCGGTGGTATTGAACGTGGTTCAGGAAAATGTTTCCTTGTGGAAGTTGCCAATCGAGCAGCAGAAACGTTATTAGCTGAGATTCGTAGGTGAGCAACAACAATATCAACAGATGTATATAATTAAATCGTCGGCTTTTTTTATTCCGTATTGAAACTTTCACTGATATAATATTGCGTTTTGAGATCTGTTTGTTTGGTTTCCCTAGATTTATTTTACCTGGAACTATTATTATGAGTGATGCGTGGCGAGCATACAATGGTATCGAGAATATGGATGGTGGTGCGTATGAACATTGTTTGTCGTGCATCAACAAAATTTTGTTGATCCCGATGATCGCAATACACAGAACGTGGATGTGGATGCGTGCCAAGAGGAAGCTTCGTCGGCAGTTTGGAACTTCTGAAGAGCTCTTCGAGTCCTACTTGCATGAATTTATATGGCGTAATCAATTTAATCATACTTCAATTTTTTCAGAATTTATTATAGCGCTTCGCGAACAGTTTCCATTGTAATTTATAATTTTAACTGCTGCTGTGTTTTTTTTATATAGTTTATATTCTATTTTATTAATTAATTTATGTATTTGTTCCATTGTTGTGTTATAATTTATAATTCTGTTACAGGTACTTAATTTTACGATTTCTTATTCATGATAATTTGCATTTTACATCCAGTATTAAGCTCTTGACCAGGTTTTTCCCATGTTTTCCCTCGTCCTTGAACAGAATTGTTAGAGCTTAAAATACATTGATATATGGTTCGTCTTGGTACAAAAGTAGTCTTCCTTTTACCATAAATATCAGATCAGATCACTTTATTTCACTAAGTAATTATATTAACAAATATTCACACATAGTCCGGAACCCACAATCCCATATATCCATGTTTTCCTAGTTATTTTTGTTGATAGGCATGGTATTTACAAAATAAACTAATTTAATTGTATATATCGTTTGATTAACCTATAAATATAAAATAACCTATAAATCGCCCTATATCAGCATTCTTTCTATATAGTATGCATTTGGCAACGTTACTCGTATATTGTCGACAAATGATTGGTTATGCGCATGCGTAAATGCGTTCATTATGTCAGTTTAAATGGGAGCTGGATTCTGCAGGTTTACCCAATTTTAATTCCATCAGTTAGTATGTATATTTTATGTCAACACTTATCTCTTGCTCCTCGACATTATTCCACATATGTTCTTAGATATTTTTGTTTATAGGGCTGGTTAAGTTTAATATATTAGCAATATATTCTACTAATTGTTGTGCGTCATTTTATTAATGAAAAAGTGGATATCATTTAAAAAATATACTGTTAGTGGATTGGAAGACATTGTTATTATTCATGTTTTATTACGTAGTTAATGCTAAATTTTTGGGATAGTGCAATGAATATATTATTTTATTTTTAAATGACCAAATAGGGGAAAAACGGTTGTATGAAAAAATGAGTTTTTGAATTTCTGAGTCATCGGTTATTTCTAGTATTTTTAATGGTGTGTAATAATTTGAATTTCTCTTTATCTCAATATAACCTGTACATCCCTAGGTTCTTACTGAGGTAAAAATTAATATATTTCCTTTTAAAAAACAAAAAAAAGTAAATAACTAAACAACGGGGCATTTTGGAAAATGTATAAAGTGTCCTATCCTTAGAATTTCTGAATCAATTGAAATCCGCATTAAAACTTGTTCTGTTTAAAATAAGAAAGTTGCTGTTCGATTAACCGAAAGTTGTGAACCGAGTAAGATAGTTTAGTGAAAGTGGACTTCTATCTATAAATTTTGTACATAAACTTTCAAAATGGTATCTCTAGTACAAATCCATATACAAATGCGTTAAAGTCGTGGTGAGATACTCCGTAAAGATATCGTAGACATCAATTCCATCATTCCAAATATGTATACCTACTCCATAAACCCTGTTTATTTATAATGTAACAAATTATTTTGCACAAGCCCATTTTTGTGTTTTCCTTATCAGAGCTTACCATTTACGTGACAAAGTCATACATATTTTTGAAAAGTACTAACATTAAAACTAAATACACGGCCGAGTGGGACATAGGGAAAATACATGTAAAATCGGTTTTCGGTGAATATTATCTCCCTAATACTACTTCATCCAAATTTAAGTGCCGAATATTATAACTGGGTTAACAATGAACATTTCCACAATCATAGTACAAAGAAAGTCATTTTAATAAAACTAAAAAAATTATTATTTTTAAACCTATTGTACATGAATTCCTAATAAGGCTTTTAACACGTAAGTTAGTGCAAGTGGCCGTGGCGCAGTCGTTCACGTGACGCCTTAATAACGTAAGGCACAGATTGTTTCGGGTTCGAATCCGAGAAAAGAATTTTATTTTTTATTTTTTTTAAATCTTGATTAAGTTTTGTTGTTTATTTTGACAAATGATTCGTCGTTAGTAACAATTAAAAATCGAATAATATAATAACACGTGATCATTTTTGTTATTGTAAAAATTATTCATTATTTACCTTAATCCTCAATTTTATAGTCTTCAAAATCTCTGATTTTTGTAGTGTTATTGAATTTGTAGCATTATTGTTGGAGATAAAAAATAAAACTAATCTGCCGGGATTCGAACCCTAAACAATCCGTGCATTTGCGTTATTAAGCCGTCGCGCGAACCATTGCGCCATGGACGCTTGCAGTAAGTCACGTATTAAAAGCCTTATTAGGAATTCACGAACAATAGATTTAATAATAATAATTTTTTGGCTTTATTAAAATGACTTTCTTTGTACTATGATTGTGGAGATGTTCATTGTTAACCTAGTTATAATAAGCGGGCCGTAATTTTGAATGAAGTAGTATTAGGGAGATAATAATCACCGAAAACCGATTTTACATGTATTCTCCCTATGTCCCACTTGGCCGTGGAAACCCTGTATAAGAATAATATACTTCACAACGATACATACGAGTACATAGATAGGATTTACTGCATTTTGAATCATCACGTACGTATCAAGTTAAATATACTAAAAATCGTTGTGCAAATATTGTTATATTATTTTATTTCAGTAAAACATTCTATAAAACTAATATTAGTGTCTTTTATTTTTTCGAAAATGCTTTAACACTTCCGTGATATGATACTGCACAGGATTATTTCTGCAGTAGTTTCAACTCCACACTCATTCAAATCAATGATATAAACTATTAAATATACAGGATAACAACTTGAACTACGAAATTCTATTGATAGGAGAAGGTAGTGGGAGGTACAATTAAATGTATAGTATTGTCAACTGTTTCTATGAGAGAAATGGCAAATGGCAAATTATAAAACCACTTTTGCACTTTTTCATTAATTGTGTATTCCATTAGGATAGTTTGATGGTTCGGTAAAGTATTTGACATAACCTCTGACATTCCTCTCATATAACAAGTTGACAATAGTAAAATGCATACATTTAATTTTAACCCCCACCACCCTCTCCTATCAATAGGTTTTCGTAGTTCAAGTTGTTAGCCTGTATATATACAGTGCGGTTCTAAATACTATATTCTAAATATTATTTTATTGTTACAGTACTACCACCAGATGATGTGACAGATCAGTATACTTGTTGCTTTACGAGAGTCCACTGAGAGATTACACTTAAAGACACTAATTTCGTGTTCATGCTATTCTCCTACAAGGTAGTGTCTCTAAAAATTGTTTCATATTTAATTCCATAAGGAATCTACACTGCGAATAAACGGTATTGTTTTTTTTTGTGATTAATGTTTATTTCTCTCTCTCTCTCTTATTTTTTTTCTTCCGTTGTATATATAAATTTGAATCAAATCGGTTGCTTTCTCAATTTCAAGTCTTTCTTTCTCGCTTTTCTTTAGTGTATTATTTTCGTGTTTTTTCTTTACTCTAGTTCCATGTCCGTCAGATCTGATCTTTCGCAAGCTGATATATAGCTCTCTAGTCCTGACCTTTTTTCTGTGTGTTTTAGATATATCAAAATTTTGCTCATTTCTAATTGTTTATTACTTTACTTGGACTCGATTTTAGTAAATGTTTTTTACCAGCATAAATGGGTCGTTTAGCATTATTTTTAGCAATAATTTATTCTCTGTCCGCCAGTGAATTTTGCCATAATACAGTTAAACTGCTCTACTACGTAATTAATTACATCATGAATTAAAGTATATGCTTGCTGTGTCTTCGTTTATGCGGACCATTATTTGAATATCTGTTGTAGTAATACTTAACAAATTTGGATTTCCAATATTTTTATCATATTTTTATAAATCGGTGTAAAATTCTTATATTCTTTGCATACTGAATAATTTTTATGGTTTGCTTATTATTAATTACATGCGTCATTACATGATGACTAAATCTTGAAATGTAACAAATCTCAAAATTAAAAACCGTCAGTCAAAAGGTAAACGTAAAGTGTATTGTATTTTTAGAAAGCTGATGAAGTCCTCTTTAGCACATGAAAATAATATACAAGGTGTTCCACTTGAAAAAACTACACAAGAATTTAGCATATTTAGTGATACACTTAGTTTTTTTATATTCATTTCCGGTTCATAAAAATAGACGACATTGCAGCGTTATTTCAACTTTAATCGCTTTTCTCTCCGTAACTGTGGGTTTCTAGCCAACTAAGGATATATCAAATTGTTTATAGTAATTAGCAGAATTGATTATACTATTTTAATATCGTGTATCTCATTTTCAAGAAATATAAGTTTCCTTTGTACCCGACTGCATCGATCACCCTCTATAAAGAACATATTTTAAAAACATAGCCCATATAACCGTGAATCAAATTCCAAAAAGGTTTTTCGAAATTCCTCACCGTTTAATTAAAATAGTCCACTCCCTCTTGGTTCTACCACCCTGTATGTATATTTCTGTTATAAATTTGGCAATATTGACTGCAATTTCCATAAAAGCCATTCTTCATAATCAACATACGACGGACGGTAGTTCTGCTTACAGTCTAGTTAGTGAAATATCAAATAGGAGAAAGTTTCAGTATTTGCAATCCAAATTAAGACTTTAAATGTAATAATTTGAGAGCGATAAAAAGACCATCTTACCCAATATTTATTTGTAAAACTAAATGCTTACCTTTGTTGACGCTCAACGTGTTGAGCTATCAAATTAGAATAGTAGTTTTCTAACGTTACTTTCGTTTTGGTTGCTTTGTCCAGGGTGTGGACACTGAAACGGATTGTATTCTCCGTGGCAGCCATGTCCAGGACCCCTGTAACAAAATACAGGAAATTATTTATCAGAAAATTTAAAATTACATAGTGCTTTAAAGAAGATATTAAATTAAAATAATTAGAAGTTTAGTATTTTTATAGCGTATTACGCAAACCGGTTATATTTTTATTGCAGTCGATATTAAAACGAAAAAAAAATGGAATATAGAAGTAATATTTTTGCTAACTCTTCTTGCTGCACAATTATAAAAATACCAATTGGTATACGGAAACCGTTAAAGCGACGCTCGAATCTTTCTGACAAATAAATTCGTTATGACAGTACCATCATATTTGTACCACTATCTTAGTGTACACATCATTAACAAGAGAATGAAAAATGTGTCGCTGCGTAACAAGATGTCATTGTTACTCACAATTATTCGATCATTAGCAATGCAAATTAATTTCAACGTCTATCGGGTGTGTGTTCACTTGGAAATATTTTGATGTAGATGTACATTAGCTTTGTATTGACTAGAGTTTCGACGCAGAATAATGTCGTTCATATATTTATAGTCTATCAAAGTCAGGGACCAATATTGGAGTTTCATATATATTAGCTTAAATTTTGGTATAAAAGTCTACTAGAAAGGAAAGACAGATACATTAGTGAATTATATACCTATCATCACTATATCAACTCTGAATTAATTACTGATTGTCTGCACTGAGAAAACTACTGTTAGAATTACGAAAAACTGTGTGCATAACAATTCATTAATTGCTATTATCTAGATTTCTCTTTAAAATATATTATTGTTTGCGAACTTGCTTAAAAAATTAGTTTGACATTAAAGAACGTCAAGAATGGTTTAAAACAATGCGAATTGGATTCAGGCTGACCTCCATTCTCAGTAAATCCGAAATTTCTCTAGCTATATGCACCTGCTATACAGGCTGATTGGTGAGAATGGCCTATTAAAAGTATTACACAAATGGAACTAAATTTAAAAACAACATTTTGCAGTTGGATATGGTTGAATATGAACTATCACGTGAAAATATCTTGGAATAAATATCACTTCCGGTTAAGCGGAAATGGGCATCAACTTCGATTTTTTAAATAGTATGCTATAAAATAAATTACAAATACAGCTTCTACGATAAATTTTACACATATTTCATGTATCATACCCTATATCTAAATACCATTCCTTCTGAGTTATTCGCAATTAAAGAAAAAAAGTGACAGATACCGATCTTACTTGATAGTGATATTACGTCACGTAGAAGTAAAAGAGCCGAATAAAATTTTGCATACGCACAACTGATATTGTGTAGTTACACAACATTTGAAGTTCTTCTCTGTATACAGGGTGTTTAAAAACTTAGTTGCTTATAAATAAGTTCAATCTTCAGAAAGTAGATTTTTTTAAATAGGAAGGTGTATATTTTATTAGGTATTCTGATTCTACAAAGTATTCCCTTTTAATCTGTGTTAGGTATTCCTATACCTAAAATGAAAGGTGAATAAGTTATAATGATTTAATTGACCTCCGTACCTAAAATGCGCAGATATGTCAATTTACTGAAGCAAGGGTGCTTAGCTCATTTGTTTTACGTACTTACTTGCCACTTATTTTGACGTCTATCATTTTGTTAATTGTATTTTCTAAATTCTTCTCGTTGAATTATGGGAATAAGGGATCCTTTAGACAAATAACACCAGATGCTATTCGAGGAGCAACAATTATAGGAATACGTCTCCGAATATAGAATGCCTCAATAGAAACGGTTGCCATATCGAACCATTTAGATAACTTATTTATTTATGTTATTATTATTGTTGTTCTTATAATTGTTCGACTGTACCTTTTATATTATCTTTTTTATTATTTACCTAATTTGATATAACTCTTTATTCAGACTTTTGATGTAAATTTACTTTGTGTTGATTATTCAAATACCGTTTGTTGGGGTATCTAGGAGAATTCTTAGATAATCTAAATTTTTCACTGATATTGTTCTTCACCATTGTTCTACGAACATATTGGTTACTAAAACTTTTTATACCTTAAAAATTCTTAGAAATTTTTGCTGATCGTTGGTTGTAAATGTTAGTATTTTTCACTAAACGTCGGACACATTATTTTATTTTACTATTTGATTACATTAACTTTGCATAATAAATAAATTCATAATTACATACTTGATTTGGTCTATTCTCAATGCTAATCCATTATAACACCGTATACTGAGAAAAATGTATTGTACAGAAGCAAAAACAGTGTTATTACAGGTGAAATAAACGTAAAAAATACTAAGACTACAATATGTTTTGTAACAAACACAATTTTTTGTCGTTGTAAAGTAAATTGTCGCATTGTTTACCCTGATTATTGTATTGGTGCAGATCTATTTTTCTTAGTGTACCCGAGATCAACTAACTAAAATGACCGACGTCAAAATAAGTGACAAGTGACAAATAATACCCTTGGTTTAGTAAATTGACATATCTGAGGATTTTAGATACGGAGGTTAGTTAAATCGTTAGAACTTATTCGCCTTCCATTTTAGGTGTAGGAATACCTAATACAGATTAATAGAGAATATTTTGTAGAATCAGAATATCTAATAAAATATATATCTTTCCATTTTAAAAAATCTACTTTCCGAAGATTGAACTTATTTATAAGCAACTAAGTGTTTAAACACTCTGTACAATGATACAGAGAAAAACTTCAAATGTTGTGTAACTACACAATATCTGCTGCGCGTATGCAAAATTTCATTCGTCTATTTTACTCCTACGTGACGTAATATCATTATAAAGTAGGATCGGTATCTGTCAAATTTTTTCTGTAATTGCAAATAACTCAGAAGGAATGGTATTTAGGTATAGGGTATGATACATGAAATATGTGTCAAATTTAGCATAAAAGCTGAATCTCTAATTTATTTTATAGCATGCTATTTAAAAAATCGAAGTTGATGCCCACTTCCGGTTAACCGGAAGTGATATTTATTCAAAAATATTTTCACGTGATAGTTCATATTCAACCACATCCACCTGCAAAATTTTGTTTTAAAATTCCGTTCCGTTTGTATAATACTTCTAATAGGTCATTCTTACCAATTACCCTGTATACTAGTACATATCGTTCAAAAATTTATCACATCAAAAATGCATAGTACTATTTGGTTTCCGGCCATTTTAACGGACGTTGGTGAATACTTTTTACCTGTAAATGTGCTATTACACAAACTTAACAAACCCGTACTGAATAAAATTGTCCAAAACCATACTGCTTGAAAAATTCCTAATGCATGCATGTTACGCAAATGTGCTGTACGAAAACAATAGATCGCATTAGCAGCCAGTGATGACACTGTCGATTCGATATATTATAATGCAATGTATCTAGTGAGTGTAGTAACCGTCGTTTGTGAAAGCACTAGAAAAGAAGGCAACTGTTTTAAATATTTAAGACATAAGTTTCCAAAGCTGTCTGACGCAAAAGAATATTTGTTGCTCCACTAATTAGGAATCTTTTACCAAAGATTAAAATTTTGAACGTACCATGAATGATTTGGAACTACTGAGAGCATGGACTTCTTTTTAAAATGTTCGTGGAAAAGGCAACAGCCAACATAAAAGGAGTATGTTTGTAACAAATTTTTACTTTTTTATCCCAAAAAAGTTTAAAATTGTCTGCTAGTCTTATTTATTATATATAGGTTTTATAGACATCCTGATTATAAAATAGTTAATTTAATTTCTATTTTTCAACATAGTCACCACCAGAATTGAGGCACTTGTCGTATCGTGGGATCAACTTTTGTATCCTGCTGTCGTAGAACTGTGCCACCTGTGAATGGAACCAGCGTGTGACAGACGTCTGTAGCTCGTCGTCGTTGCCAAAACGCTCACAGGAGGACAGGAATTTTTTGAGTTGCAAGAAAGCGTGAAAATCGCTGGGAGCAAGATCAGGACTGATCAAACAACTTTCAATCAAATTCCTTCAAAACAGCTGCTGTACGCCGAGCCGTATGTGGACGAGCATTGTCACAGGGGAGCACAACACCTGCAGTAAACATTCCACGCCTCTTGTTTTGAATGTTTCATTAAGGAACTGTATCACCTACGGAACCTCGCAGGCAGCGGGAGAAGGAATAAGAATTTCCATTTCGGACCACTGCTGCCACACTATTGGCACCGGGCGGAGCCTGTCCAACTAGCATATGATTGATACGTCATAGATCTGTTACGCATGCGCAATTTACACGGCTAATTACGTTTACTTTAAAGGGAAAAAAATCGGGAAACTTATTTTCTGGATGCGCTCCGTACATGTTTTAAACGGGGAGCTTTGATGAATGGATTAACGCTATCACGTTTCAGAAGCATATTTTATAGTATTTGTGGAACTAAAACGAAACAAGTATGATTGTATTTGACGAAAGTTATTACAATTGTTTGGTTTGTGCTTCAACTTCAAACTTAATCAAGTAAAAACTGTTTCATCAACTTTATAAGTGACACAACGACTTAAAAACAAATCCCTGGCCAAGGAGGCAAGAGCAAAACATGTGGCTTAAATATGTATAAAGTTATTGCAAATCAATAGTTTTTTTCATGTAAGGTTGAATGTTAGTTGGTCTCTTAATTAAATTATTATATTAATTGAGTAGGAGATGTAGATTAAATCGTGGAATAAATTAAAACGTAACTGAATTAATTAATGAAATTCTGAAAATTTATTTTGTGGCTCAGTATATATCCTCAATAAACTCATTAACATGCCAGGAATTCTATCATATATGAAGTAAATTTTCATGTAAAATGGATGGAAATTGTTTTTTTTGACTGGGGGAAGGGGGAGATGAATAGAAATACGCACGTTTCTTTTCTGTAAAAAAAGGAAAGTGTTCTCCTCTTCTCAACCAGAATAAGAAGTAGGCTCAAAGGACAGGTAACGTAGGTAAATGGTTGAACATTTAATGAAAAACAATTGTTAAAGCTACTAAACTAACTTAAAACTATTGTAAGTTATTAATACCAAACATAATACTGGCGCAGAAAGTACCACATGAAGCCATACCTCGGTCACATATTAAAAAACTAATGCAAAATATGTCATGAGGGCTTGCGGGTTTTGACCGCGTCAGAGTAAAGTACATATATACAATACAAAGTAAAATAAAACCAAAATGAAAAATACAAAAAATATACTGTATTATTCACCTTCCTATAGCCAGTTAGAATACACATGTATTGTCTATGTGTGCGTTCGTGAGGTGGACTAGGAAATCCGTAACTAAGCAACGATGCGAATCTATCACCACCTTCGTACTGAACACATCTACAAGCACAGCGCTGCCCATAGGCTTGTGATTTTTACTGTATATACAACTTACTCAAACTCGACGTTCCGCCACTAATGTAAGTGGCTTCTTCAGGAGTAAAACTAGGCGAGGGGCGCTAGAAGGTCACGGTAACTCGACGTGTCAACCACGCTAGAGTGAAAATCTTCTGGCGCCAACAGAGAAAATTAATCCGACCGTTCGTTATCAGTCTTGGTGAACAAAATAAAATTTGCGAAAGTGGAGCACAGCCCTCCGGCATAACAAATATGGCCGTGGTTGCGAATCAACTCGCAATCGTGTGGTCCGGCTGTAGTCAAATAGGCAAGACAAGAAACTCAAGAGAATCAAACAATATAGCACTAACAATATGTGGAAAACATGTATTTATTACCCGAATTCGCCTTCGGAATATTGATTAGCAATGCGCTCAAGAAAACAAAATATTCTAAATACACGAAAATGAAACAAAATTATTCGGAAACGGACACTTTTGACGGTAATACAACACATTTTTTTATATATTTTTTTCACGGTCCATAAAAAGCAATACGTATTAGCCTATGGTGCTTGAGAAAGAAAGAATGCTTGGTATATAATTTTATTTTAATGTAAACTAATATTCTGTATTCATATGGATGCAGTTTGTACAAGATTCTCAAAAATGTTAGCAATTGACGTAATATGAGAAATAAGTTTATCTCTAGCACATGTTGGCGACATAAATGAAAGTGGCGAATCCATACCGTAAAATGATGAGTAGTTAAATTACATTGTTCTTATATTTTAGAAAGAAAAGAAACATTTTTGACTCACAACTGCCATTTTGATTTTTTTTGAAATAGCAACAGACATCGTCTGTTACATAATTTGAAAGGTTTTCTTTTAAGCTACCTTAAATCATTTACGGATCTATATAACAAAATTATATAGAAAAGTTAAAAGAAAATTTTGAAATTTTGCTGTATGTTTGGCTGACTAATGTTTGGCTGACTAATGTAATCCAATACGTCAATCTTTGTATCGACTAAATATTAAAAAATGACAACAAATAATTTACAACAGTTTAGTAAGTGTAATAAAAGGAATGCAGATAGATGTTTTCCTATTTAAAATGGCAAATGCGCATGAAATTGGTTTTCCTAAAATATGCTACAACACATTTGAAGTTTGCTTTATTAAAACAGTAATATTATTAAAGCAGCGAAAACTGTCTTTAGAGTTGTGGTATTTGAAAGTTAATGCCATCTGGTAAAAGTGCCCTCTTCTGTTTCATACCGTAACCATGTATAATCAAGAAAAGATTGTAACTGCTATTGTATTTACACTTGAGGCAGCTTGAAAGAGAAAATAATCACCTTTACAAGTCACATGATTCGTGTTGCTATTACAAATGTGTTTGCTATACTTGGACATATGACATCATTCAGAGGGACTACATAATATAGCAGTACGTAAGAGGCAGGTTCAAGAAATACACGGTGGTACTTATAAGCGGTTTATTTAAACTAAACTAAACTGTCATTACTACACAGGCAGGTATCCCACTGCTTCACAAGACGCTATATACCGGGGTCATACCACTCCTGTGGCTCTTGACGGAACTATGTCAAAGCTGCCTGCTGAACTTCAGCGTTCGACTGGAATCGTTATCCCTTGAGTGCCTTCTTCGTCTTGCTGACGATAGATGTTTCTACTGCATATTGTAACGTTTCGACTCATAATGGAGACACCAACTTTGGTTACCGGCAACAATGCGGTGCAAGAAGGAATCTCCTTTTTCACGGTACCGCTGAAGATGCTGCAGTCAAAGACCAATGCGATTGGCTTTGTGTTCTTCAGTTAGTTGGGGTATTCATTGTGCACACACCTTTCGGTATCCAATCTCATGAATTACAGCATGGATTGTTCCCACACTGATATCAAAACGATCTGCCAATTTTCTAACACTAACCCGCCTATTCTTCACAATAGCTCCTCGCACGGGAGCAACATTGGCGTCACTTTTCGCATGCCGAAATGCGCCCGGACTTAGCAAAATCGCTGTCGATTGTCGTCCATTACTGAACTTCCGACACCATTCCACGACTGTGGTTTCCGAAGGACACTGTTCACCATAAACATCTTCAGTCTTGGACGTACCAACGATACGACCTGTCTAACTGAAACGTGCACAACGACTGCGTAGTCAGTGATGCCAGATCGTGTTAAACTGAATTCGTTAGCGTCGTTGGCAAAAATCGTGAGGAATCGTAACTGGATAGTTTTTGAATGTATGTACAGCGGGGAGCAAAAAATTTTGGTCACTATCACTACTTTCTGACATTTTATTAATATAAATTAACTTAAAAAGGTCAAACCTTTTATTTCCAAATTGTATCGTACCGTAAGAGAAACCATCAAATCAAAGACTGATACACCGATAAACGGAATTACGAACGCTCAGCTTTTATACTTCCCATTCGGGGAAATACCTATTTCTCGAAAGAACATTGAATTTACTCTTTTCCGGAAGATGAGTATTTCCCCGACTGTGTTTTTGCACTTGCTAAAGTTACCGTATAGTTATCTACATCAGGACAAGAATCAGAAAGCTTGTAACTTTCTTAGTGTTAACCATAGATGGCAGCAGTTATTTGATGCCGCCAATGTAGAAAATGATAAAAAATCACAGACTGAACTAGGTTTAAATCATGTTGACGCCCGAACACTTTTTTTAATTTTCATTATTTTTTATTATATTTTTTTTAATAAAATCGTGATAAATGGCTCTTATCATAAGATCGTGAGACTGACAACAAAATCGTGTGAACTCACGATAAATCGTGAGATTTGGCATCGCTGTGCGTATTCTATGATTTTACGAATATCACAAGTCAACTGCCACAGTAGACACCTACATTACCGGCGGTCGTCTTATGCAACTTTCTGCGGTTATGGCAACACTAACATTCGTGCTACAGCGCTCGAACGTGTATTGATTGAACCTGCCTCGTATAATATTTTTGCTACATATAATTCGCGAGTAAAGTCTCTCAACATTTTTCTCAAATTGTACTTATATTTTTTGATTTTTATTAAAAAAAATTTCAGTAATGTACTAAAACACACTGACAAGGAAAAAATGCAAGAAAATCAGAATTTTTATAAATTCTTACATAATGAAACTGACAGTAGATCATGAGTGTAGGTTATTAATTATATATCTACAAACTTACTAATTACATAGGTACTTATTTGGTGTAAGTCTCAATAATAATAAAAAACTTTAATAATGACGAAAGTAATAAATATGAAAAATAACGACAATAAAAAAATGTTCTTTGTTGTTTTATTTAAAAAAAGCAAATAAAAACACAATTTTATAAATATTGTCGAAACGATTTTGACCAATGCCTAGTCTGGGCTTCTTTGCAAAATATGGTCCAATTACTCTACTATCTATAATACCACACCAAACGTTTAAAGTGAATCTTGTCTGGATATTATTTTCAGTAGTAAATCTAGAATTTTTGTAGTATGTAAAGATATACGACAGCAGCATTTAACGTTTTAAAATGAAGTAAGGAATCTTCCTATAAAAATTACAAAATTGCTTTATCTACGGAGCGTGCCGTAGTTGTACAAAGCGAGCTTTGTTCAGTTGGACTTATTGTTAGTACTGTCAACAAACGATTAACAAGATTGTTTTCGTATACAAATACGTATATTCTTTTGTAGATATTTAAGACGACCATTTTCTTCAATTTAAAGAGACATTTGAAATAAGTAAGTGATTATGATTAAGCAACCGCTAGACCTAAAGATAAAAATGTTAGATTGGCAACACTGATACTGTTCAGTCTGTTGCTTGCACAGTGATGTATATGGAGATGCATATGTATACAACTTATCTGTGGTTGGAGTTTGACAAATTAAGATTTCTTACAATTTTGTCATTAGTAATCACGTCGAAACTAATGTTCGAACGTCATTAAAAAAAGCGTAAAACTAGTAACCTTTTGACGGTTACTGTATAACAATCACAATTACTAGTAATTGATACAAAACATTAAAAACATGTTTTAGGTAATAATAATAATCTATGCCTTAGCATCCCCCAACAGCTTGCGCCAATTACAGGGGCATCGGCTGGCCATGAGTTATTATTACGGCTGCGGCTGTAGCCCGACTATACAGGAAATCCAAATTAAGTGTTCACCATTGATAACTTTGTTATTATTCAAGATACAAGACTGTTTAAATTAGCAAACAAAACGCTCTTTAAGATGGAAGAATAAATAAAACAAATGCGCAGCGCGTTTTCGAGTGTTGCCGAAAAATATGTTTTTTCTCAAATGGAAACTCCTGTATATTATATCATTTTCTGCTAGAACTTTAATTTTTAAACAAAAAATCTTATAAGACATTTTTTACTGCGATTAAAAATACTTGAGTTATAATGAATAAACGAAAACAGCTAAATAAGTTTTATAAACTTTATTTTATACATAAACTTATCATTAAAAGAAAATAAAAATTACTGATTTTTTCATAGATGTTCAAAAATACCACCTTGTTGTTCAATACATTTTTGTACACCCTTCCGAACTTCTCGAATTCCTTAGCTGTTTTTATTTAGTGATTATAACTCAAGTATTTTTAATCCCAGTAAAAAAATTTCTTGATTTTTTGTTTAAATATTAAAGTTTTAGCAGAAAATGATATAATATACAGGGGTTTCCATTTGAAAAAAAGATATTTTTCGGCAAAACTCGAAAACGCGCTGCGCATTTGTTTTTTTATTCTTCCATCTTAAAGAGCGTTAAAAGTACTATAAGTTTGCTATTTAAACAGTCTTGTATCTTTAATAATAACAAAGTTACCAATGGTGAACACTTAATTTGGATTTCTCTGTATAGTAGTATATTAAATATCATTTTTTAAAGAAAATATTACTTTATTAGTAAAATAAATCAGTCTTACTTACCTACGATCATTAAGGTTACTTTCACAATGAAGCAACGGTGCGAGCGACTAGACTAGCGACTCAAACAAGATGTTGGAATCTCAACACTAGTATAGATTCTTATTTCTGTCGCTACTCTGGTCTCGCCGCTAGTCTCTGGCTTCATCGTTTCATTATGAGTAATAACCTAAGCTATCCTTCGAAACTATTAATCTAGAGGGTAACTTTAGAGAGAACAAATACGGATATGTATGCACTGTATCGGTACCATATTGGCTTCGCAAAGAATCAGCATGATTTGTAACAAAAGTATCTAATATTAGTAAAATAGTATTTACTCCGTTTTATCTATATTACTCTATATAATTCTAGCGACGACAATGTTTTTTTTTAATATCCAGCCTGTTCTCTTGCAGCTACCAAACATGTGCTAAGAGAAATCTTTTATTTTCGTCACATACACTGGATATCACATATAAATTCAGAAGTTTACTGATCGATGTTGACTAAAATTTATCATACACAGTGTGTATTTGTGATAAGTAATCAATCTTATATAAACTGACATTGAGATATATTAGTAAATTTCCTTGTTTTTCTATTTTCGAGAATATTTTGAATAGAGCGACAGACTTTTTATCTGTCAAAAATTAGTATTGCTTTTTATGTGATCATGTATGGATATCTAAAAATAATTCTCATCTCATATTTATGATAATCTAACTATAAACGTAACAGTTTATAGAAATAAAATCTTCTAAGATTTTCTCTACAACACTCATATACATACATATGTATTATTCGTTTCTAATTGTGTTTTCATCTTACTTGAAACAATAGAAGCAATTTCATACAATGCTGACAAATACTTGAAAATAATGCAGATTTGCGCATAAACAATGTGGCTATTATTAATTTGCAGTAACTAATATGTATGTACATTACTCGACAAAAACTTAGACACGATTACATATTTCCTAATATAAATTGAAAAAATTGACTTTTATTAAACATGTAAAATAAAATAATTTATTTTTAATAGGAATAATAAACAAATTAAGTTTTAAAAGAAAGTATTGTAGATTTGAGTGTTGTATTTAATAGGAATCGCGTTTTTGTCGAGCAGTGCTTATGTATTAGTATGTCATATGAAATACTTGCATTTCCCGGCATGTAAAAGTGTATGTGAATTAGACTTTACACGGTGTAATACGGATTAGGCTATTGTATTGGAAATTAGTAATGCTGTTAAAAGAACGTGATTTTGATAGAACCTTTAAGATACTTTTGTATTGTATTTGTATAGAACAGCTGTTATAAGTTTATTTCACTTGTCAAATACTGAAACCAGACAACAATGTAGAGGCACCTGTGTAGGCGTTGTTTAATAATATTGCTATTACTTACAACATTAATTGAATGTTTTAGAAATGAGTATTTATTGAGAATTTATATTCAAGTTTATATATTTAACATTTGGAACATGTAAACATCTAAACTTAAGTCTGTAGCTATCACCTGGAATATCAATAAAATATCAACATCAAGATAAGGTAGAAATAGAAGAGAATAGAAGAGACGTTTAAACAATCTCTAAGATGATTTAGTGTTGGACGGGCCACACGATTCCATACCAAGTATGATATTGGCATAAAACTTAACAGAAGCATATATGTAATTTTAAAAGAAGGAGAATGCAGATTAATCTTGAGGTTTTATTTTCTTATTGTAACCGAATCAGAATTTATAATATATGTACTTATGTATATTAAAATTGATAGCAAATGAACAGCAAACAATTCCAAATAATTTTCCGAACTTAAAAATGTTCACTTCAATAATCAGGTCCTATTAATTGAATCTAAATGAAATCTAAAACAGATTTCAACAGGAGTAAACTTTTAGAAAAATCGAATACAGTTATGAAGGATAATAAATCTGTCACTTATACGATAAAGTATAGTATTCGATAAGCTGTTAATTAAACTATTCATTATTGCGAATTACTTAAAAATTAAAATCAGTTATAATATAAAAATGTAGTCCAGAGAAAGACACTGTCAACGTGAAAGATTGTAGAAGAAATTCACCTCACACACGATTCACTACTCGTATTAAACGATTAAACTTCCAATGACTCAAAGAGTTCGTCAACCTAAACCGAGTTGTTTACCACTTGCTGCACTCTTCAATTCCTTACAGTAAGATAAAGAATATATCATTGTGATCGTATAACAGTTGTAACTTTGCTTAAATTTTCTTTTCTAAAATCAGGTAAATTTAAAAAAAAAAAAGCGTAATTAACAGTTTAGTAGATCAGGCTATTAAGTTAGCTCTCCCTGATTTTAGAAAAGAAAGTTTAAGCAAAGAACAATACTAGAAAAAAACAGTTATCCTAAAGAGTTTTATAATATACTAATCACAAAATGAATAAATAAAATATACAACACAGGTACAAAATCAAATCATAACATATACCACACTATACCATACATAAATAATTTAAGCGACACAATAAAATTAATTTAAAAAAATCGGACATTCATATAACTTTCATACCTACCAACAATAAACACTTACTCACAAATTTAAAAACACCCATTAAAAAAGATTTAAGATTTTTAATTAGTTATATAAGTTTGAAATATAATAAGGCTGAGTATCCAGCAAAAAAGTTTACATCGATCGTTATTTAACAAATGGACTCATTTTTCTGTCAATCATAGTTTTGATTTCTCCCATCTTTCGATTTTTACTGAATGTTTCGCTGTATAGTATAGTATAAACTGACTTTCACGTGTGTATGCTGCCATAGTGCAGATATAGAGGCCTTCAAACACGGTTGCTATTATCGACACGGTGGGAACAGCCGCGTTATAAGTATCAACAGATAAGACTGTATGACACTTGCCATATTCTGCCATAGTCTCGATCCTTTCAATAATTATTTATGTGTAAATGCATCAGCAACGATATTGACAAAAAGTCTAGATTTTCTGTGATCCATAAATAAAAATAAATATTTATTGACAGTCTCAGCGTTCGCGGTGCGTTCTTGTCAATACCATAGAACATAGTATGCGCTCGACTAAGGAAGTGTGAACACGTCAGACCGAAGTATTGAATGACGACCGGGCGGCTTCACCTTTTTCTGTCGACGAAGAATCCAACATTGTCTTAAAAAAATAAAAATATTTGGAACACTGTCTGAATTGTAGTATCTGACACATTTCAGTTACAAAAACAACAAACGAAATGAGGAACTTGACCGCTTTTTAGAAATTCAAAAATAATGGAAACTAGACGCTTCGAGGAAAGATGCCCGTAGGAAAATTAACAGCCTTCAAATTTAAGGACACATTTTCGAAGCGAATTGAACTTTCTAAACAGTTTGACATAGTCAACGTCCTCGTTTTTTGTTTTGCCTGCATTTAACACTCTTTGGCTGTATCGTTCATTACGATAGATGCGTACATATGTACAGTGATGTGCTTTAGTATTGACTCAAACTGCCATAAAACTTTATAAATTTAAGCCTTATGTACGACGATATAAAGCCGACTGCCCTCGAGCGGTGAGTCAGTATTAAAGCACATCACTGTACGTCTATGCAAGACGGTGACCCATCTAGGACTGAGAATATCCGAGTCAATATTTATTGATAATGTAATGGGAGGTATAAAATAATAAATATTAAGATTGGGATGGTGATAATTAATAATTCTCTGACACTTGCTCAATTAGTTACCAGGGTTGGCAATAACTGTTAATTTCAAAATACAATTTTGTAAATGTATACATAAGACATACTAACCTGTATAATATTTAATATTTCTAATGTTGTTCCCCATAGAAAAACAAAAATTCTCTAACATTCACGTTGTTCCATAAAAGGCAAATAGTAATACACAATAAGTTTACTTGATTAAAATAATATTACTTGCTTTGTTTATACATGTAATACACATTTTCTTTTTAGATTTGGTACATTTTCTTACGTATTCACGTAATAACGGTAAACTTTTATAAGACAACTACGGATATCGACTACCGTTATAGTCTAACGAATATGTAAAACTGAAAAAAAGAATGTAACTTTTATTTACTTATAAAATTCAAAAAGTCATACGAATATAATCTCTTCATTTGATAATACATTGATAATACAGTGTTTAGATAATTTTAGTATTCCTTTCGATAATGAAAGCCAGGTAACGATAACTATATCAGTCATTAATAAATAGATTAAGTATTTACTGAACGGTTTCTCTGAAGGCACCCTCTTTAAAAAGGGAGGAATTTAAAGTAATTGCAGGTGTATGAAAGCTAGGTTATTTTTGTTCTTCTACGTTTAGAAGTAAATTCAGTTTTACCAGTTAAACATATTTTATATCTACTTAATTTTTTTTATTTAACTTGTAAAAATTTTAATGAACTTGAAACAAGTAAATAATATATTTGATTTTTGAAACATTATTTGGCAGAATTGGAAGGTTAAAATTTATAAAGTACCAACTGAAAAATTTTAGAGAACGGTGTACCAATATTTTTGTACTAACAAGGGAACACCGGCAGGTGAGAATTCCCGATTTCGATGAAACTTTGCAGACTGAAAGAGTACCTTAAAATAAGAAGTACGTATTTTTTTAGCACCCCAATCGCCCGATTATGGTCGCCAGCTCCCTCCAAAATTTGAGCAATTTTTTACTAATATCTCCGAAATTATAATAGATATTAAAACATTCTTTTAACAAAATTTACAGTATATTACATTGTCTTAAAGATTGTGCAACCTGTATTTGTAAAATGTTAATAATAAAATAATAAAACAGCTCGTTTTTGTGCGGAATTCGACGATGCATAATAAATTTGAGAAGTAGTAATAAACAATTACTTAATAAATTTTCATATATGTGACTTATACTTACGTACATTATATATTATACTGATATAATCGATAATTTGCATTATACTTGCAGACAATAACGGTGTTTACAAATGAATAGATAATATAAGTGATAACGGGTTTGATTATCGGTAGATAGTAATCAACATGCAAAAAACTAAAACAATATTTATATATTTCATGTTTTTTATATAATGTAGATGTATAGGTCGGCATACAATTGAGCATAAACATAACTAATATAATAACAGTAATAACATTTCGGAAACAAAAAAAACCAGAATTACAGAAAAATTATAATGTTTATAAATGTTTAAATGCATGACATATTGTAATGCGAGTATTAATACGTATGTATGTATATACATATGTATGTATGTATTACAATAACGAACAGGATTAAAATACACACAGCAATTAAACTATGTAATTATTACAATACTGGTAATCTGTATAAAAGTGCTTACAGATTTTGCTTGCACCATGAACAACGCACAATAGCAGGTTTATTACAAACACTACAGAAGGGTGTAGACTGTGCATCTTTGGCAAAACAAAACTTTACGGGATTTTTAAAAGGGCCAGGTCTTTCGTCCACGTATCTCTTGTGCCACGAATACTTGAAAACATCAAAAAATCTTGGAGAAGAAAACTGATTGTGTGTTAGGGATTGAAGCTAAATTATATTATTTCTTTGATGCAAATATACATATATCACAGTTCATAAGAATCACTGTATCAGAAAAAGTTCTAACAAAATTTTTCCACAACCTAAAACCAAACACATCTACAGGTTGTATCAGTGCTGTGGTTTTTTTGGTATATTTATAATGTTTAACGCTTTATCTTTAGGTACTAATTTCTAAAGTCACACCATGTCTAGTCCAATAATCAATCAAAAGTACACTGTTTGGTGCGGTATTTGGAAGAAAAACATTAGTTAGGCAAATTTTGAAATGACTTGAGGTGAGCTTTGCAAACGTTGAAGAAAAAATATACATAATTACAGCTTGAAAGAGTGATTGCGCAACTCGAGGTCCAACGACTCCTTTAATACCAAAGATAATGATGAAAGTAAGCGTAGATCTGCACAAATAGCTGGCAAAATTGTGTAACTATGTGTTGTAGAGTGCAAGGATTGCACAGTACCTTCAACAGTTTTCTGAGCTTTTGAAGCTAAAGTACGACCGGACTGTACTCCAAGATTAAATGCACTCTCGTCAGCGTTATATACATCACCTCTACCAATGTTAGTGATATAGGGTGTGACTTCGTTAATAAAATTATCGCTTATTAACCTTATGATAAGCAAGCGTTTTACATCAGTGCGTGTAGAACGAGTAAGAAATTTCATTATCTTTCGTTATACAATGTGATGTGCCTTCTTAAAGTGCCAAATACATACACCAATGTCCTGCTATAAAGTATTCGTGTCCGATTTCTTCTTTAGCTTCTAGAGCCCATCGTCAAAGATCCATGTCATGAATTATTTTCCCATCGACAATATTATTGTTAAATTTAGTTTGAACATATTCAGAAATAAACCGCAATTTATCAGTGTGGGTGCCACCTCTACTAATATTTTGCCCATCTGTACAATTGGTTTAGTGATTTTACTTTTTTGAATCTATGGCTGACACTATCCAAAGAATGTCGCTTTTATTGGCCATTTTTCCAGAACTCTACAGCTCTTGTTTTGTAATCTTCCACCTTCCTCAGGAACACATGCTATATTGTCATAATTGTCTTCTTCATTTCCTTCTTGTTTCTTCCACAAATTGGACAACGAGAGGTTCTGATGATTCGTTGAACTCCAATCCCACATCATCAAAGGAGAATATGGCGTCTTGTTGAACAATTATATTTTTCAGGGCATCTTGCAGCTCCGTTTCTTTCGGTGTCAAAGGAATTATTAAAATATTGGCGATTTGAAATCTTGCAAGTAGCATGTTCAACACATTTGCCATATTTATGACTCCATTATTAGCATTATACAAATACAGGGTAGACAATCGTTAAGACCATATAATATACTGCCAATTTGGTTAAAAGAATGTTTTAATATCTGCTATGATTTCGGAGATATAAGTAAAAATTGCCCAAACTCTGGAGGGAACTGGCGCCCAAAATCGGGCGCTTGGGCCGCTAAAAAAATACCTACTTCTTATTTTATGGAACTCTTTCAGTCTGCGAAATCGGGAATTCTCACCTGCCGGTGTTCCCTTGTAAGTATTATGTGGAGTATGATGTCTTACAGAAATGATCCTACAAGTGTGATATCTCATGGTCCTTCCTCTCCTGCAGATATCTATTACCGCTAATTATGTCTTTCTTATATTTTTTCAATAGCTTGGAAGACGTTAATAAGTTAGTTGACTGTTCAAATTCATACGATAAACTTGTACAAGAAAATTGTAAAGCGTTTTACATTTATATGATAGTCTAAAACAGGCTTTAGAGTTGTGTTTTTTACTGCTGTGTTTACGCTGTCACATGCAAAATTGTTCAACGACAGTGAAGATATCATGAATACATCCCTACCTTCAAGCCTGAGCAAAATTAATTTCGATTGACCAGAAGTAGGTTTGTATGGTTTCAAATTATTAACATTAAAATGTAATTTTACTCTACCTTGTCTATATAAACCAGACTATCGTTCACGATTAAGGCTGCTGTTGACATTTGCCGGCTGTCCTGTAATACCCCCATGCTGTCCGGATAAAGTGCGCCACTTTATTTATTACACGTAAAGTTACTTGATGTTTGGAGATATTTTAAATGGAACAAAAACTCGTAATTTATTGAAAAACTCTTAACTCTTAACATTTTTTAAGCTTTTTCATTCGCGCAACTGTTACAACATTGCACCTAATAAAATGTTATATTCACTGTGTATATATTTTAAAATAAGTATAAAAGAATAGTAAATTGCTCGGTTTACATGAACTGGTAATTATAGTGACCTTATTTACGTACTTAACATACAATATCCCACGCAAGAGTTGGCACCATTTTTTTCGATGGCGGATATCTTCATGCAGCCACAGTACCGACATTAAATCTACAGGAATAATTATCGTAAAAATTCGCCATGTACATACAATAATCATTCGTTCTTGAATTAGAGCAAAACAAACTATTAAACGACCAATAGTGAAAGAATACCTGTATATGTTTGGAAAGAGAGTTGAATTGGTTTGAAATTCGAGATATTCAGCAAAACATTTTCGCAAAATTAAGACAGGCTGGGCAATTCTTCGACTTCACGTATGCGAATATTTATGCACTATTTTGTTTTGAACATTCAAGTAAGCTGAATAGTTGACTATTCATGTAATTCAACTGAATATTCGAATATTCAATTCATATACGAATTTTGAAATACACATTTAATTTGAACGAACATTCAAAAATGTAAATTTGAATATTGTTGAAAATTTGATTTCTACTCATCCATTTTATTATTTTTTTGTTTGTGTTAGCAATTAGTGTTGTATATTATCAACATACCGGTTGATTTCAGACATAGGATAAATAACGGCGGGAAGGAGCAAGGGGTACGAAAATTCGCTAAGAAGTGGGGACACGTATGAGTCTATCACAGCGCTGTAGACTAGACAAGACTACGCTGTAATAGAGAGACTTATACGCGTCCCCACTTCTTAGCGAATTTTCGTACCCCTTTGCCCCTTTCGCCGTTATTTATCCTATGTCTGAAATCAACCGGTATATACATTAGGAGCAAATATAGTTGTGGTGTGCCCCAATGATTTTATGCTCTTGAAGAAGCATGAATATTAGTGGAGAAACGTCGAATTAGTTATTTTTTGTGCTTTTACTTTAGTTTGTTGTATATTTTGTTTATTTTTGTATTGTAAATCTATATATTTATGTATACTATAATATACAATGTCCTATGATATACAATGATCATACACGTTTAAGACTATCACAATTGGCATTTAATGTTGAACATGTGTAACTTCAGTTGGACAACGACCTGACGACTGACCTGACGACCTTTAGTATCCAATGTCCGACTCGACAGTCAATTTTACGATTGAGGAAAAATGAAAGGGATTTCGAATCTGCACAATATTTCTTTTTGCAAAAGCAGGTACAAAAAATGAAAGATAAAGAGTTGAAAAAAAGGTAGTCTTCGTCAATTTTAATGTACTTGCAAGTCGTACAGTGTTCCTTTTTTTTTTAGTTGTTTAACTGTAATATAGGTACAGAATATTTCCTGTTATTCAGGTGCATATGTATGTCATACAATAGTGTTGATCTAAAATAAAAGAAGGTAGAATTTTGTTCGTGGCTTGCATGTTTTTCCCAATCCAACAAGGAACGATAGTTTTGGCAGACCCACAAAAATTATTAGAGTAACTAACTCTTGCATGTGACAAATAAAATTTTTCAAAAGTTATTATTTATTATCGTTCGTTAGAAAACTCGTGCGACAAAATGATTATTCCATACCATATACAGGGTGACTGGTAATGAAACGGTTATACTTTACAGTGTGTTAGTAAAGTATGACCGTTTCATTACCAGTCACCCTGTCTGAATTTTGGCTCATACTGTATATTCTCGAAATATTGAAGGAATTGTAGTTTACTACTATAAACTTGATCATCGTATCAACATCAGAAAGCTATAATTAGTGCCAGGATGATATGTTGATAATAAATAATCATATATTTTAATACTGTACATACATACACACAGGGTGTCTCAGCGAGACCGTTCATTAGAAGTTTATGGGGTTCTGGCGAAAATATAAATTTGAAAATTCAGAATTATATATAGTCGATTATGTTCTCTTCAATTGAAATATTAAGAGATTTCTAACGCTTCCGGTTGTACTGGAAGTCGCCATCTACTTTGTTATTTTTAACGGAACACTCTGTATATTTTTACATATTTGGTTTTATCTATCTTTAAGCTTTATAAATACTTTTAGTTTTTTTTTTAATTTGATTTGTGCGTTTTGTAGTTATTCGATTCTTTCTAAAAAAAATTGCTATAGCGGATATTTATTCAAAAAATCAGAGAACACTCGATTTTTCGGATATCAATTTAGAATACATAACATGCTCAAACATGTTGGAGTATATTTTCGCCCCGAGAACGGCTGTCTACATTGCGTGGTTACCTTACTACGGCACGTTAACTCTTCGAAATTTTGCAGAACCATAACTTAATTTTTTCAAATAGCACCCCCATATTTTATTACTTAGTCGTCTTCAGCGTCCAATTCTACATCTTTTACCTACCACATGTCCCATACCTAGAAGTTATAGTTTAGGAGATAATTAGAATTTTTCAAAATACACACAACATAACTCATCGATACTTATCCAGTGTGCCATGGAAAATAAGCGTTCTCAAAGATTTATTGTCAAAGTCTCCCGCGTTTCCCAAGCGTTGCTTATATTCACCATAACATATTACCATATTTTGCAACAGTTGATACTCACCGTTACAAAACATTTTTTGTTCAGAGAACTCAACCAGCTACCAAAGGCAACTGTTGTGTCGTCTGAAAGCACCCAATAAAACAACTAATTTATTCCAGAACATATAATATTATTATTTATACGAATAATTCAAATTATTTTAATTTTTATAGTTGTATTAAACCAATATATCCTTCATTATTATTTGAGAATGTAATTAAAATTCGATATATCAATGATTTCTTTGTATCTTAGATATTTTTGTTGATAGGCATGGCCATTTATATTATTAGCTTATTAGTATTTTGACACATATTACATGTCAATGTCTTCCACTGAAGAAGACTTATTAACGAAAACATAAAATTAAATGTTCTGGAATAAATTGGTATTTAATTAATTGTTGTTTTATTGACTTACAAGTGGAAATATTTCGGGAATTGAAAGATTTAAAATAAAGAAAAATTCGTTGACAATTTTTACAATAATTCATGATATATTTTAGATGCCATTTTCTGTTGCATTTCTTGCTCGATAAATTTATTTCTAAATATGTACGTATATAGTATACGACCAGAACCTGCCGGTGTTCAATGAGAGATATCAACATTTGACGGCAACCTCTAAACATAAAGTTAGACAAATCTAATCAAAATTTTTAAAACAATATAAAAACAGTAAAATAACCTCTAAGAAACACAGAAATACAAAGATACGTAAAACGTTATAAATCGTGGTAAAAATTCAATCTGATGCATTTAAATTTTTGATTGAACACACAACTTCTTTAAACAATCTTGTTACATTCCCAGAGAAATACAAAATAAATTAAAAGATCCATGTCCCAATAATTTTCATATTCCATTTCAATGGATATAACAAAACTACATATACTTGAAGCGGTACTGTGACAGTTACTATTAAGAATGTTTGTTGTTATTTTCATGAGTTGCTATTAAGAAAATGTTATAATTTTCAATAGCGGACCATAACCTCAATTCCAGAATTTTCTCTTCAAGAATGACGACAATACATAATATTAAGCATCATGACGTAAATTCAAGATTTTCGAAAAATCTCAACAACTACACTTACAATAGGTATAGAGAATACTAGTAAAAGTGATAATTTCCGGTACTTCAGTGCCGCCATCTTTCTACAATAAAGGCTACAAGTACTAAGGATAATTTCAAATCTTTTGCAAATCCGTTGTTCACCATAACACTCGAAGATATCAACATAACTTTACTTGCATTCTCTGTGTCTTTACGTTTTTAAAAATAGCGAATTACAAGCAATCATATTGTGTCATATGCTCAATCCGTTTAATTTAAACCCTCTTACATATGTACGTGACGTACGAAAAAATGTGATTGTTTCCTGTTTGCTTCGTGACGTTTTAGTAGTATAGGAGCATTTTTTGCAATTCAGTACGCACCTGTATATATCAGCGTTTACAGTTCTTATCAAAATTAATCTTTTTCGTTTCTGATAAGCCAATCACAAACGGAAACATATTCGAAAAACAGCTAAATAAAAGCGATTAATCAAAATTCGTTTATAGAATTATAATATGTTATAAAAAAATAAGTAACGTGTGGTGTTATAAACCCACAATATGCACGACTTTTGTCGAACCGAGAACTTAATGATAAACTCTAAACGATAATTCAAATAACACCTTTTTAGCCAAATTTTAAAAAAATGTAAGTAATTAACGATAATAATAAATTAACGACTAGTTTTTTCTTTTATTTTGAAGTTTGTTTATTATGTCTACATAGATCGTAATGCCCACATTTATTTATCCACGTGCTATTAAATGATCGCTCTTTATCTAAAAACAGTAAATGCTGGGACATATGTTACAGTGCTAGTTTACAAACATCTACATAGTACCAATCACGGGCATTTCGTTCAAATTTGAAATTTCGGGCAAGATGTGCGCGCTATCTTTGATTCATATGGAGTACTAAATATTGTATTGTTGCCAAATCTTTGTAAGCTTTGTATCTAAAGGAATGATAATCAAACATCAAAGAAGGTTTTAATATGAAGAATGAGAAAGTTTTTAGCGTTATTGTGACAAAAACGTTTTTTTATTGTTCTTATTAACAAGAAATCTGAATAAATATGGTTAGCTATAAAAGTATGCGAAATGGCAACAGTGCATGGTAACGAAAATATCTACAAATTAGTAGTGTTTACAAATTATTTTGTGAGGTTATATGGTTATAAAGAAAACAGTAAGAAGTTTTGGGTAAGTTTTGTTATTCTTACTTGTTGTTTTATTTTATTAATTGTTGCTGGAGTAATAATAATTCATTGTAATAATTAGGTAAAAATTTATTTTTAAGACTTTTTCAAGTGTACACAAATACAAATGTAAAATTCCAGGTTGCGAAAGTCGATATTATTTCAATATTTTACCTGATTCGGGTTATCAAAATAGACATTTTTTTACCCTCCCTTCTAATGATAAAGAACAGGTATGGTTAAACTCTATTCAAAGTTGTAAGTTATGCAAATTTAGGCTCCAATCATAGACTTGTTGTGTTACTTGTAAATCAGAATACTTAAAATTGTAGTATGAAAGCCTTGAAAAAATTGAGCACTATCAATTTGAAAGTTACGTAAGTTTAAGTAGCACAGCGTACTTGAAACTTACCTACAGTACTGTCATAAAATCACTATCAGTGAAAGTGAGTTGGATTCATATTCTTCGAGGTTTTATTTTCTTGTGCAATAAGACTAGACACTTACAAACAACATCATTAATCAAGATCGCTTAGAGAATCTGCTTGGTGTATTATGTCAGTGTTATGGTCTTAATACAAATCCAAGTTTTCATCAATTTATTGCCAATTCTAAAACTTGTATTTTAAATAATTTTGTGTCTTCTCATTCTATCGGATTCAATTGTGAGCAAGATAGTGGACATATCTCATCTACAATCATTTATGACTTCTATTGAACCTGAAAGTGGTAGAAATAGTACGTTGAATAAGAAAGAATTAGAAGATTCTTCTCTAAATGTTCCAATTAATGATAAAATGATTTAAATTATCAAGTTGTCACCTTATGTACATACATATGTGGATTTTTTCTAAGAAAGCTTAATTTACCTGAAGGTGATAGGTTTGTAAATCTTCTTTATTTTCTGCTAATGTAGAACTCCATCATACTTTTAGTTTTCTTTATCCCACTCTTAGTTTGGTATTACATATTAATAACATTTACGATAGAATGGTTGTGATGTTGAAATCGTTTGATCATGTAAATTCTATTCAGAAAAAAACGTTGCGGAAGGTTAGTTTTTCATGGTACACTTGTGTTAACAGCGATCAACCTTTAGTTCAAGAACAATTGTTAAATATATCTATGAGTTTAATTATCAGGAAATTTCATGATGATATTTGTCGGTCTTCTAATGGATAGATCCAAGAATCGAAACTCGAGAAACGTTAAGCAGCTTATGCATGTCTAAGACACAAATTAAGTTATTCAATTAATTTTTATTTATATGCACGTAAATACGTGTCTGTGATTTCTATATTTATAGATATATCGCACTGATGAGATCAAATAAGATCGAAACACGCATTTAGAGCATATTTAGTAACAAAAGAAAATATTATAGTAATTTAAAAATGCCGCCATCGTGGTTGTTTACGAATTTAGTACGCCATATGCCCGTCAGAGTGTGCTAGCGTAAGGGTCCAATTTTTAACGTGGAATGCGTCACTCTTATATGATATGCTCCTTGGTACCAATCTAATTAATAAGCAACAAACAACTGGAGGCGACATAAAGGATAATATGGACTGATTTGACTACGTTCGTATTAATCAATTCTCCTGGCGGCAGCGACGTGAAGCTCTTTTTCCTGCTATCTAAAAATTGATTTATCTATTTATATCACAAGTTGTTGGCTTTATTACCTGGTTTTTACAGGTTCACACTCTTATAAATATGCATAAATATATGTTTGTGATACTGTCTTGATATGCTTATATGTTGTGAGAGAAGCGAAATCTATCTTCTTTTGTGCCTCAACTTTACGAGATGTGTAAATTTAGCGCTCATTTATACCTTTATATGTAACTGCATATTTGAATTTGACAAAGACAAAGTGTATTCCATTAACCGCGCAAACCTATATAGACATACACACTGCATAGCTGCTCATTCGTTAAACCTTCGTTTAATGTTCATAAAATCATTAAAATTTTGAATAAATAAGATGACAAGTTCCTATAATTTTTGTTCCTACAGGCCCTTCCTACGGAGATATGCGTCTCTGAAGGATGCCGCTGGAAATCGGTTTTTCTTGATTTTGTTTAAAATACTTGATATAAAGGCAGTGGTGTCCCCGGGAGCACCTTAACGGAATTATTGAAAAACTTCATAAGTGGTTTCAACATGGGCTTCGTGAAGTCTGATACACTTGTGGGCACGACGAAATAAGGACTGCTGTACCCGCAACAATAACCCAGCCGTGTTCCTTATCACATCATAATGAAACGTGATTCTCTGTAGAAGTTTCTCCCCAGTGTTGACGGGAGTGGAATACACCATTTTTTTGAAATGTCCCCACAGGTAAAAATCCTACGGCATTAAGTCAGGAGATCGATGAGACCAGGCAATTGGTGCTCCTCTACATAGGATAGACGTTATTCAGATGCTCCCGCACACGAACACTGAAATAAGGTACAGCCCCATTGTGCATGAAGTACATGTTTCAGCGGGTTTCAAGTGGTAAGTGCTCTATTAAATCTCGAAAAGCGTGATTTTTGCCTAAATATTAGATGATTGGAACTGATGTTGATACGGCGAAACAATAGTAGCATGAGTTCATCAGCCCATACATGCGCGTTGTGTAAATTGGTGATACCATTTTTGCGCTTCATCCGTGAAAAGAGTAATGCTCATGAAGTTAACACTATTTCGTTGCTGATCCAATACCCAGTTTGCAAACTGCATTCTACGTGAAAAATCTTCAGGAACCAGTTTATGTATTTGTTGCAAATGATATGGATATAACAACTGTTCATGAAAAATGTAGGCATTAAGTTGTAAAGATTAGCCCGTGGCTGGTAAACTACAAAAGCTAAATATTTTAAGAGGTCCTTACTAGTGTCCATCACATTAAATATTTATTAAATTATATTAAGTACTTAAAAAAAAATCAAGAAAAACCGATATCCAGCGGCATCCTTCAGAGACGCATATCTCCGTTGGAAGGGCCTGTACGAAAAAAAAATTATAGGAACTTATCATCTCATTTGTTCATGCTCTATCTGCATCAAAGAGATTTCCCACATTTATTGTAAGTAACAACTAATATTTAAAATATTACAAAATCAACAACTTGAAGTTCTTGTATTCAATAAAACATAACACGTAACATATGCCAACAAAGTAGATGCATAAAATTTCAAAAGTGAGAAAGTAGGCTTTAAGTTGTTTGTTTGCTTTTATGTTGACGCACGCCTGAATTCGGTACATAACCGCTCACTGTGTTAAAAATGTTAGTGTATTTTCAAAGATAAAAGTCGTAGATCAAAACAATTTAAGGGAACGTGTGTATAAGTTGTTGGACAGCACAAAAAAAAAATTGTTTTGCATCATTTTCTACAAGAAAATGTCAGCCAATTTTCTCAAGATACAGCAAAGCATTGCCGGCTGCTGGAATTACTAAACCTGGTAGAAAAAATGATATTAAATAGAAATCAACCGGACAAACAGGAAAGACGCTGCAAAAAATCATCTTGGGGCATCGAACAGAACTTTAGCACGAAAATGTCATGTTTCCAAAGAAACAATTCGTCAAAATTTTGAAGAAACTGGGTGTAACATATCGCAAACGTGCGATAATTCCCAAATACAGTGAGAAACAATTACGTGAAATACCTACCAAGTGTCGAAAGTTGCGATGAAAGTTTTGAAGAACGGTGTTTGGTTAATTATTGACGATGAAAAATATTTTACGTTTGGATGGAGTAAAGGTGAACAAAATAGGAGTTTGATACGGACAATATTGCGATGATCACTGATAACATACGATTTATGTCAAAAAGTAAGTTTGAGTCAAAAGTTCTTGTCTGGTGTGCGATTTCTCTGAAAGGAATTTCACAGTTGCATATTCAAGATTCAAGCGCTCCAGATAAAAAAAGTGAGACGTACATCAGCAAATGTTTAGCTAAATTAAGACGTTTTATAAGAGATAAAGTCGAGAACGACGATATTACTTTCTGACCTGACAACGCAATTAGCCATTACGCGAAAAAGACTATCAATTGGTTGACAGAAAATAATATCTTATTTGTCCCGAAGAAAGCAAATCTACCAAATATCCCAACAGCTAGGCCAGTCGAGGATTTTTGGAATTTATTGCGCCAAGAGGAATACAAGAAAGGATGGGAAGCCAAAACGACCGACGAACTTACTCTGAAAATCAAAAAATTTGTGAAAAAATTTTACCATAGCGTTATCCAACTGCTTAAAAATGTTCCCAGTAAACTTCGTAAAATTGAAGATGAGGGTCCACCTTCCTTATATAAAAGCAAATAATTCATAAAAATAAAATGTTTGAACCATCCAATGTATTTATTTTAGAAATAAAAAAATTTTAAAAAGTGGTTTCCCATTTTCAAATTTGTCCATCTACTTTGTTGGCATATGTTATGTATATGGAATACGAGTACAGCTGTTAGCATATCATCGATACAGATACAGACAACTCTACTATTTGGTACGGATCATGGTACGCATAATACGGTGAGAATCACTAATACGAATCTCTTGTTGACACTGATTGGATCGGTACGAATGTGTAAACAGTGGAATCGATTCTTTCTTCTGTAGAGTTCTAAAAAAAAATGTAGTTAGAGATAGTGTTATCTAGTTTTATTAGCGAAATTATTTACACTTTCGGTTTAGCGGAAGTTGGCATCAACTTTCTTAATTTAAATAACATGGCACATTTTTTTATCAGTTTTTAAATCGCGCATACAATTTGATATTCAAACTCAACAAAGTTCCTCTATATCAAAAAACCAGCCATTTTTGCATTATTAAATTCCTTTCAAATACATATAGGCAACTGCAACGTTATGTTAAAAATTCCGTATTCCTGAAAGCACTACAGCTAAAGACCTTATATTTAGCGTGTTGTTAACTAAAATAGTAAACCTCAAACTTATGTCCTCAAAATTGTGGCTATATACAATATACAGGCTATTCTTCACTGGAACTGGATAATAAAACTGACGGGTTTTATTATCGCCTTGATAATGACAGCGTTGCTGTTGAAACGCGTCGGTGTTTTAGTTAAAAATTGTTAAAGTGGGTTAAAGTGTTTAATGTTCTAATATACAGGATGATTAATTGAGGCCGGTCATAAGAAAGATTATGCCTCCTACTGATAATAAATGTCTCCAAAGTTGCATATGCGTAGTGTAATCAAATCTATTCACTAAAAATATTTTCAAGTTGACGACATTTCTGAAAGTATCAGAATTTGACATCAACTTTCTTATTTAAAATAGAATTTCTTTGCATTTTTGAAATCTAAGCGTTATTTTAGAAGGAATTTTACTAGTATTTCCTATAGCTATACCTAGCTATTTTTGAGATTTTTCGACATTTTCAAAAATTTTTGAATTTACATGATGATGTTTAATATCATGTATCGTCGCTATTTTTTGAACGAAAATTCTGAAACTGTATGGATAGAAGAGATCTTGACGTTTCCGCTGCAATTCTTAGAATTAGTGCATTATGTACAAGCTGTTCAAAATTAAATTGTATTTTAGCACCACTTAACCACGTTAAAACTCGATTTTTCCAATGATCCATTTTGTTTTCAGTATTCTGAAATTGAATTAAATTCTCCATCGAACTGTTCTCTAGCATTCCCTATACCTGTTCCGTAACAATTTTCGAGTTATTAAGGTTTGTGTTAGAGTTTGGAGAAAATTGCCATGAAAATGACTTTCAAGCCTGGTATGGGTATATCTATCGAAATGGAAAATGAAAATTAGTGATACATTGATATTTTAAATTTATTTAATATTTATATTTATGGAGAATGTAACAAGATCGTTTAAAGAAGTTACGTGTTCAATGAGAGATACCCTCATTTGACGGCACTGACCAAACAGAAATTTAAACTTATTCAATCGAATTTTTGCCAGTTACCTCCAGCATTTATAACATTTATCGTATATTTATATTTACGTGTTTCTTACGCGGACTCAAAATTGCCATTTTGAGAACAATGAACAGAGATGTTGTCCGGAAAATAATATTGTTGGGAGTATTGTATAATTACGTGTAGTTATATTCGTAGTTTTTGTTTCCTTGCACAGCTAAAGTGCGGCCGGAAAATACTTCTAGATTAAAACCATTCTCATTGACATTGAATGAGTTCATCTATCCCGACTTAACTTCTATGATCTTTCGCACTACTAGCGAATGTTAATAATACTACACAATAATACAAGTACGAACACATTGCTATTATATCACAATACTACTTCACCCGTAACCCATACAATTGCTGTATACTGTAAACGTCAAATTTTACTCCCATGCGTTCTATTTTAGTTGATGTATATGAGTAGATTCGGCAAAGAGGAGCAATTTCCAATGTAGTGCGATGAGCAACGTAGAGGAGTGGCACGGAAACTCCGTAAGTACATTTGTTCAGTGCTATTCCACTGGTCGTGTGAATGCTTTTCAGTACATACATTTCGGAAACAGCATATTTCGAAGAAACTAGAAAACGTAATAGCGAGTGTGTCGGATTTAGAATGCATGTATTTCTCAATGTTACCGTAAGTTTGATGGAATACTTTCACGGACAACGGTATCTTCACGTTCAATAAGAGGTTCAATTTTAGTCAAAAGGAAGTCACATGTCTTTGAAGTCATCCGGCAAAAGTTTCTGAAACTACGTGGATCCTCAAATTTCAGTTCTTGGAAAACCATATTCGAAACTCCTCTACCCAAGTCTCTCCGCTGGAGCCACTTGCGAGTCCACAGACGTCTGCGTCGAATTTTGTTAGTTTTCAATGCTTTATTACGTTTTATTTGCTTTATTAGCAATAATACACATAACGCGATGCCAATCAAAACTTCTTGATCGTCGTCCGTGTTATTTTATTACAATTATTTCACATCACAGATTTACTTCCAAAAACGTCGTTGGAAATTATAGGTTAAGTTGTCTCTAACTAACTGTCAGTTCTATTTTTCAAACTCGGAAGGGACGAACTATTCACTTGCATAGTATGAACACATATATTTCAATATTAATTAATACCGCTACAGTTTTAAGTCATATGACAAATTGCATGATATCTCTAAAGAGAAATAGTATGATTTCTTAGGGGTGCGTCGAAAGATGCATTAAGTTGTTACAGGGTTTACTTCAAATTTGCAACTATAACATCGCTCGATGTGGAATGGTTGTTTTCATAATTAAAAAATATTTATTCTACACGTCGTACTCGTTTGACTGAAACAAGTGTGGAAACATATTTAATGATTTAAATTTTTAATAGATGCCACTCAGTTTGTGATTTCATGGAAGCTTTTTAAAACAGTAAGTGTTTCAGCACGTTATGTAATATATTTTCGTCATTATTTTATGTGTAAACATTTACGCGTCCGTATCGCCTATGCTCACTCATGAAAGTCGCGAACATAAACGATGCGAGTACGTAAACGATACAGAACGCCCGCCTTGATATGGCCGCTTGGCCTCTCCGCGTTGTTCTCCGCACTACACTGAAACTTGCCGCTCTTTGCCAACTCTATATAATGAGTATTAATATAGGCAGTATGATGCATCGATACAACGCACACGTGGATCCCTACCCACGTGTGCGCCCTTGGAAGTTGGCAACATGGCGTCATACATACTTATATGTGTTCTATACGTTCCCAAAGTTTCATATATTTTTGAATTTTAGCTATTTGATTACCATTTGTCCGTTGGTAGTATACATATCAAATGATTTATTTGTATGTATACGAATAGGATTGTAAGTTATTGTATACACAAATATAATATGGTATTCGCAAGTACTGAAATTGGTGAGTTTTCACTGTTTCTGATCACAACGCGTTGTAAGTATTAGAATTTACCCAGGATGTATACCTCCCGAACAGTGAGTAATATTTAACTATTGTATAGAATAAGAAGAAGTTACAGTCGTCTTAATAATATGTGATGTATAATAATAACACTGGTCAACAGGGCTTTTTTTTCTTACACTCTGATACGTGCACGTTATGGATTTTTTCATTGTAATTCTGAAAATATTTTCAAAAATTGGCTATCACGTCAGGTTTCCGAGAATTGTTTTTTTTTACATATAAGACCCTACAAGCACGTAATTCGACTCAAATTGACTCAATGTATACATTTCTTGTATTCGCACCACAACTTCTTTCCCCCGAATCTTGGCGATGTTAGTGACGAGCATGGGGAAAGATTTTATCAAAATATTTCCACTATTGAAAAACGCTTTCAGGGCAAGTGGAATAGCGAGATGCTTGCTGACTACTGTTGGACTTTAATTTCGGAATGTTCTTCATGCCAATATAAAAGAAAAGTGAAAAGAAAGACTTTCTAAATACATCCCAGAATAGCATATACTTAGTTGGTGTTAGTATTGTATGATCAATATGAATTTCATTAATAATAATTACTAGAAATATAAACCAAAAAAGTTTGTATATAATTCATAAAGAAAAATAAAAAAAATGAAAATTTGTTGTTCTGTGTAACCAAAGGAGGTTGTGGGGAAATTATTGCGCTAACGTTGCGCGCTATTGTTTTTCGCTTTGTTAAACTTTTCTTTCGTTCACGTCGCATTGCACCGTCTTTTCAAATTGAATGCAGATTTTTTGGCGGGAAATTTCCTTTTAGTATGTAAAAGCTTTGTTTTAAAGCAAATTTCATATCTCTGAAAAATAGTACTGCTTTGATGAACTTTAATAATTAAAAAAAAAGAGTAGTGAAAGTCACTTCAAAGTAAAGTCTGCATTTAATTTGAAAAAGATGGTGGATGAATATCTGAGATTGGGAATGTCTCTAGAACTGTTCTTATATAAATCGATAGAAAATCGATATTTATCGATGTATGGAAAAGATGTATTTTTATAGCTACAATTTCCTATTCATTTTTATTTAAAGTAATATATTTGATAAGATTGATATATCTCAGTAACTATTTACCTGTACCTAGTAAATATTTAAAGAAACCGAAAAAAACAAACCGCTTTCATTGGATGATATACGTAAAATATAGAATTATCTTTCGAAAAATTATAAACACAATATATGTAATTGAATATGGTATACAGTTCTTGATATTTTGAAAAAAAAGGCTTTATTAAATCTGATCAACAAAAAAAGCTATAACTGAAAAAAAAATTTTTGAGTTGTACGGTTTAAAGTATGTTAATAGGGTGTTAAGCTACTTTTTTTTCTGAGAAACCCTATATGACATGCTTATATTTCTACATAGAATCAAACAGAAAAAGTCGTCTATAAAATACAACATTGGTGTTCCGTTTAAAAAATTGTTAAATATCTCAGAAACTGTTGAACCCAGGTATAGGGAATATAACAGTGACTTGCCTTTATTTCGTCCTCGTCATCGAAATATGCAATAATATCTTTCTTTTGGAACACCTTCTATATTTCAAAATAATTTTAGAACGTGCTCCTAATGGACCTACATATGCTCCAGCAAAAAGATTTTAAATATGTGTTTTTTTATATGCGTTTTTTGTATATCACCCGAGGCGAATGTGGTGCTCCACCCTGTATACCGCTTAATTATTTAATATTTAATGTTATCACCAGTAAATATGAAAGTATCCCAACAATCTAGCGTTCTTAATTATATGGCCACCACTGTATATTATGTAAACAGTATTAAAAGCGAATATGTATATCTTTCCTAAGAAATTCCCAGTTCCCGTTTTGTATGAATCTGATGACATCCGCAAATTCTTGTTAATAAAATGATTACATATATTAATAGTATATTACGCAATGAGCATTTAATGATACCCATTAAGACACGAGTATTGTAATGAATATGAGTGTCTTAATAGGATTAAATGCGAGTTGCATACACTATTTTTTCTATGACCCCATAATATCCTACGTATTTCTTCAATTTTTACTATTTAAATAGATACAGAGAACTGTCAAGTTTAATGAATTTTTATATCTGTCAGATATGTAGCCACGGCCATATTGAATATTGGAATGTCGCATTCCTATTGGATATAAACTTGTATCGTAATGAAAAATCTGTATTCCTATTGGATTAAACTTGTATCGTAATGAAAATCTGTATCGTAATGGACATCATTAAAGTACAGGTTCAGCATATCTAATAATATCTAATAATAGAAAAAGATAATTAGATTACAATAAATTTTTCGACATATAAATAAAGATATCAGAACATATTTTTGAACGGAGAATACTAGTTTATACGTGATTTTTAGGTATTATTTTGTGCAAGCAAAAACATTTGATCAGACCGCAAAATAGTTACATACTTATGTACATCGTTTTAGACACCTAGAGCACCACCAATTCTAATTTAAACTATCATTTCTCAAAAATAATTTACGTTTTCGGATACAAGTTATATTTTTAAACATAAACGGTTAAAATAAAAGTAATAGTATTCTCTTAATATAACTCAAAACTATAATAATTTAGTAAATGAATAATTTTGATTGAAGTTGGATTGCGTTCTTCAAAAGCCGAGAAAAGTATTTTTAAATGCCAATATCTTATTTATAAATTCTTCTCTATAATTAGAACTTATGCTTAAAAGCTGACGTCATTAGCACAAATATGTTTCCACATACCTACTTATAATGTTTACGCAATAATTGTAATTTTAACAAGTTAATCAATATTCTCCTTTATCTTATCACAGGCATGACGCTTTCTCATTCATCAGTATGTATAGAGAAGGACGACCTATCATTTACAGCAAAAAATTGCGTGTTTTCATATATACCTATGTACATACAACGTACAACTTCAAATTTTAAAGAAAGAAAAACTGACAAAAACGACCAACTTGCGATTTTAGAAAGCGAGTACTGCAATAAAACTAGGAACCGTAACATTATTGTTATTTTTTAATTTACCGTCAACGCGTATACAAAATAAACCACAGTTAAACCGGAATTACCTTTCACTTATTTTTCACAATGAATCAGAATGTGATTTATTCAACTTATTTTGATATTGGAGTTTTTATTTGTGTTGTAACATACCTTTCGAATTTGATCGCATACGTATATGTTAAGTAAAAACTCTAAATTGAGATCACATGTGAAGATTGGCGCCACTTTTTATTGAGACGATCAGTTTTATCAGATTTACCGACGTTCTGGCATAACATAACACAGTTACATAACCTAGAAAAGTGCGACACAGAACAGTGCACAACAAAACCAAACAGCTGTTCTAACCCCGATAACTTCACATTGACCTAAGCTTCACGTCCCACCAGCACTTACATTATGCGCACAACAAGCACGTACGCCGTTTCTATCAAACATACTCACGCGATCGTGGCCAGTTGAAAATACATATTCTGAAACCAGTTCTTTGTTTACGATTCGTGTAGTATTTATTTTCGCGTTTTTTTTCTGATTAGTTTACATTCATTAATTTTATGAATTCGAATTTTTTAAAGATTTAATTCACCAAGTACCAATATTAAGTAGAATGTGTGATACAAATGCCCACAGCTTTGTCTTAATTATATGTACAGACAGATACTAACTGGTCTTACGATGACGAATCGGACAATTGCAATATTGCAGTGTGACGAACTCGAGGTAGGCGACGTGTATCACGACGCCAGAAATTCAAATGGAACGCGCGTGTAGTCTGCTTCGACAAAAGTAGGTACTACGGTAAATAGAGTGTGACCTAAAATATCATAATTTTCTTGTACATTGACATGTCAGCTTTGCCGAAGCATTTTGATTGATTCAGAGTATATGTATATTAAACTTACGGTTAGAATACACGCAGAGAAATATTATCTTGAGTTAAAATAGACTGTTTTAGTTAAAAACAATCCCGTATTTGTATATCCGCAAAACTATATTGTGTTATCACAAGAATATTATTTTCTAAGAAAATTGTCTTGTCGACCACTGAATTGACAATTTATGGGCAATTTAACGGAAAGTACAGGTTTTACTGAGTCCAAAACGGCCCCTCTTTTCTTGCGGAGATTAGTCTAAGATACCTAAAAATCGTTGTAAAAAGTGTTATTTTTAGTTTATGTTTCGCTAGTGTTTTGACATTTCTGCGGGGATTTTCAGTTAATATCCAGTCAGAATCCCCAAAATCTCAATCGTGATATTGGTTACCCACTCTCCAGTATTTGGAAACTCGCCCTTTCCGCTTCTTCGACCCGTGCTCACTGTTCCGCATCGTTACCTCGCGCTCACCGTTCCGTTTCCCTGCACAGTGGTATATATACCTCCGCACGTCCACCTTGTCAGAAGGTTTTCGCCTCTAGCGTGGTTGACACGTCGAGTTAATGTGACCTTCTGGCGCCCCCTAGGTTTGCTCCTGAAGAAGCCACTTACATTAGTGCCGAAACATCGAGTTTGAGTGAGTTGTATATATATTTTTTGTATTTTTCATTTTCATTTTTGTTTTGTTTTATTTTGTAGTGTATATACAGGATGTGCCAATTATCTGAATTCGGTCTATTATATCTTACCTATTAGTTTAATTAAAAAATGTTTTAAGTAAAAGTTGTTCGGGATCAACTGCTCTATATCGTAAAATTATTTTAGTGTATACAGGGTGTTCAGTTTTGGCTGAGCGTTATAAAATTTTCTTTTTTTAAATGGAACAACCTATATATTATGACATTTTCAGATTCCCCGTTGTAAATTAAGATAATTTTGTCTGACAAACCTAGTACTAAAAATTAACCGTTTCCGAGATATTTCAATTTTAAGAGAAAAAGATCATTTTCATGGTTGTCTTTGAAAATTAATTCCGTCTGTACTCATATTTGTTTTGCAACGATTCTTTGGCATAATTATGACATTACCTTAAGTTAAACAATCTATGCCAAATATCTTCACTATAGCATACAGGGTGTTTCGAAATTGAAAATTAATCGTTGCATTTTTAATACGGTAAAACTCGTTTTTTTCAAATGGAACACCCTGTATATTTTTATGCCATTTAATAGTGCTTCAAGTTCTCTTTCAACCACTTATAACATTCCCTATAGCTAAAGATAATACTTTTTGAGATATAGGTAATTTACTATAAAATACATAAACATTTATTGATATTGGTAAGATGAAGTCAACAGTGCTGTGCCAAGTCTACTAATAGGTAGATATAAAACGATGTCTACTTTAATAAAAACATAAATAGAAAAGTAAAGGCTTATTAAGTACAAACAAAATTTTACCAAAAATAAAAAAAAGGGTTGTAAATACAAATATCTATTATAAACATAAGTATAGAAGGGTTATAAAATGTCTTCGAAATGGCCACCTTCATTGTTTATACACAGCTCTAACCGCTACCGAAATGACAATTTAACACGTAAAAGTGTTATTCTAATTCTTTCTTTCATGCTAGCAACAGTAGTTGATATTTCTTGATACACAATATTTTTTATATGTCCCCACAGAAAGAAATCTAAAGGAGTAAGATCGGGAGATCTAGCTGGCCAAGAAATAGGTCCACCCCTTACAATCCATTTATTACCGTATATTTGTGTTAATAATTGTCGTACCAACACATGATTATGGCAGGGAGCACCGTCGCGTCGTGTTGGAACCACATATTTCTTCTAGTAAGAAGTGGTACATCTTCTAGCAAATTTCCAAGTTCGTTGAGCAAAACATGTCTGTATCTTTCACCTCGTAAAGGACCGTCGAAGAAATGTGGACCAACGACAGTATTGCCAATGATACCACCCCACACGTTAAGTAACCATCTGTTTTGGCGACGAATTACATAAATTATGTGTGGATTCATGTCTGTGTAATAATAGTAGTTGTGTCCGTTTACATAACCATTATTGTGGAAATTAGCTTCATCGGTCCATAGCACATTATTCAAAAATTCCGGGTCTTCGTTCATTTTTGCCATTACCGTTCTGCAAAATTGTATTCGCCTATTATGATCTAAAGGTAACAGCTCCTGATGCAGTTGCATTTTATACGGATGATATTTATTCTGTTTCAATATCCTTCTTAAAGAACTTACACTAATATCCAAATCTCTACACATTCTTCGTAGGCTGATATTGGGGTGTTCTACTACTGTCTGCAAAACCCGTACTTCATTTTCGTCCATAGTAACAGTATTTTTGCGTAAATGTGGTTTGTACTTAACTGAGCCGCAGTCCACAAATCTGGTATACATATTATGATTAATAATAAATATTTCTTCTGGTATTATAAAATTTTTAATAGAAACTATCATTTTTTAATTGTACACATCTTTTATTTTTGTTTTTATTAAAGTAGTCATCGTTTTATATCTACCTATTACTAGAGTTGGCACAGCGCTGTTGACCATCTTACCATTATCAATAAATGTTTATGTATTTTATAGTAAATTACCTATATCTCAAAAAGTATTAACTTTAGCTATAGGGAATATTATAAGCGATTGAAAGGGAACTTGAAGCACTATTAAATGGCATAAAAATATACAGGGTGTTCCATTTGAAAAAAAAACGAGTTTTACCGTATTAAAAATGCAACGATTAATTTTCAATTTCGAAACACCCTGTATGCTATAGTGAAGATATTTGGCATAGATTGCTTAACTTAAGGTAATGTCATAATTATGCCAAAGAATCGTTGCAAAACAAATGTTAGTACAGACGGAATTAATTTTCAAAGACAACCATGAAAATGATCTTTTTTCTCTTAAAATTGAAATATCTCGGAAACAGTTAATTTTTAGTACTAGGTTTGTCGGACAAAACTATCTTAATTTATAACGGGAAATCTGAAAATGTCAGGTTGTTCTATTTAAAAAAAAAGAAAATTTTATAACGCTTAGTCAAAACTGAACACCCTGTATACACTAAAATAATTTTACGATATAGAGCAGTTGATCCCGAACAACTTTTACTTAAAACATTTTTTAATTAAACTAATAGGTAAGATGTAATAGACCGAATTCAGATAATTGGCACACCCTGTATTATGTACTTTACTATGACGCGGTCACAACCCGTAAGTCCTCATAACATGTGTTAATATGTTTATTTACTTTTACGGCCGCTGCTATAGCAACGGCCGCGAAATTGGACTTCGTGGACTCTGTTTCGTTTGCGAATTGGTAACTTCCAAGGCTGACGAAGAAACTAACAAAGCGCTTGGCTGTAGTAAAGGCGTAATATTACCATGCAAAAAGAAAAGGATAACCAACCGAAGAAGGTGCAAAAAAAAGAACAGTCAAACGGTTAAATCCAAGAACACTCGGCTGCAGTTAGTTGTCAAATAATTCGAGAACTACATTGTATTATCAAAAGATATCGGGTCCTGTTTTGAAAAGGTGGGTAAGAAATTAATGTTGATGGACCAAAATGATATACAGTCAGAAACGTTCATATTCGTACAGGTAAAAAAATCGCTTGTTTTACAAATAGAAGATAAAAAACGATTTATTTCATACAAATCGATCACTAACGACCAGAACAGCTTAAATGTGGAATATTTCGCTAATAAGTTAATTATGAACAAAGTTACAAGCTTTTGAAGTAGACATGGAAAAATTCACCCCTCCTTTGTGGTGAAAGTTGAATTAAATTTGTGTCACTAAAAAGAAAGAGTATGATTTGTTCATCAAAATCCAAAAATTTCAATTGATTATCTGCAGCGGTTCCAAAGTTATGAATTTTTTGCTTTACGAAATAGAGGCGAAAATCCGTGCAACTCGCGTTACAGAGCGATTTTCGCCTCTATTTCGAAAAGTAAAAAATTCATAACTTTGGAACCGCTGGAGATAATCAATTGAAATTTTGTATTTTGGATGAACAAATCATACTCTTTCTTTTAGTGACACAAATTTAATTCAACTTTCACCACAAAGGAGGGGTGAATTTTTACATGTCTACTTCAAAGCTTGTAACTTTGTTCATAATTAACTTATTAGCGAAATATTCCACATTTAAGCTGTTCTGGTCGTTAGTGATCGATTTGTGGCGAAATAAATCGTTTTTTATCTTCTATTTGTAAAACAAGCGATTTTTTTACCTGTACGAATATGAACGTTTCTGACTGTACGATGGCGTCATGAGTATTTACGTAACAAAAAAGTATCGCAGTAAATGGAGAGATATGTATATTTATGCTGTGTTCAAATCTAAATTTCTATTATAGCAGGAAAACGCAAAATGAACTATGACTTTGATATCATCAGATAATTCTATTTAGTGACATTTTTTCGTATTGTCACAATAAGGAGAGGAAAGACCATCTATTTGTCAATATTTCCGTTACTATTCAACCTATCCGAATAATTCGGGGCTCGTTTGAAAGAGAATTGTGTGGATTTTATGGGATTCGTTCATATTCTGTACCCATTAGTTTCAAGCTGGCGAACTAGAGGCCGTTTTCTGCAGCGGTAACTTATTTTTACGATTTTCTGTAAAAAATTAAATGGAACCTTGCTGTTGCTTTAATGGATTCTTAAGTAGCTTTGAATATCTTATATTTGACTGGAAAGCGCATCTCGATATCTATCCGTTCTTAATTTATTACGAAAAAAGTAAAACGCTAGGATAAAACAATAAATATAATCATTTATACAATATGATCAAGTTAACTGCAAAAGAAAAACAAAAGTACGTAACCATAGAAATTTTAAACCGCTTAACCTCACTTATTCAACTGAATTAATTTAAGGAGGATGACACCGTTCGACTATTTTTCCTCGAAATGTGACTCTAAAGCGGAACGAATTTTTACCGATGACACGAATGTTTGTACCTCCTCAAATAGTGCTCAAAGTGCTCGCCACCATTATTCACATCGCTTGAGGTGTTTGTGGGTAGCTAAAGTAGTAGACGGCAGCTTTTACTTCCACTGGTGTTAGGCAACGAATGGCATTTCGAATTCTGTCTTGCATATCTTACCTTGTCGTAGGTTTCGTTTGAAAGCCAAGACTTTTTAGTTGTCCCCACAAATAAAATCAAAACTAGTCGAGTCAAGTAGCCTCCTTAGCCAAGGAAAAAGCTTCTCCTTTCTATCCACGTTCTGTATATATTTCATCAAAGTGTCACCTAATATTAATTGTTAATTACATAAATGTGATGGGCAGTTGAACGAATATATTTTGCCTGGTTTGAAGGGGCACATCTTCCCATAGAACGGGCAACTCATTACGAAATAAACTCTAAAAGTTAGTGGTTTGTAAAAGAAATAGAGTCCAATGATTGTATCCCCTACTATACTGCAACAAACATTGACACTCCGGCGTTCCTAATATTGCACTTCGCACATTCAGTGGGTATTTTCGGCAAATACAATTTACTTTACCGTCGATGTGAAAAGTCGCCTCATCTGTCGAAAGAATTTGCAATAAAAATGGAGGAATTTTGGTAATCATCCCCAAGAACCAATGATCCAAATAATACCCATGTGCATACCACATTACCCTCTTTCACCCTCTTCATTCCGCTCACCACTCGTAAAAATCATTTCAAATGCTTAAAGTCAACATCAATCGAAGACCAAATAATTTGACATTTCTGCCTAATACTATTATTCGAGATATATGATGTTTCCCAAAGCCAACTTATCTTTCAAATTATTGGCTGCGATCTTGTAGTCTTTAACACTTGCTTTTTACATTTTTTGCGATACATTGAGAACGAATAGATATATCGAGATGCGGTTTTCAGTCAAATATAGGTTATTTAAAGCTACTTAAGAATCCATTAATGCAAAAGTAACGTTCCATTTAATTTTTAAACAAAATTCTCAAAATAAAAAAACCTAATAATCGATTATGACATATATCACGTAATTATTACTATGGCGGTAATTTTATTATGAACTGGGAACAAGTGGGGTTGCTTTTAAAGATACCGACAAATGATATGTGAAAAAGTTGTTTACAATTTAATTTTAGGCTCATATGCGAAATTTGAAATATATATCTAAGATAAATGAAAATTACAATCTTTTCCGTTTTATTTGTGTGATTAAAAACGCTGTTTTCTTTTGCTAAATAACTTTTAGAAATGATTATAAACTCATTTAATCAATAACAAGTCTTTCTTATGACTCCGACGATAAAACAACTTCTCACATGTTGCAAACTTTATCGCTCATCATGTATAAAATACAAGCGTCTGTTCATTAAATATTAATAAGTATGTATATCAATCAAGCAACTGGAAAAATATATTTGTATTTACTTTATTGTGTATAAAATTTACTTATTTATTATATTACATTAAAGAAATATTGAGGATGGAAAAGCTCCAATATTGTAAAAAGGTATATCGAAGAATCTATAGAAAATAAAAGGAAAATTGCTTCTTCGATTCTATCAAACAATTGAATGGTGTTATGCAACAGGGAACCAGCCATTACTAAAAACATATAAAGTTGGTTCCCTGTTGCATAACACTATTCAATTTAACCATCGACTCCGTCTTTGCCTGATTTGGAACTAACATTGAGAGCAGAACTTTCAAAGCCTATTTACCAACATTTCGTGCTAATATCTCATCATAGTTCATAAAGTAGGGATGAGCCAAATTTGTGTACGTAAAAAGGAGGAGTCAAGGAGTAAAGTTCCATAATGAACGGGTTGAATATAGTTTTGTGTTTATTTATTATGTATATTCCAGACACGTTAAATAATACACAAAAATATATTAGTCAAAATACAACTAACTTGACATTCTAGTTGACATGTCATTCTGTAACTTGATATTAATAGTAACTTAATACAACAACTACAATACAATATACTCTTATGTTCGATTGTTTTTTTAAGAAGTATTTTATATAATTAATCATTTGTTAGTTTAAAATTTTTGATATGTAATAATACTGTCGAAACCACGAAAGAAGAGCCTCAAGAGTCACAAATTGCCGCGTCTAGTAACGACACACATTTCTAAAGTTATTAGTCAAGATACTTTAAAAGATAACAACATAAACGTGTGCCATTAGTCCATAACATATTGGTAGGACAGACGTTTCATTAACCTGGTGCAGTCAGTAATGTACAGGATATCGAAATATAACCAAAAGAGATTTCTATACCAACTACATACAGCCGCTCTTCGAGACGTAATTTGATTAATGTTGTTTTACCGGTTGTCGAATTTCAAATAGGTTATAACCTCATAGTTTGACACTTCGTTATGTGCGCGCCATTGCATTTTTGAAATACTACCAGAAGTTACGGTATCTAATATTACGCTGAAGTACCGATTTGATTTGTACGTTAATTTATTGATGACGTAGGGCTCCTCTTCCGTGATTTCGACAGTACTTTAAGTAATTTTTAATAACTAAGAATCGCGCAAGTATCTAGCATTCAAAAACGGGTCAAGTATGTACTTATACTTTATAGTAACTTCTTAAATTCTCTTCAGATTAAACATTTAAAAAGTGTAATGACCTGTACACATAAGTGAACGACAGAGTACAACTTTTTCAATCGTGCTCAAAGCTATTTCCAGGAACACCGTGATATGTAAACTACTGCGTAGGGTACGGTTCGGTGGTTCTGGTGGTGTATGTTGGCAAACGGTTACAATAGTGTTTGTTTCCTATCATTCATTCCAAGTGCGCTCATATATACATATAGTGTTACAGTAATTCTGTAGAACTGCTAGCCACTCGGAAATCCGGGGGTTGTTTACGTTTGTTACATAAGCATGACCACAAAGAAAAGGCCACAGAAGGAAAAAACTTGGACGTTATTAACGCACTATATACACACTGAAAAAAATTTCTATGCGAATTTACAACGATAATCGCGGGCAACTTTGTTACCCACGATTATTATAGTAAAATTACTCTCTGATGTAATTTTTCTATTCCATTAGTAAATAACCAAGCAGAATATGCGATTTTACAAATCATGACTTTAGTTACACAGTTTGTATTTGTAACATTACAAATCATGCTAGTATATTAATTAAATAGTGGTGTAATGTTACAAATACTCACTCAATTAAGCAGTATATATGTACCTATATTTATGCAAAAATGCTAGTTACTATTCCAGTATAAATAATAAATTACATCTACATATATGCATGTGTCTATAGTTCGATATTCTGTGATGCTAATAAATCTAAAAGCAACAGCATTTTCATTAATTATATCAATATATTATTATAAAATCAAAAACTTTCTAAGATGACTATACATCCATTTATGCCGCCTTCTAATTCATATAACACAACTGCACACATGGACGCTAGTATCTAGGGTGCATTTGTATTGCAGTGTACCCAATATCCACCTCGCAGCTGATGCCTTGCATGTTTCTGCTTGACTTGCATTTTTTTTACAACAGCGGGCAAAAGTAAAATAATAAATTTACAATTACTGTTTGGAGATTTACAATGTATATCAGGGTGATAAAGCAAACCAAACAGTAAGATTCATTGCACCTTTGTAATGCACAAAGTAATACTGTGTTGTTACATATAACGTTATCGTAATACTACATATTTTACGTTTTTTTGTCAACCCATTGTAATTTAACAGTGAATATATATGTATATCTTCATGTTATTATTTTGTACGAGTATTTTCACTGTAATGTTAGGATGTTTATCTATGTAATTTTACTGCTATTTTTTACAGTGCATATATAAATATCTTTATTCAATCTATCGAGTACGTTCTTCTGCTCCACAGAAGTATTTCAAGGTCGGATTAAATATTCCATTTGCTGTTTGTATCCACATCGGTGCGTATCGTAATACCTAAGCACTGGCATAAATCAAAATAGCTTATCCGCGCACAAGGGTACTGTGTCATCTGGTCGACATAAACGCAAACGATTTCGCCGTCACATCACGATTCGAAATCTTTCTGGAGTTGCCCCTATTTGAATTTTATATTAAAACGGCTATATTTGGCATGTATTTGGTATTACGGTTTAGTAGTAATTTAGATTGTTGTTCTGCATACGCTGGCTTTATTTTCTTATATTACATTTTCTTGGTTTCGTTGTTATAGGAACCAACTTGCTTGTTTTTAGTAGTGCCTCTTCCTTGATTCCTATTTTGAAAAAAAGATGTGTTTGTAGCATTTTATTATCGGTACTGTTTTACTATTTTTGCTTAAAAATATATTTGCAGTTATAAATGTAAGAATGTATTACACATTAATTAATACTAACATTAAAGGCAACCTGTGAATTAAACTGTCTGTTTGACAACTATATGACTTATGCCAAGGCCGCTAAAGTATGGCATCAATGGCATATTTAAGCAAATGACAACGCATTGAAATATTGATGATGTATGGGACCGATAGGAAAAGCACGCAAACCGAAGTTTGTAATTTATTTAATCATTTATTTCCACAGAAACAAATTTCACAATATACAGTCATAAAAAAATAGAAAGACTAGAAGTACAAAAGATAAACAAAATGTCGAATGTACAGAATAGATTAAAAATTGACATTTACAGAAAAGAAACTAATACGAATAGATTCATTCTGGCTCAAACCGTTGTAAGCAACAGATAATGTCCGCCATACATTTTTTAATTAATAGATTGGTCAAATTCCCACTGAATAAAACGAGATTTCAGGATGAATGAGCGTTTATTAAGAAAATATGGTTTCTTTTCTGCAGACGTCGGATGCACGTTTAAAAAAGTCCAATATAGGAAACGCGTGAGAAAGTCGAAAAACGACTTTAGTCCCATCGAATCACCGGGAAAAAAATTATTAAGTTACCGTTCCACCACATAACCAAAGGATTGAATCGTGTTTTTCAACAATACAACTTAAATGTTTATTATAATACATAAAAAATAAAAAATCTTTTAAGCAACCCGAAAAACAAACCGGAGATGAGACAGATGTCTGGAATATATAGAAGTGCATGCACAGACTGTTATTTATTCATTAAGTATTCGATTGATGATGAGAGCCCATGCGTTCCCGAATCACGTGTCCCGCGTAATCAGACGTTGTGATGTTGTTACCGAAGTTTTATCTGTAACGTACGAGCCCGCAGTCCTTGAAATCACACTGATAATTTGATTCCTATTAATTTCATCACAAATAGTGTATTTATGTTGACCTACAACTACGTATCTCGAACAGACTTGTTAGAGCTTGGCGAAAAATACATAGACGCGTATTTTAAAATAAAAATATTACTTATATTGATAGGCGGTTCTAGTTAGTGGTGAAGCCAGAGTTATACTGAATAGACAACCTAGATTTCTCAAAAGTTAACAGGAATTAAACATTTTATAAAGGATCGACATCGCCGGTAAATGAAACAGAAATTATTTTTTTTCGAAGGCTTGTGGTTTTCGAGATTTTTTGAGTTGAAAGATGCCCGAGGAAGTCACGTGACCCAAACGCAAGCTGATTGGTTGAGCTCCGCGTGACGTAGAAAACCACTAAACAAAAACAACATGGTGAATGATGTGGTAAAAAGTGCATTTTTCCTACGAGAGTTACGAGATTATAGAATATTTTTGTCTCTAAAAAATTGGAAAGCTTTATCGTTGTAGTAATTTTGTATTTCCCATTTATTACCTCATATTAAATTATTTATTGTGCTAATTAAACAAGGAACTATGGAGTTCTTTAGAGCAGATAGCGGGAATTTTCCTAAGGTTGACGCGGAAACACTGATGGTGTTCTTTGAGAACAATGCACAGTATCATGCCTCTGAACTTTGGGGAATAAAAACAGTTCGGTAAGTAAATTCCTTAATTTAAAGTGTGGAATAATAATACTACTTATATAAGTGATCTAGGTAAGTAGTACCATAAGGTTGTTTTGATGAGAAGACCAATAGCACCCGTTACTTAGCTTATATTAAATTTGTTAGCTAATAAGGTTACTAAATTTTACAATGTAAATAATTATGTAGATGTTTACTTACTGAATGCAAACGACAGCTTTTTGTAAGCTACCATACTAGATACGGTTGTTGCTATTAGTGAAGTGAAATGAAAAAAAAAACAATATAAAATAAAGAAAAATCAACATAGGTCTGTGCTCAACCATATTTGAGTAAATGTATACGTAGGTACCTAGGGGAAAGTGGTACATACTGGGACATGGTGCATAGTGGGACATGGATTCTATGCTTCATCTATTGAAAAATAGCTACGCTAATCAACATCATTAGTAAAGAGTAACCTATTATCGACTTTCTAAACCAACATTCTCTTTATTACCGACAGCGTATCTCGGGTAAAAGTAATGGCGACCATCGGCAAAGAGTAAAGTTACAACTGAATGTTGATAATAATTGCGTGAATTTGTGTATAACATTGGATGTAAGTTTGCTTAATAATTTTAAGCCGGTTTCTAGACATTATTTAAGGTATGTATACATTAACGAAGTGTTTTAATAAATATTTCTGGTTTAAAAATAAAAGAAGTTAGTAATATACTAGTGGTGCATACTGGGACTTGTTTTGATGGTATATAATGGGACAGTCCCAGTATTAACAACGTATTCGTTTTTTTTTATTCTTTGCAGATGCCGAAGGTTAATAGAAGAGATCTGAGAAAAAAAATAAAAAATGCATCAAAACTATGAAAATAATATGAAAACAGCAGTGCAAAAAGTTGTTGCTGGGGAAATGACGGTAAGAAATGCGGGAAATACTTTCAATGTAACGTTCAGTTGCAAAATATCGAGCTATTGACGAAGAAGATCGGCCACAGTTGTCTTTTGAAAGAAAACATGGCTTTCGTCAAATATTCACTGACGAAGAGGAAAAGATGCTGGCTGACTACCTTATTACTGCATGCAATATGTGCTACGGGTTGACGGTGAAAGCTACCTGCCAATTTGCATACAAATTTGCTGTCGCTAATAATAAAGTAATTCCTCAGAGTTGGCATGACCGTAAAGAAGCCGGTATCGAATGGATGAGGTTGTTTCGTCAGAGGCAGTCACAGCTTTGTCTTCGTACGCCTGAAGCTACGAGCTTAAGCAGAGCTACAAGCTTCAATAGATATAATGTCAATCTGTTTTTTGAGAATCTTAAGAATGTGATAGCAAAACATGGATTCACTACAAATCAAATTTATAATTGCGACGGAACTGGAGTGACGACAGTCTATAAACCTCCCAAAATCGTCGCTCCTGTAGGACAAAAACAAGTGGGAAAAATTACAAGCTCTGAACGAGGTATCCTAGTGACCATGTACATTGCCATATGTGCAAACGGCCAATATATTTCTCTGTTCTTTGTGTTCCCACGAAAAAACTTTAAGCCACACATGATACATGGTGCACCACCTGGATCTCAAGGGTCTGCTTTCCCTAGTGGCTGGATGACAGCCACAAATTTTTTAAAATTTGCAAAGCACTTTGTACAGATCACAAGAAGTAGTGTGGAGAATAAAATTCTTTTAATTCTGGACAACCACGAGAGTCATTGTAATATTAATGTTATTAATTACTTTAAAGAAAATGGAGTGGTTTTATGGACGCTACCCCCTCACTGTAGCCACAAGCTACAGCCTCTTGATGTGGGGCGCTATGCTCCTTTCAAATCTTTTTATAACAGAGCAATTGATGATTGGCTATTAAATAGCCCAGGTGTGCCACTTACAATATACAATATTGCTACACTAGTAGGGAAAGCAGTACCTCAAGCTCTTGTACCAACTACAATTATCAACAGTTTTAAAAATACTGGTATTTCTCCTCATAATTCTGAAGTCTTCACAGATGTTGATTTTTTGAGCTCATCTGTTACGGATACGCCATGTACAGATAAAGAAGATTCTTCTGAAGTACCGAGTTCCGACAAAGATAATAATGAAGAACATTTTTTGAACAGTGATCCTTGCTTAAATTTAAAAAGCACATTACTAGATATTGAGTCTACACCAAGTACTTCAACAGCAGAACGTACTACAAAGAAATTTTGTACACCAGACGATGTAAGGCCACATGTGAAAGCTAAAGCAAGGATTAGAACAAGAAACGGAAAAGCAAAGAAAAAGTCTATGGTCTTGACTGAATCTCCATATCTACTTGAACTTAAGAAGAAAATGCAAGAAAAGGAAGAAATGTTGAAAGCTAAGGAGGCAAGGAAAAATAGAGCTCGTAGTGTTCAAAGAAAAGTAATTTCTAGCGACTTTTCAAGTGACAGTGATGTTGAGGAAGACTTAAAGATAACGATTCCCTGGCTGAACTTTCTGATGATGACTTAGACTTAGAGGACAATGACAATAGTTCAGTGTTGGAAATAAAAGATTTTATGTTGGTGACATATCCTCTTAAAAGGAGCGTAAGACATTATGTAGGACAAATCGATAAAATAACCGATGATAGATATTTTGTTAATTTTATGAAAAAGACATTAAACGCGACATTTATCTTTCCAGATAGGACAGATAATGATTTCATAGACTATAATGACATCGTCTGTAAACTTCCTAAACCTGTTCTAATTGGAGGTACAGAGAGAGCAGTTAAGCAGCTCAGATTTAAATTTGATTTTACACATTCTAATGTGCAGTAATATTCCCTTTTGTTGCTTTAAATACTTAAATGCATTTTTTTATATTTAGAATGAATTTTCCTTTTGTTTGAAATAAAAATTTTCATCAATGTGTCAACACTTTTTTATTTAAAAAATGTCCCTTTATATACCACGCTCATATTTTCCTGTGTCCCAGTATAAACCAGGGAGTGGTCCATGCAGGGACGGCGGTCTATAAAGGGACATATTTTTTTTCTACTTTGTTTTTTAACATTTGGGACACTGATTTTTTGTGTCAATAATATATATCACATTCTTCCCACAGAAAAAAAAATTGATTCTCTAATAACAAAAGTAGGCTTCTAAATTACATTAAAAAAAAAATCGTCCCAGTATACACCATCCTCCCCTACTTTGTTTAAATTTTCTAAAAGAAGTAAGATTCTTATTCATTCCAACCTTATTCTATCGTTCCATGTATGGAATTAAATAGTGCTAACTATATTCCTTGAATTGTGTGTTTCTAGTAAAAAGAAATCGTCCGAATACAAAGCGCAAGTAGTCAAGCCATTGATTTCGATAACATAAACATGGTTTCATACGTCACACGTTGTAGTTCACGTAAACGCCGCGTTTTGGGAGAGCGCTGTAATCGTGCTTCTTTCTTCCCCGATTTGTAGGTGAAAAAAAAATTTTTTTTCGTCTGGGAATAAAAGAAATGGCTTTTTCTCATCATTATCTTTAAATTTAAAGAATAATTGCAAAGTACATAGGTTCTCTATTGTACAGTAAATAGGCAGAACAGTCGATATTGGGCAAGCACCAATCTTTACTTGATGGAAAAGAGACACACTCAGTACCCACAAAGAGTTAAGGTGTGGACAGGTACTCTAGGGCGGTGTATAATTAGACATTTTTTTCTGCAATACACTCCTAGTCCTGGAGTGCGGAGACTTGAATATTGAATTTAATTTTTATTGCAATTTTATGTTTAATACGTTCTTAAATTTACAAGGGTAAATATTAATTTTCTATTTTCTGCACGTAACATAGTAAAACGGCACCAATAATAAAATGATAAAAACACGCTTTTTTAAAAATAGAAAAAAGGAAGTACTATTTCAAAAAGACAAGTTGGTTGACATAGCAGCGAAACCGAGAAAATAACCTGTTAAGACAATAAAGCCAGCGTATGCAGAAAAACAACCTAAATTACTTTGAGTAAGAGTGTTTCGTTCTAAAACTATAAATATAGAAATGAGGACACTTTCGATAAATTTTTAACGTTCTGTAGATTTTATACTCTACTATATGCATACTTACTCCAAAACTAGTTTCGGCTAATAAATGTCATCATCGCCTGAAATCTTTACTAATTACCAAAGCGCTACAATAAGATTTATTTACAGTCAGATTAAAATCTTCAAAGATCACGTGAATAAATATAGATAAGTTGAAATCGTCGCTACTGTACTACGGTAATTCAACTGTGTTTAAGTTATTTTTAGGGAGTAACTACAACAAGTATAGTACTTAATTTATCGTATTTCTAAATGCCAAAGTTCAATATAAGTTATACAATACTATACTATTAAAGATCATTTGATAGAGTCTAAAAGAAAACGGTACAAACCTGTGTAGTTGTGGATATTTTGATGTTTAGAAGTTGCAAATAGGTATACTCACTCACCTGAAATAAAATAAATTCATTAGAATTCAAGCTCAAGATTTTGCAATATGATAAATATTTGAAAGAAGGTAAATGTCTAAAGATTTAATTCGTGTAATTCATCTTATATTTATTACATGAAATTTTAGTTTTTATATTCACTGACTACACTGTTACTACAAGAACATAAAATTCAATAAATATTTAGAAAAGTATTAAAAAGAAACTCAATCTATGTTTATATACGTGTTGTGTAAAAGAAAGCGGCACCTTAATGCATTAGCTCTGTTTAAGTTATGTTCTCATGTTCTGAATTTCGCTAAAATATTTAATGATATTTTAGTCCAGTCAGAAAATTACAGCTAATTTCAGTGAAATTCTCGTACATAGTTTAATAATTACAAAATAACTAAATAAATAAACCATCCATACAATGTTTAATTCCAAATTATAATATATCATGTATCAGCCACTAGTCCAGATTCAATAAAATCCGAGTCTGAAATTTCAAAATAAAAAGTTGCAACGATTACTATATTCTCTTGAAGAACTAAGGAACAACAAAACATCTCGCTTCAATTTCTTGCTAAATTTGTGCGAAATTAAATCAGAGGTAAGCAACTCTCTTCCGCATAATATACTATATACACATTAATTCTCTTCTCAAACTTTAGAAAGACTGAAAAACAGTATAATAATAATAATAGATAAATTCTTTTAACAAACTCCATTCAATTCTGTAGTACAACTATTTAAGTATAATTGAAGCATCACTTGAAATTAGCGGGAAATGAAAGGTATGAGTAAAAATTTTCCTAGTAGTTGACCTACTTCTAATTTTCACGAAAGGTCCATTACCGTAATTGCAATGGGAAATGAGATAAAAAAATACAATAATACGGTAAAAGCTAGAACAGAATGACTAAATAAAAATAGGAAACGAAAGTTGTTCGCATTCGCATTATACATATATACAGTGGTTTATGTGTACTACAGGGATCTTAGGTAGTGGGTCTGGGCGTAGTATAATTGTAAACTTTGACAAGAAAACTAAATCTAACCCAACTGTTTAAAAGAAAATTGAGAATTAAAACATGTTGGCGAGATACGTATATCTTTTATTACTTTTATTAATTATTAATCATTGCAAAGTGTTTATGTAAGACAAACTAGAAATAAGAGCAAAAGAACAAAAATTACATTCAAAACAGAGATGGGTACGGACCACCAATTTACAGAGATGCCATATATTTATTAAACAGATAAAATCATATTTCATATTTTAGTTAGTAAAATATTCCAATAATAATAATACATATTAACAAATATCAACTCAGAATAATATAAACCTACACAAAGGGAAAAACTCGTTTCTAAAATCTAACCTAAAATGTTACAAAAATAATCTAGAATGTAAATATGAAAATTTAAATTCACCAAAATGTAAAAACATATCAAGAATAGATTCCAACTGGAGTTGTAAAGTCTTAATTCGTACAGATCCATGTAAAACGCAACTAACTACACAATAGAAAAAGACGGGTCATTTTTAAGCTATTATAAATCATGCTTGCCTAACAACTATAGGTTATATCCACAATGACATAATTGTGTACACACATAGTGTACGTGCTTTAGAAAGTCGTAGCAGCACAACGTAAAACTAACCCAAAATTACTATAAGAGTTGGTTTGTTTTGCAGTGAACAGTACACAAGTATATAAATGATAAGTAAGGGTACGTTCATAGCGACGCGACGAAGCGAGCGACAAGAGACGAGACTACATTAGCGACTTAAACTACATGCTGGAATCGCAGCTCTAGCAGTATAAACGCTAAGCTTTGATTGTAGGTTTTTGTTTTAGTCGCTGCTCTAGTCTCGTTGCTAGTCGCTAGCTTCGTCGTGTTACTATGTACTTACATACGTACCCTAAACATCATAAACGTTAAGTACAACATTAATTGGCAATTTGTTCTACACGGACATATTTATAGAACTCTTCTAGATTTTGAATTCACCATATTTAACTTTCGAAATATTTTTTTGATTTTTGAAAAGGTGCCATGGATTTTTGTGATCATCTCTAAGGAATGAATTCGCCAGGATTTCTTCCTGCAACGAACACGTACACAGTCGCAATTAGTAATGTCTTTAATTTAAAATTCGATCGATTTTTTTTCCTAATTTCATTGATGAAAGCCAGCTAAAAGTTTATTCAATAAAAAAACAATTAATTAAGTTCGTATTTAACCGGGATTTATGCTGCAATTCTATGCGCAACTGCAGTGATCGTAACGAAATTTGTAAGTCCTGTAGCAGTTTATGCAATTCCAAACAGTATCGTAAACAACGGTACATAACGATTATTCGTAACCTCCAACGATATCTCGTAAAGGTTATGTATACAATTTCTGTCACTGTAAGCAGCTGTAACGAACCATAAAGTTGTTTCTTTAAATATTAATAAGTAGAAAACATCAGAAAAATGTATAATATGTGCCCAATTTTACTAATTGGCGCGCTTTTGGAAGAAAATGAGGAGAGGTATGTGAAGTGTACTTCACACAAAAGTATAGCAATAATAATTATAATGTATTTTTCCAACCGCCCATTAATATTGCAAATTTTTATTTAAAAGTATGCGTCTAGGCACGGCATCGAACCATGAAGTTACCTTTGCACGACGAACGACGGACCACCCCGCCAATTAAACAATTCGATCCCAACCAATTATTTGAATCTGAAAATCTTTTTCCAAATTGGGTTAAATTTCTAACAAGCATAGAAGATAAAACTTGTATTTAATGTGGGTAATTAACATAAAAATAACACTATTTGATGCAGAACTCATGTAATATTAAATTTATGTATCAGGTTTTATGAAAAATGTCCAAATTCTTGCTCCAACTGCAGCAGATGAAAATAATCCATCTTTGGTTTACATTATCAGAAAAGGGAAACATTCAATTAATGGCATGCTTGTATATTCAAACAATCTATAATTATACATTTCTAGCATTAATTGTGCTAAAGATTTCAGACTCTAATACCAAAAGTATAGGCTGCAATGCAAGATTTCCAGACTCCATTCACGACACTGCCATATTGCAAATTAGCAGCATAAGGAATTATTTGCGAACAGAATAGAAAACAGTGACAAATTGACACATTTAACAGATAGACAAAGAACAAATTCACAATAGCAAAAAACTATCAATATTATTATATTTATTAGGAGATACTGGTTATCTCCTTAGCTGTATACACCCCGCTTGCTGCAGTACAGGATAGACCACAAGCTGCATTTAATAGGCAATTAAAATGCAGCCAGAAATGTAATAGAGCGTACAAATGGTATACTAAAAGGTAGATTTTGATGTTTGTCCAGGCATAGAGTCTTACTTTAGCACTCAATAAAAGCCGCAAAAATTAATTTTTGTTTCATTGTTTCTTGATATTCTATTTCAATATTGGGTTTTCGTTTCTTTGAACTGGCAGAACAAGTAAAGAGTTATGATAACTGTACTGTAAATACGAACAACATAAGTCATATATAACCTGAAATCCATCAGAAACCGAAAACGCCTGATATGACAAGTCTATGAAGTTAGCAATAGTAAGGGCTACATGTTCAAATAATCGTACATACATTACCGTATCTATCTACTTTACGGGAATCGTAGGGGTGTCGTACCACATTGTTTTAGAATTGCACTTCTCGTAAATCTGTAAATGATAAATTTGCGATCCATTCGTAGTATACAAAATTTACGATTTTACGAAAAAACATAGAATTACAGTATACAGATTGACTGAAGATATAGTCAATATAGAAGTACCGTATTACACACACTAGCGCATGCATGTTTACATATACGTGTGATTTAGAATGGTAGGTGTGGTCAGCTTGCAATAAGTATAAATGTAAACAATCCTAATTCCAAATTTTGCCATTATGCGAGATTGTGCAATACAATGCGCGAGTTACCGTTTTGTATCACAATTTTCGAGGAGTGCAACTACTGCTTGAATATATACTGTGGCTGAATATTCCTTTCCTCTTGCCTCTGGCCACAGAATAACTAGAAAGGACAACAGCTGATTTTTCTATTGTTATCGAGGGTGCGTCGTTTGAGGACCTTGAATTCATTGTATTCGAATTCGCCATATTGTAAACTCACAATGTTTATGTTTTGATAGTTGACAGTTACCATAAAAATGGTGTATTCAATTTCTTTATAGGCAAATATACGAAACAATTTTTAGTTTTTTTAACGTCCAATGTCCAACGCATTGCATTTAACTGCTTTGTATTTCAAATTAAGAATAAGCGAAAGAAAAAGGAATATGAATTAGTAAATTCATATGTATTTACATATGTACGTGGATATTATAACTATCGTAACTTGTAAGAACGGATAGATGAAAACTACTTGAACTTATGATGTACACTTGAGAATTCTTAGTTCTTTATAATAAAACAAAGGCATTTACATAACATATTTATTACAACAATCTGAAAACATTATAAGTGCTCTAATAGGTACAGTGTCATCCATCTCTACAATACATTTTGTCGGTGATGCATCGACTGTAATATTTTACAATAAATTGGTATACTTTCATCGCTCAGTAACATTAAGCATAAATTGGTCAAAAGTTATTATTTATAATTCACACCTAATTTTATAGCTGTTAATGGTTTCACTGGATCACAAATAAATAATGTTGATATAGCATGCGGTTTCAAATGATTTTACGTGAAATTTAAAAACATTCTATCTTCAAAATGTTTTCCACATACATAGGTATTATATAGCTCTCCAATTAATACCTCTTTCTACAAATCTTGACGCTTACATACTTTTAGCCATTCCAAAGCACTGCAAAAGACCAAAAATTGAAATAGTTGTCCAACGTAACAAAACACTTACAGTCATGCGCATAAATTCCATGATCGGGTCGTGTCCCTTCTGGTTATTCTGTGCTCTGGCATAGTACGAGTGGTACCCCACTACATTGCCGATAGCCCCTCCTCTCTATCACACATACGCACATACATACATGTTTATGTGTGTGTATTTCAAGCTTAATATCTATTTTTATTTGCGCCAATCAGTATATGTAGGTACTCGTATTAGTCCATGGTCTTATTAAAATATTTCACATCTAATTTCTCTCTACAATAATTCCTCAACTATCCACCTGAGTTCTTAAACAAGCGCTTCCTGCAGGTTATCCAGATTTTTTTGAGCCGAGAAATTATTTCTGTAGATCAAAACTGCGAAATTCTTCTTTGCCTGATCGAGACAGAGATCGTAGAACTATAGAACTAGTACAAATTTAGGGTGTAATTTATTTATTTTTTTTATTTAAATCCAATTTAAAAGCTTGGAGAGTATTAACATAAGAAAGCGAGAGATTTTATTTGAAATATTTAAAAACCAAGACTAATTTCCAATCAAATTATTTCTAATATAAACCCAGTTATTATAGAGTGATTTAGGTTTTTTTTGGGGAAAATTAAATAATGTGTTCTATCGACTGAAATGGTGAAAAAGAAACACAAACATATTGAAAACTGCTTCGTTTCCGTTCACTTCAGTATACTTTCCCCAACGCTGACCCAGTGAATCAATCGTACCAGAGATTTGTACTTGATTTTATGGCATTTCAATGCAAGGTTCTTCGATTCTTAAAATTATCGTATTTCTTGTATTGAGACGAGTCGAATAAACTTTATCGTTTAATGAACTGCGCAAATAAATAAAAGTAGTGTTAATTCAAAATGGGGTAGAGAACTATTCAATTGGATCCAGCTTTTATTTTTCCAGTAAAGGAGTAAGTTGTCAAGGAAATCGTTGAAATTGATGGTAAAAAAAAAGCTGTAGCTCGAAAACGAAGCACTTTTGAATCTACATATGTTCAAATAGATTTTTTTCATCAGATTAAAATATACAACGCATTATTTAAGTTACATCAAAAAAACCTGAATGACCTTGCATAATCAATTTTATGATCACAATTATTTCTAAATTTAGGTTGAGTCCCTACAAAAAATATTAATTTCAATTTAATTAACAATTGAGTTATAAGTTTTGAGTTAAGAATTTCTTAAATGATTAATTAATTTTATTTGTTTAAATTCAATGAATAAACTACGTGTTGACAAATATTGTTAATGAATTAAGGCTCAGTGTGATAAATTTAGAGCGACAGAAGAAAACATCACTGTTTTAGTTTCAATAAAAAGCACTAATTTTAAATATCTTATTCCCGTGTTTTACTGAAATTTGCAAGTGAGAGCCAATTAGAAAACCCCACAGGAAGACAAAGAGCTGGAAAATATAATAATAAATATAATAACGTAAAATATAACGCTAGATTTACAAAGTTCGAAAATTCTTTACTGAATATGACATTGTCTCCTTCTCCGTTATTAGCGACGTTACATTGATGCCTTTGCCATTCTAGAAATAAGGACAAATGTAATACTTAGAAGTAAGCATTATTACCTCAATATAAATATCGTTACGTCAATCCGTTTATCAATAATAAAAGGAAGTCTCTTTTTGCAATCCGTTCTTTTCCATTATTGCGTCACTTTTAATGCTAAGCGTACTAGGTACTTTATGTTTTTATTTCCACCTACGCCGAATATATTAGGTATTGCTGTTCAATCGTGTTTTAATGTATTTGTCTTTATACCGCACAGTCCATAGCATTTACTTTGTTAAGATTTTGACTATGAGTTGATCCGATACGCTGATGAAGTTCAAATTATTTTTATCGTGTTTCCTATTAAATTAATTGTCATTACGAACTGCTTTATTTTATAGGAAAGTGCAGACAATAATAATTCATATAGGCATTAATATATTAACAGTCATGAGTAAGCTCGGCAAAGCGGAGGAAGTTTCAGTGCAGTGCAGAGAACAACGTGGAGGGGCCAAGCAGCTGTATCAAGGGGAGCGTTCAGTAACGTTTACGTACTCGCATCATATGTGTTCGTGACTTTCATGAGTGATTATATATGCGATATGGACGCATGAATGTTTACACATATAATAATGACAAAAAATATATTATATAACCTGCTGGAACCCTTATTGTTTTAAAAAGCTTCCATGAAATCACAAAACTGGGTGGCATCCTACTTTAAGTAGGTGTGCTTAGTGTGTGGAGGTTAATTTTTACATTGCGCTGATACAGTATGTACTTTTGTGGTATTAGTTTAACAATAATTTTGTAGAATTTTCTTTATTATAGATTTGTAATGCTTTCGTACTTTGTAATACTAGTATAATTTTGTGCTATTGAACAATTAAACAAAGTTTGTACTAAATGTACTAAATCATTGGGTAAAATGATGGTTTTTCGAAATCCTTCACTATTTCATTATCATAGTGTACCCCATCTTGATTGCATCGCTTTGTATACGTATAATATAAATATATGAGTTTCCATCATCAATAGTCAAATCCCATTAGTGCAGTAGTGGATATTTAAACGAGAGGCGGTCATCTAGGTGTCACACTTATAGAACCATTCTATCAGCATCAACATATTCAGCATTCAAATTCAAGTCGTTGTAACTATACATATAAAGAATTGTATTCTGCTCTTATATAATGACATTAATTCAATGTAACAATTTCACAATATTTCTTGTAATGAATCCTATCTTAAACTAGTGACGTACTTCAAATTTCGATTTACCATTTCTACTGTTTCAATTCTAGTTTTGCCAACCAACTTTTCTAAAATCAAGTATAATTATTTTCTTGTTCTCTTTTTTTTAGTTTAAGTACAAAATATACTTAACTGTTAATCCAAATTTATTTCTAGGCTGAAAACATTATATTCTTGTGCCCAATACGGATATAAATAAAAATATAATGCGTAATATATTTACATTTACAATTACCAACGCCCTTCATGGTTACAAAATACCATGTTTTCTCTTTGTTTGTAGAAATACAGAAAGTGAACCGTCCCAATTCACACGACAGAAACAATTAAATATGCAAAATATCAGTTAATAGATAATGAATTCTTTAACTCAGACTCGTTAAAAATAGTAAATATGTACATGCAATTTCTTGATGGCTGACTGGCTGAACTCGAAGTCTATATATTCGACGGCATCGAATAGCAATACATGAAGTAGCGAAATTTGTAAAACTAAATGTCTTACAAATCTTGTTAAAGTGGTAATGTATTTCAATATTCAAGAGAAAGTTATATCAAAGAAATAATTACTAAAGAGTGGACGTATTATACAGTGTAAATATAGCGTTATACCTTCAGTCTTAAAGTATGTAATTCGTGCACTTATAAAGTGATTAAGGAAAGAGAAGTACCGTAGACCTCTACCGTTACTAGGTAAGTATGCATAAATCGTTCGACTTTTGTTTATAATCGCATATACAGTTAGGTAAAAAAGAAATGTTTTCCATTAAGTTGAATATATCTGTGTGACATTAATAAAATAATGAATGTTTCCATCAAACATCTGTATAGGTCACTAGTTAATGATGAAAAAGTACATATACACATATATGTATACCGTATATGTATGTATCTTATGCACGTAATATGTGAATATACAGATCATTTAGAGGGACTAGGTCGAGCTAGAAAAGATACATCTAGAGTGGGGCGGTTGTAAAACATATACGGAATTAACGCACCGGCAAGCAACTCCGCATATGTTTTATAACCGCCGACTCTAGATCTATCTCTTTTCTAGCTCAACTTAGTCCCTCTAAATGATCGGTATATATTTAATATTTAAGAGGTGTGTAATACATACGCACAGATCAACGAAATGTTCAGACAATTATACTGTCGTTGAAGTGTAGTATGTCAAATTGCAGTAAAATAAAAATCTTTAATATATTGTAATGTTATATTACATTTTATTCAATGTTTACAATTCCATTTGTCACTTGACAGATGATCATCCAGCTGTAGGTAATCTAAAAAGATAAAAAAACACTAAATTAATTTAATATTCATTCAACTATAACCAACTATCTGATCTGTGTATTTCTTCAATTTAATTTGGTTCTATTTTATAAAATATGTAACATTAACATGATTGCACACATGCGAGGTATTTGTTTAAAATTAATTCATTTAAATCCAATTCAACACTATCAAATGATAGAGGATGCGCAACTCTTCAAGTTGGCACCATCGGTATTTTCTTCGCATATGTGCGAGTCGATGTCATGGTTTGCCTCAGTAGCCATCTGACGCAGAAGGGGGTGTTGCTCAGCAGAGATCTTATGTTAAGTCCAGCCAACGACAAAGACAGAAAGATGTTAAATACACCACAATATTATCACTCATATTTTATAAGGTAATTAATAAATTTTATATCATTTATTTTGTACACAAACACACATAAATATTATAACAAAAGCACACGATTAAATTCCACACACACAAGAAGAAAGACTAGCCAGTTAGGGGCATTTTAAGAAGAAAAAGTAGATGGTAATTAAAATCTACAACTTTTCGGTGACCCTGTATACAACAAATTTTTGACCGGACGTGCATAAATTAATCCATCAACGATGGTTGATTGCCGTGATTGACAGATGACTATCAAAAGGTATTTCTGATGAAATTTAGAGACAATTGTGAATCACCTATAAAAAGCCGCGCGAGAGCAACAAACTTCCGCTTTTGCATAGATCGTCGAACAGAGCGTTTAATTTTCTACGTAAATTTTATTAAAATTACCCCGGTGCACCGTGGGCCCAAATCAACGATTATCTTCGAAAAAGTACTTTAAACATCAAAATTTTCCACCTCATTTAAATTTAATTACCCCTACGAAGACGACGTCGTCCATCCAACATCCGTTTAGCCGCGCGAAAACAGAAGCTTGCAAAAACCCATACATACACATTCACACACGTAAAATAAGGTAATTTAATTTTTAAGTAATTTTAAGTTTGAAAAGTTGTAAAAATTTAAGAAAAATATATATTTTTTTAAATTAAAACAGTAAATTTTTCTTAGTACAAAAATAATATTCGAAAAATTTAAATTTTTTTTTCGTAGTAATTTTTTTAGAAATAATTTTTTTTTAGTAAATTTAGTTAAAAGGTAAAATTTATTTATTTTAATTAAACAAATAAAAAAAAAATCAAAGTTAATTTTTTTTATATACAGATATTCCCAACAAAAAGTTGGACAAAATTTCAAAAACTACCAAAAAGGGTCTTTATAAATAATAATTTAGTTGTGGTGATTGCCACGCCATTCTGCACAGTGTAAACAAATTTTTATAGGTTTATTGAAGAAAATAAAATTATTTTTTTTTTGTAAAACATTTTTCTGTCTTCTAAAAATTTTTTAACTTAGAATTTTTTTTCACTTGGGTATTTTGTAACGTACGGTAAACTCTCGTATTCTGTTCTCTACACCTGCTGTAAAACTAAGAATTCACGAACCCCTGAGATTAATTTTTTTTTAAACCCCAAATTTTAATTTAAAGAGTAAAACTCACATTTTCTTGATTTTATTATAAATCAAATTTCACATTACAATATAGAAAACCGTATTTCAACATTTTCAAAAAATGTAGTCGTTGTTGTATAAAATTCGGATGATTGTTTCCATTGCTAATGAATTGCATAAATCAATATATTCAGACGGAAAACGAACATCGAATATCATATACAAATTGAATAAAATATTAATTTTGGGCAGTTTTATTTTCATGTTTTGGATGGCAATAAACAAGTTAAATTTGTAGAGTGGGGCAAAGAATATAACATTCCTGTATATGCAATAGAAGCAAATGAAAATCAATATTTCGTATTTAATGTTTAAAATATTTATAGGTCTATAACTACGTTTATTACAATATGTTTAGAAAGTGCTGATAATGAATTAGAAACATATTACAAGTCATTATTGGCCACGTCAATCTGTAAACATGTGATAATTCACATCCATTTTATGCAATGAATAATTCTCTTCGAATTCGTATACGAGAACGCCGTCAACATAAAAAAATATGTTCTAATTCATAGAAATTTATTCATATATTTGTTATTATTAAGAACGTTTTTCAGCGAACTAAATTAAATATGTGTTTATGCGAATAAACGAATCGGAAAGTCATCGTAAGTCGACATGTGCGTCAGGCTAGAGGCGAACATTTTCTAACGATATCATTTAATAATAATAATAATAAGACCGTTTATGAGGCGGTATTAATCTTATCATAGTTCTTCCATACAATTTGACTATCTTCGAGTTTGTGGCGAAAGTGTGGCCGCCACCGTAAATTTGATCGCTAAAACGCCAACAAATACGATGCCCCCAAGCAGGGGTCTTATCACCGCTGCTCTGGTGTCTTGTTGATGATCTCATAAGTAACCTGACCGCAGACCTGGTAATCATGATCCGTGGTAAGTATGATCAAATCATATCGCAAGTTATGCAAAGAGCTCTCGACTACACGTATAGTTGGTGTAAAAATCATAACCCGCGTATAAACCTCCAAAAGATTACTATCGTTCCTTTCATAAGGAGAAGAAAAGTCTATCTTGAACCTGCCTCTATAAAGAGAAAAAGTATTAGCTTCAGCAATGAACACGAGTGATGCGGATCTGTCCCACTGCAGCGCTAGAAGTACTGATACCCGACAACAACACTTCAGTAGGCCGTTTCCAACGCCTACTGACATCCAGGACGGAAATCCCAGACTAACTATAAGGTTCATCAAAAGGCTCCAACTAGTCTAACTAGAAGGGCAATGTTACAATAGGCCGCGGTGCCACTGCCCTCATATCTAATATCTAATACTTAATAAAGAATTTCTAGAGTTATTACTCTACTGAGAAAAGTATCCTGCATATTTAATTGAAGGATTATTGCAAGAAACATATGTAGGATAAAAAAGGATATTCTCATTAAATAACTTATACATATGTATATGTATGTCAGTCACTTATTTTTCATCCACAGCAAGATCTTAATATCATACAAACGATGACTTGTTTATCAATTCTTTTTAATAAATATTATCGTAAACAAAAATTGCTTATAATATCTCATCAAAAGCTGAAAGCAGGCCCTTAATTCAATGTTTAGTAGCATTGAAGGTAGGCGAAAAAGAATTGTGTGTGTGTGTGTTTTTGGCAATCCGAAAAAGCGAGACTAAACCACGAGCTGTTAAAGTTCACTGTTTGCATTTGTTGTTACATATTTACTATTTTTTTCATGTTTTACGTCCCGTGTTGCACAACCCTCTAGCTTTAATAATTGTGAGTGCAACGCAATTGTGTTTGATGCCATCCATAAATGATTTGTTACTACATATTTGACGTAACGAATGTTACAGTCGTATACACTTCATAATAATATATAGTGCTGAGATATTACAAATTTACATTTAAATACTAGATATCCAAGCAACATTGCAAATTTGAAGAAATGTGACAAGACTTTTCCAAAATATCGTTATGTTATTCTGAGAAACGCTGGACATTTCAAACGATTCCTTTATTTTTTTTTGTTTTTATTCTTTTAAACAAATAAATTGAAAATTAAGCAGGTCATTGCCGTCATACTGCGTTTTTTACCTAAAGTGTTGAACTTACGTATAGGGAAAGCTATAGTTGTAGAATATTTTTCCTTCTGTGTTTTACTAGAAAATAATATACAAAAGTTCCGTTTTAATTAACGGAGATTTTTCATATTTCTTGTCGTCAAATTTGACATTTTCTCCGCACGTCTTATTTTGTAGATCTGTTTCTTATATAATCTTTGAAGAACCACTATTGCCTAATATTTGATCAAAACATATTTTCTCTAAATTTATTAGAAAAGCATAGTACCTAAGCCAAATATCTCATAAACTGTCAATTTTCATATAAATACCATGCAAAGTGCCTTTTGTTTTTCATGTAATTTGATTCAAAATAAATAATAATAAATATAGGTTTGCATTAAGAAAAAGAAAGTTACTTTCCGTCTGGAGAAAAGGGGACACATGAAATAATAAACAAAATTAATTTTCTAATTTTCTCTTGTCAACCAAGATATTGGACTTTCTTAAATACTAAATATCTCTTTGTTTGAATGTATAGCCTCGACGAAACTGTAATGAAATATAACAGAGTTTAAGAAATAATGTTTTAATGAAAATCTCGAAAATGCTTCGACATTTCAAACAATCTCTAATTTTTTTTGTTTTTATTCTTTTAAACGAATCAATTGAAAATTAAGCAGTTCTTCACCATCATACTGCGTTTTCTACCCAAACTGTATCAAAAATGTAATTGTTTTTCCGTATTTAGCACTACAATCGACTTTATAGCTCCAATAACAATAAAATTAACAATGGTACACACTCTACTTACAATTTAAACAACTAGTTTTTCATAAGAAAATTGGACCTTCACTGAAATAATCAAAATTAACAGATAACTTTTAATTCTTTTTTATATCTACGCGATCTAGCGATTTTTATGAGTTTTAAATTTTAACTGCTTGTACATAGTAATATTAACGCAGAATGTTGTGAGTGTTTTAAAAATCTCTAAAAATCCACACCAGATACGTAACTGGTCCAGAAATGTTCCGTTTGATTAAACCTTGTATCATGTTTGACTTTGAAGGTTGCCTGGCTAGCGTAAGCTGCCGGCAATATTACACGGGACTTCACTTCGGGCCTTCTATTAATAACCGCGAATGGGACGAAGGTCGGGGAGGAAAGTCATTCGCTTCTTTGTCATAGTGCTCGATTCGGCAATGTTTAACGAAGGAAAGGGTCGTGTCGGGTTCGGAATGGTGCCACTAAGATTTAATCTTGACCTACATCCTCCAAATTGATTTACGGGATATATATCGCGCCGGTGCGAAGGTAGATATGTCAGAAAAATATTGCGTACAGCGTCAATAACTCCGCAGTGGATCGCAACACTGCGTCAAAAATGTATGCCACTAAAAAATGTATACGTTAATAAAACACACTAATTGCACAACTGAAATTATAAATACATACTAAAGCAGATAAGCGTGAACTGGTGTTACGTAGCTTCTAATATTTCTTTTTATATACGTCGTTTAAAGATATTACTACTGTTATGTATAATCTGTGTCAAAATTATGTCTCCCGCTACGTTGAAAAAAGTATAACTGGCCGTGCAAAACTGGTGTACGAAGATTAGTCCCGATTATTGTTTTTAAAAGTACCGGTAAGATTAGTATTTAAAGATAAAATGATGGTACGTAGTATTGATGTGTACCTTTCTGCCTCGGAACTTGGATGATACATTAATTTTGAAATAGACACACTACGAAGGATGTTCGAAAATTTTTAAGTTTGGATAAATAGTTGAAAGTAACGTTAGTAGTAAGAAAAGTCATTCTGATAACATATCTTAATTTAAAACATGCCTGTGGCATTCTCTTTTCTGACGTTTAATTACGAAGTAAGAGTAGTGCGAGTTATTAAAAGTAAAAGTTATAAATACCGAAACAACGTCAATTAGTGCCAGTAAAGTGTGTGAGAAAGGCAAAAAATTAAAAGAATAGTAGAAACAAGACACTTTAAGTAGATAACTTAAAGCAAACATCAACGTACACATACAGCCATATTTATATTCAATTAATCTTCATATTTGATACATTTAACCTTCAATTTATAAGAAATGTTTGAGCATATATACAGAATGAATTTAAATTAAGCGATTAACAATTTTCTAACAAATAATTACATTTGTCTAAAGTACACAAAACACACAAAAAAATGTTCTAAATAAGTAGTAATTTGATTGAACTATATCTGCAGCCTTCTGGGATAGGTCGTACAATTGACAAAAAACAAAAATATAATGTGTATAAGTTAGGTTGAAGTGAAAGATATCAATTCCTCTAACCGCGCGTCTTCTGAAAATATGTTATACCGGAAATTCGTTCTAATGCCACTAGGCTTGACAGTTCAAATTTTCATCCTATTCAGCAATGTTGTCCTTACATTATTCCTTACATCACTTATATTGTTAATTAACTAGTTAGTAATACTAAAAAATCTCTTAGGTCAAGCAAAAAATTTCTTGATTTTAAACTTTTAGTTTTTTAGAAAACTATATATTCTTCTTTCACGGGCCAAGGAATTAAAAGATTTATGTTAAGTATCCTGCCTAGTCTTAATTCTACAAAATATTACACCAGCCGACACGACTTTTATAACTAACTTAATTTAAAACTGTATTCATCACGTCACGTTTTCAAAATAATACTTTTATCCGTTTTCACTACGATTGACATAAAATTTAAAATTAAAAAAGTATTGTAAGCTGGAGCATATTCGCGGCTAAAATTTAGTTCTTTTACAAAGGTGAAAGACATTTCTGTGACTGCATTGATGTGAATGGACTTTTATATGAACTGAGTAACCAATGTTTATCTACTCGTTGCAAAACAAGTCTCAAAGCCGTTTTATTTTACAATAGTAACTGGAAACCATCCATCTATTAGCTCATTCCATATACACAAAAGAAAAGTATGAAAGTATGTCAACTATATTAAATCTCAGTCAATATTCAGATCAATCTATGGCAAATCTGCGATGACCTTAAAGTTATTTCTTTATTACTTGGACTGCAAGGACGGTTTACTAATATTGTTGTTTTGTTTGTCTGTAGAATAGCCCAGCAGTTCAGCAACATTGCCAAATAAAAGAACGACACCTATGGACCATGAATATTGTTCCTAAAAGACTTAATATAAAATTTGAGCCACTAGTGGATTATATTTTGATGATCCTACCCCTATACACATCAAATTAGGACTGTTAGAACAGTTTGCGAAAGCACTAGAAAAAAAGGCAACTGTTTTGAACCCTTAAGGAATAAGTTGTCACAGCTGTATGACGCAAAAGTTCGTGAGATAATATTTCTCGTTCCCCAAATTAAGAAGCTTTTCAAAAATAAAAATTTTTGCCGTACCATGAATGATTGGAGCTGACAGTATAGACTTATTTTAAAAATGTTTGCAAATATATTCTGGGAAATCAAAAGAGTGAAAACTATCAAGATATCGTAACTAATTAGTTTGAGAACTACAAAATTTAAAGCACCGAATGTCGGTTAAAGTTCATTCTTTGCAGTCACATTGGGATTTCTTTCCTGTTAATTTAAGAAAGATTAGTGAACAAGAGAAGAGCTTCCATCAAGATATTGCAGAAATGGAAAAATGGTATCAGGTAGGTGGGATTTGTCATGACAGGAGATGCTGGTTTCTCATTAGAGAAGGCAACAACCAATATGAAAGAAAGAAATAACTCTATGCAAAATGTTGATATGTTTGTACATCTATTAGCTAAGTAGGATTCAATTAACTTACACAATCCGGGACAACAACCAAAAGTTGCAAGTTTCTGTAGCAGCAATTTATGACTTACTGTATCAAACGCATGTGAAAAACCAGTAAAAATCACATCCACCTGTCCCTGATCGTCCAACTTTTCGCCAATATACGGTGTGAAGCAAGCTACTTACTTTACGTTACTGTGAAACGACCACTCATAAAGTCATGTTGAAATGGTGATATAAATGATTTAATGTTCGTATACATTGTGTCGTACAAGACCTGTTCAAATACCTTAGCGAAATTGTTAAGGATAGATATCGGTCTATAGTTTATAATTGGCGATTTATGACCTTTTCCTTTATTTTATTCTCCTTTTTCTATATCAAGATATATGGATCATATAAGACAGTAAGAAAGCAACAACAACTGAAGAAAATGACAATAAAGACAACTTGGACGATATTTCGGATATAAACAGTGATGCAGACAATAAGGACAAAGAAAATGATATTAATAAAAATGTGGAACCTTATGACTTGTAGTCTGGAACATATGTAGTATTGCATATAGAACATACATACCTATGTACCATATGTATGTAACATTTTTAAAATGTTCCGTTTTTACTACCATAAAAAGCGTTGTACGTGAGTACACAGTGATAATGTGCCTGATATTACTACTCCTTCGCCTACAAGAGCAAAAGAAGTTATTTTAATAGAATGTTGTATTATTTTCAAAATACATCTTAGTATTTTGTACCGTTTTACGAGTATATCAGTAGAATAAGCATTTTTTCCAGGTTTTAAATAAATATATTGCACAATCCGTGGCTTTTTTAATGTGATATATAGCCTGTATATGTTTTGTACTGTTTTACTTTTTGGTGTGCAATAAAGATGTTATTAAGGTTTTCTGTATCTATTTCATATACTGCGTTTATGCTTTCCCTAAATGGGTATTGAATACGCATTATGAGTATAATTCGATTCTAAATCTTGTAGCATAAACACTTCTCGGTCGCATTATAGCTGGAAATGCGAATTGACGAAATCCCGATTTCAATAGTGGTTTTAGAATAACCGTTTGGATGTATAAACGTTTAATCCGAATTGAAGGTGTATTAAAGCAGGTTAGGTAGGAGTGAAAACAAACAACATACCACGTGTGAACTATATAGGTTATGTTTTACATTACACAATGTTTGTTACAAACTCAAATAATTGGTAATAACCCTTGTAAACTGCTGCAAATTCAAAATATTTCAATGCGTATTATTTATATTGCGCATTACATAAAAAGCATAAACAAATTAAATTTTCGATCGGTACTTATCAATTCGCATTTTCTAATGCGCATCTAGAAAGCATAAACGTAGTAATACTTTCCTATCAAATGCGAATTTAGTGTTCCAATTGCCTAAAGCAAACAAAGTCTTTAAGTCAATGTACCTTGGATATGTCGTTAACATATTTTGCTGAGTGACATTACCTGTTACTTACATACTCAACTATCGTTGTTCGAGGTTGTTAAATTAATTTCTAATTGTTTATAATGAAAACGTATTCTATCCAAGAGAGAACCGAAATGATATTAATGATTGACGTATCAATGCCGATCTGAAAGCAGATAAACTCCTGCACAATAATATTTTATTTGAATATTTAAATCATCTAATTAAGTTGAACAATCTTTGCAAATTATTAATTATTTAACAGTCGTTTTTGTATTCAGTCAACAACGGAAATTGTATATGGTTGAAGTTTTGGAAGTTAGTAAAATTAATAGTTAATAGATTTAGCTTGTTAGAAACGCGAGTTTTTGCAGATATAACTAGTTATCTTCTGAGACAATTTTTCCGCGCGTATTCGCCGTTTTGGTAAGTGGTATAATATCCCCAGTTTTCTATGTGGTGCTGCAAAACATTAGACTTTAGATTTATATATGTACGTACCATTTCCAAATGACAGGAACTTTTTTATCTAAACTTATACTACGTAGTTGATAATAATGCAACCGTAGAGAGAATATATATAGAGAATCCATGCAATGTTATTTTTTGGGCACGCCATTGTGGATCTGGAGGAAAGGACGGCTACATCCAAAACTAACAGCAGCACCGTCTCCTGGGCTTAAGCTCATGTATGGTAGATGTCGTGGTGTATTTTCAAATATTCTTTTAGTATTAACCATAATAAAATAGTACCTAATAACTAGTATTAACGCTCATATTTAATAATAAATTTTATTATTTAGATTTAGAAAGAAAATGAATACAAGCTGTCATATAAATTCCACCAAAATATGTATATAGCAAAGGTATGAACCTTGTTAAAAGACGTATATATAAAAACTTATGAATGAATGTGTAAAATCAAGACCGACTCTTTCTGACAAGGAAAAAAATACATAAAGAACTTACACATCCAATTTGTGTTTGCACAGATGGTCATAAAATAATATATTTTATAGAAACGCCAGACTTTATATTCAAGTTTATATCTTAAAATATGTATTTGCAATATAGATCCGAAAATGTAAAACAATTTTTTTTTTATTCCTTTAATTAATTGTCCGATCATCAAAACAAATTGTATGCACTGAGTGGTGCTTCGAAAGATTTGATGAATACACCGATTGTGTGCATGATATAAAAACACACCGAAAACTTTAAATATAAAGAAATTGAAAATGAATAAATGCTTAAAAAATACCGTGTCAGCTTAATCTGGAAATGCCTTTTATTTTTAAATTGGATCATACTTTTTTTGTGCATACACGTTAAAAATAATTTCAAACTAATACCTATTTACATCTATATTGCACATTTACAAAATAGAAGAATATTAGAAAATAGAATTGTTTTATTTAATGGGGTCATCCTAAATATTAACAATTACGTTTCATAAAACCTGTTATGACAGTAAAATATTTGATTGACGGATATTAAAACCTCTAATTTTTATAAAACAGGAGCAACTTACTGTCCGAATTTAATTTCTAAAATTCTCTAACAGTTGAATTGAAAAATTAATATTAACACGAGAGCAATGGATAATAAAAAAGCAACTAGATTGACGTCAAAAGCATCAATGTTTGATATGTCAATTCTAAATATTATTCCATAAACCGTGAATCTAAACACTCCCTGTGCGATTGGATAATTTCGTCTGGCTGCCACATCCGGAACTCCAGTTATAACTGTTATAAGTAATAAAGATATAAATATATGAAATTCTATAAAGTAACGAATATACATACAACTTTAAACACCATGAATTGCTTTCGTAAATTATTTAATAACTGAAAGTAATATTGCAAAAGAGTAAAGAATCAAACTTGCCCCCAAAAACTAAAAATACAAACGCTATTGTATCGTGGGCTTCCGTGAAGTTCTGTTTAGAGTACTAAAATCGTATGCATATACAGGGTTAGTCAAAAGTATGGAGTAGGCGGTTTATTTCCGTAAATATGAACTTTATAACAAAATGTCTTTAACAAAAGTTTTTTACTAACTATTCTCCATGTCTTAGACTACTCGTGGTTTTTTTATGTCAACGTATTTCCATGGAAGTGCTGATTTTTGTTTCTCTTTTTTTTTTTCTTGAAATGACTTGATATTTTTCATATGCTTTAATACTATATAATTTTTGGATCATCTTAATTTACGTTTAGATATGCTTTAATAATAAAATTTTAGAGAAAATACTCATAATACTTTATTTACTCAAATAATATTTAACTCAAATTGAATGTTCAATCTGAAGACCCTGTCCAGCTTGACAATAACCTAATCAATCACAAAAATAGCGCAATGAATTTTGCAGCCAGTTAGGTGGTATTTCTTCAATTTCATGAATGATTGTGGGTACCAGGTCTTGTAAATTTTGTGGTTTCTCTTTGTAAATTTTATTTTTAAATGACCTCCGAGGAAAAAATTTAAGGGACTCAAATGGGGCGACCTAGCAGGGCATTCAATAGATCCTCGACGTCCAATCCAACGACCTGGAAAGACGTTATTCAGAAACATGCGAACATCAACTCCAATGTGGTGGAGCGCTGTCTTGCCGAAACCAAACATTGTCGTTTGGCATTGCTTGTCGATCTTCATTCGGAAATAAATGTGCGATGTCAGGTACAATGTAGGTTTAGGTTATTTCCATCATTATTGCACAAAACTGCATTCTTCTGTTAGGGTCATCTTCGTTTAGCTCATGGAGAAAGTGTATCTTGTAAGGTTTGTATTTGTTCTTTTGTAATATTCGAACTAACGACGATTGACTATCATTATTCAAAGCAAGTTGGGTGGTTGACGTAATTGGATTATCGATAACACTAAGTAATACATCAAAAGCTTGATGCTGATTTGTGGCGGATTTTGGACGTCCAGACCTTGGAATATATCTTTCACATTTCCAGTTACTCTAAATTTTCTAACCAATTTAGACACTGTGGATTGTACAATAGAATTTCTCTTCGGATGAACGTTATTAAATAAATGACAAACGTCTTGATGTGAACGTTGTCGATCTCCATAACCAACCATAAGATTTCAATTCTTTCAGTTTCTCTGAGTTTGACCATGTTTACAAATTAAAATGAAACTATTTTGATTAAATTAACTTGTTAACTTATTGAAAGGTACTTCACAATGATATGGAAAACGACATTAAGAAAACAGAGACCACTATAATTTTTTGTAGAATTATCCTCACATGAATAAAAAGAAGTATTAAAAACTGGAGAATCTGATTTGAAATCACATTTTGCCGTTTATTGAAAACTATGATTTTATACAGAAATTTTGTTATTAAAGCATATGAAAAAAGTATCAAGTCATTTCAAGAAAAAATAAGAGGAATAAAGTTCAGCAAAAACTTGGTTGCCATTAAAAAAAAATTAATACCTTTCCATGGAAATACGTTGACATGAAAAACCAACGAGTAGTCTAAGATATTGACAATAATTAGTAAAAAAACCTTTTTTGCTAAAGACATTTTGTTGTAAAGTTCATATTTACGGAAATAAACCGCCTACTCCATACTTTTGACTAACCCCGTATAAATAATCAGCATAGATGTGTGGAAGAGTAAAGTAATTATGTCGCAAAATATTACTACAGTTTTAAGGCGTAATATATAGGTATACCTAGAGTAAAAACCAAATCATTTATAAGATAGAAATACTCGTGTCTGAATTATGTTTAAAGTTTTTTTAAAACAGCAATACATTTTTTTATTGACAGTAGGTAATAAATCACTTTGATACCGTATGTAGTTATGAATGGAGTTATTTCATTCGCAGTTTTGTTGGGTTAGTTTTCCAATTATAGTTGGAAATAAATTCGGTTTGGTTTAGTTTCACTCTTAGTGTATAGGTGGTCATTACAGTCTTTTCTGCTTTCTACCACCAGATACCAGCACATTACTGGGTAATACACAAAGATTTACCCGAAATTTTATGTTGCCTGATTTGCCTATTCAATGGGCTCTCTATATATATTCTCTCTACGATGCAACTATGAATTGTTTACTACTAAATCTTGGTTTCGCGTCTTGGGCTACATACATGACACAAAAATATGGAGTGCAAATAATTTGCACTTTTTTATGAGAAAACACCACTGCATCTGCAAAAAATTGAACTAAGCAGCAGTGGGCTGCAGAACAATGATTGAGGTAAGATACGATACGATTTCTTTGTTACGCTGAGCGAACCATATTACAATATTCATACGTCTATTTTGAATATTTGCAATTCTGCAGATTATTACATAAGAAACATAATACAAATTCGCCAAGAAAGTAAAACTATTCATGTTGTATTCTTATTTGGAAGGCCTAGCTGTGTAGCACACACCACATCAAACAATACTGCTGAAATTTATGCCAGATTTAATTTTCAAATCCCATTGATGTGCTAAAGTATGGCATGAAATTTACAATTTACAAAAGTTAATGTGACACTAAAAAATTATAGGAGTACATAATACAATCTATTGTTTCAATGTAGATATGAGTACGATACATCCCTTTAATATAGATTTGACAATATATAAATAAATTACATATAGGTAGATATAATTAGAGAGAAAGTTACTATTTTAAAGCAATAACAATGATATTACCGCTTCGTTAAACTTGACATGCTGTATACGTATTGTGGTCACACAACGTACACACAGCGCAATTTAAACAAATTACATCGTCGTTACTATTACCGCTTCTGTGATGTTGACAGCAGATGGTGATGACATTGCACATTCTGAGTTTTTCATGAGTATAAATAATCAGTTTTAACTAATTTTAAATTCCACTTTTAAATACACGCTTGTTCTACGTCACACTATATTGTTAAAGAACATTGCACGACGTTTCAAATAACGAGAAGATTAAAATGAACTGCTGGAATAAACCAATAAATTATCATTGCTTCTAGAGATGGATAGAATTCAATGGATAGTCATCGATGCATTTGACAATCGGGTGATTCACTTGATTCTTCAATGTTAAAAAGTTGTTCGTTAAAGATTGTAGATCATCGATCACTATTTTTGAACGAGAGATTGTTGGCGATTATTTTCTATTCCAAATAATCGAATAAAATTACTTCTGTGCTCATTACTAATTAATACATTACGCAATAGACGTGTTCTAGTACTGACTTGCTTCCTACTTCACCAAATTCGTGACAATCCGAAAGGTTAAATAGGAATTATTTCTACGACTTGGAGTGTAAAACGCTTTTGAATATTTCACAATACATGATTGCTTTAATAAAGTTCTACCCGCATATTATATTATCATAGACGTAATATACCAAATGATTAGTTATTATTAGCTTACATGCGACATAAATATTTTCAACAATTTCAGTGTTAACACCTGGAGACTTAGTCAAAGAAAGCAATATTAAATGTTATACCGTCTGAAAATAATCGTCCGAACAGACGAGCAGTATACGACTGAGCTACATGATCGGGAGAATCAGAACGTTGTATTCGTATATTATGTCGCTACATAGTAAGTGTGAAATGCGAGCAAAACCACCGAACTATTCATTCATGTCGATTAAAGCAACTAACACAGCAACTAATAAGATCGTGTAATTCGGTATTTCCTTCACTAAAGGTAAATGTTAGAAGCCACGAAGTACAGCACCAATTCTTAAAATAGAATAACAAAAACAACCTCTTTATTAAATTTGTGTTATATTCCATTTACTATGCAAAGTAAAAACTTGAGAAGTAAAAACAAACAATTTAGGCAGTATTTTCGTTAAATTTAAAAAACATGGTTCATAGGAAATAAAGCAAAAATTTCGAATAAAATTGTTAAATAAAATCTTTTTTTCGAATGGAACGACATTCAAGTGAGGCGATCTAGGAATAAGTCAGATTTTATGTAAATGGAAAGCAACAGTAATATGTACATAAAAGCACATAAATATAAAAATAGGCCCGAATTATTCACTAATCGTGAAATTCGTCCATCTGATGATTTCTCGGTACGGTATGTGCATGACTTTGGTTAAAGTGCCGTGTATTGCCGGAAACGTCCGGACGATGGGCATCAAATGCGTGAAAAGGCATGAAATACGGATTGCGGTGAGAGCGTGCAGGATGGAGCTAAGCTTTCCTATATTTGGCTGATTGCACATACCTAGATCTGAAACCTCTCCCTCCTTAACATGAAGAACCGTGAAGGGGATGCGAGTATGATTAACAATTTACCGCAGTGGCAATAGTATAAAGCTTCATTTACATAGAGGGTAGTGGGAGTTGTAGTGTAAGAGTAGTGGAGTGCCGAAGTTAGTTTTCATGTATTTAAACGATAGCATTTACATAAACAGTGCGACAGTAACGGTAGTGGAGAAGTAGTGCCAAAGTTCGCAAACTCCAAACATTCCCACTACACTACCGATACTTATACCAACGCGTCTGCGCAGAACAATCTACCGATAACAGCTGTTTTGTTGTGTTTACATTTGACTATACATTCATTACCAACTATCGTCGTTACGCATGCGCAACAAAGCAGTCGCATCGCCACTACTTTTCTTATGTAAATGCATTTCTGCACTACAATACACCTTCCACTACTCTTACACTACAATTGCCACTACCCTCTATGTAAATGAAGCTTAAGACATGCATCGTTCATTATGTAGACCAGCCGTATACTGCTCGTCCGTCGCCTGGACGATTATTTCCGGACGGTATGTCTATCTTCATTTAAAGCTTTCTATGAACAATTTACACTCCAGACCCTTTTGAAAACCATATCCGAGCATACGTTGATAACCTTCTTGGTCTTGTTTGTGCATAACAATTATTATTCTGACCAAGTATGTCTGTTTTATATAGAAAATTGTAAACAAATGTACTTATAAAAGAAAACTAAAAATTAGCGAATTACATAACAGTAAACTACCATAACATTATAGCAAACAACAAATATCTATACATAATATACGAAGAAATTTAACTAATTTATTACTATCATCCAATCAGTTATATTTCTTGAAATCGGTGAAAATTTATGCAGATATGTATGTCAAGGTAAGCAATGATTATATAAACTCTATTTTTATTATATTAACATAATAATTTGTACGTGGTGGATGCAAATATATAGCAACATGTAGATATTTCGAAATTAATTAACACTTATGTATGTTTCTCCTTACTTATGTTAGTGCAGGAGTACAACCTTTCGGTAACAGTAATGATAGATCTCGCGTTAGTCAATAGCTATTGTCAAATTTATCAGGAATGTTCGAAGAAGAACGCGGAACGCTGAAAGTCGGTCTATTGCAATTTGTTACTGACATGATCAATGCGTTCTGAGAGTTTCAGCAGTAAGATTAAGACGACAGCGATATTTCTTTTTCTGCACTTTACGTTGTATCGGACGAAGTTGCTCGGCAGTTATAGGGTGTTAAAAAAAGATGCGGCAATATTAAAGGGGGTGATTGCCCAGGTCATTTTATAGAAAAAAGTTCCTATAAACATAGGTCCGCAAACGCTTCGTTGCCGATCTACAGCGTGTTGAAGTTTAATTAAAAAAAACAGTAAAAATTAGATTTTTCCAAAACGGCTTGAGATATCATAATGAAATTTTAGGCGTGTTAATAGCTGTGGGAGACACATAGTTTTGCAATACAACACGATGTTTTAGTCGTACCAGTGGCGCGCATATTGGCACGTCACAGGCTATTTTACAAGAAAAAAAATAGGACGCCGCTGATTTCTCTAAAAATAAAAATATGTTCTTATTCTTTGTTCAATTGTGAAGAAAAAAGCTCTCTTAACTTTTTATCGTACGACGTACCGTTTTTTAGTAAAAAAAAAACATTTTAGTGCATGTCTATTTATTACAGAAAATGTTTTTAAAGATCAAGGGATCAAGGGCAAAGTATGTGTCTCCCACAGCTATTAACATGCCTAAAATTTCATTATGATATCTCAAGCCGTTTTGGAAAAATCTAATTTTTACTGTTTTTTTTAATTAAACTTCAACACGCTGTAGATCGGTAACGAAGCGTTTGCTGACCTATGTTTATAGGAACTTTTTTGTATAGAATGACCTGGGCAATCACCCCCTTTAATATTGCCGTATCTTTTTTAAACACCCTGTATAACAATATTAGATATCCACAAGCTATCCAACACTTGCTTTCGAGCTATTTACTTTTATAATATCCCTAGCTTCGTCATTTCTAAATGAAATAATTTTTAGCGATTTGTATCATAAAGTGAAAATTTCAAGTCAATTGTAATTGATCAAGTAGTATTTTCTGTTTCGTTGTAATATCATATAGTTTAGTACTAATAGATACATTTTAAATTGCACATCGTAAAAAAAACGTTTACCGCCTATTCGGAGCACTAATATTCCTTGTTAGTGGCACTACAATTTTATTTAAAACTACTACGTTGGTATTTTATGCTTTCACACATTTGACTTGAATAAAGATATTTTAAACAATAAAGATTTGTTGATTAAAAACAACGGTGCTTACAGTTTCTTTCATTAGATATGCATGTATAACGAATCATTGAATGACTCACAAACTCATCTGTGTATATATGTATATATCTACTTAGTAGTAGATAAGATAAAATCTCGCTGCATAATTTTTCTAAAAACAATCAATTGCTTTACGTAATACGTGTATAGCTTTAGTATCTATCTTATACTACATATTACCATAATTAGATATTAGTATCGACATGATAAAATATAACCACTTTCAATAAAATATTTTGTTAAACAATGGGTTGTATAATTTTGCGAATTCTGTTTTGCGATTCAAAGAGCTGACAAAAAGGCAAACAGTTACCAGGCAAGGCTCTTAAATAATTTGTATTAACTTGCATCCTCGTATGAATAAAACTAGTACTGAATAATTAGAGATAATTGTATAATAGCAAACTATCTTAATCTTATCTAAATCGATATGTTTTTTTATTTTTGAAAACTCGTATCTAGTGAATATACCACATGTTAGCAAAGAAAATATGGTATCAGACAAATATTAGAAAAGAATGCTGACCTATGGTTGTGCTTTTTTATATCAGGGTATGCAGACAACATCTATCTTCAATAATTATGCGTTTGTCTAGTTGCATTTAGAAGAGACGTATTATGTGCACTGTAAGTACTAATAAAATATGGCACTATTTAGTAATTGTCAAAAATCTAGGTGTACCTGTATCTTTGTGAGTAACAGTTTGTAAGAAAAACTTGCAGGGGTACCACATTTTCCTAAAGAAAAATTTCCAAGACGAAACGAAAAACATCTAAAAGATCTACACTACAACTGAACATTAGAATTTTTTCACTCTTTTACGCACTTTGAATGATCTCAGTAGAATAATCACAAGTTATAAATCAGTCAATTGAAAATGTAAACATTTTCGACACAATGGCATTTTTTTAAAGTTATTACACCATGCGTATGACACATTTAACATCCGTTTATATATTTTACAATGTAGAAACAACGGTAAAAATTAGTTAGATCAAGTTTCCTTGCCGTTTATAATACAGCTGCCATAGTTTCCGAACTCACAATTTGTATAAACGAAAAGCAAAGCTACATCGATGACTATCACGACGACAGCGCACTATGTAATATGTATAACTGACACGGTAATACAAACGCTAGGCAACTGAAATCATTCGCCGTTTCGTTGATTGCCATTTAATACGACTTGTACTTATTATACATAAGGACGGAGGACGTGTGCGTCGTTAATGCGAACACACAGGTGTGCCCGTTACGAATTTAATAGTCAATAAGGCACCGATGTTTTAAAACTATTAAAGATACTAATCGTAAAGATATATTTCATAATATTTTGCGGATGCATTGATTACTAAATTCCGCGTATATTTTTATAGACGCGTGTGAGTTATTTTTAGGTTACTTTCACAAAGTGACCTTTAAATATATATGTACACTCATATTCTTCAACACTAATAAGAAACTATATTTCTCATTAATTTTTATTTTTTTAATTTTGCATAAATATTGTGCTTGTTAAATTGACACATATCTAAAGTGTGACAAGAGGAGACCGTATGGCAACTATGAAATATCTATGTTATGAGGCCTTCCGGGTTTTGACCGCGTCATAGTCAAGTAAATGCGTATGTATAGGTATACAATACAAAAATAAAACAAAGTAAAAATTAAAATACAAAAAATATATACAACTTACTCAAACTCGACGTTCCGCCACTAATGTAAGTGACTTCTTCAGGAGCAAAACTAGATGAGAGGCGCCAGAAGGTCACGGTAACTCGACGTGTGAACTACGCTAGAGGCGAAAAAAAGGTTGTCACGTCGAATTACTGTAACTTTCTGGTGCCTATCGCCTAGTTTTACTCCTGAAGAAGACACTTAGTAGCCAAACGTCGAGTTTGAGTAAGTTGTATATATTTTTTGTATTTTAATTTGTACTTTTGTTTTATTTCTGTATTGTATATATTTACTTTACTATGACGCGGTCAAAACCCGGGAACCCTCATAACAGATACTCGAACCATGGGAGCCTTCGATATTATGAAATATCTATATACAGTACAGAAAATCTGAAAACTAACGGTAGCAAATGGCCTACTCCTTACGTAGTTGCAATTACATACTTCTACCCGTCTCAAGTACAATTATAACGGGTGATTTATACAAATTGTTCGTTCAACTAGACTACCAAAATATAAATCCTGCCCATTCTCCAACAGCTTGCGCCAATTACAGGAGTATTAGAGATGTCTCATTTATGAACGAACCAATTGTCAAAGTTGCCATTCTCACTACAGTTGTACCTCGACCAGCACCAAAAAGTCATCATTACTCTCGACTTGACTTTGCTACATGGCATAAATTAGAATAGAATTGTGGATGCATGTCAACGTAATTTAACGCAGCCCTTTATTAGTAGCGGTTCATATTAAAAAACTTGATGCAGAGCAAACGTAGAATTATTTGCAGAGCATCTGTATTTTTTACACAAATTTAAGCTTAGTGTTCGATGTGTTGGTTGGTTGCGAACTGTATAAGGATTTGCAAATTTAAGGAAAACTATCGCGTTCCGTGACATCTTCGTATCATTCGTTTGCCTAATTAAAGCTAAATACCTTGAAAACTGCACATTCATCTGGTATTGGACAAAATTTATAACGCAAAAACACGTGAGATCGTATGAGCAGTTTTCAACATGTGAATTTATTCAGGCCAATTGTGTAAAAACCAACAGCGCTGCGATAAGATTAAGTATGTTGAGCCTAGTGAACAAAATTATGGGAATTTTAAACTTTACTTTTATAAACGTAATATTCGTTTGTTGACGAAAATAAAGCTATTTCTTTATTAAAGTGGCTGGTTGAATAGTTAATATTAATTTATAATTTATGATGTTACTGTTGTACAAAACGATCTAAACGAATTTTAATAATGCGGTGTATGTGATGTGATTTTAGTTTAATGATAGCAAAACGATAGCGATCGAACTAATTTCTATGCAATCAATTATAAGTATAATAATAATATGAACTAATGTAATATCATTACTTTTAGTACTTCTCTAAAAATATAATTTGATGCAGATTATATCAAGTTAGTGTAACATATTGAAATATTTCCTAAAGATATGAACTATTGCAACGTATATACAAAATAATTATTGAAATAGATTAAAAGAACGAGAAAAGCAACAAACAAAGCCGACACAGTGTAATCAAATTTTAGGAAGGATGTTAGGGAGTTAAATAAGACTACATGTGAAGTCAAAAACAAATGACTGGGTTGTTGTAGATATTACATACAATATGTATACCTACATTTTTTTTTAATGTGGTGGGTGCTTAGTTGCAGTGACTCCGTAAACTGTATCGCTTGTCTGGCTATCACTGCAACTCTCGCGGTGTAGTTTTTGTGTGTGTATGTTGTGTTCAATTGGCTTTGTGACAGCATCATATCGCCTTTTATGATGCCGCGCTGTTAATCACTTTGCTCCCAACAGCGAATGGCAAGTCGATCCGGGATTAAATTCTCTGAAAAAATGTCACCGTCCCTCCAGAGAATTGAACCCCGGCGCCTATCGTCCTCTCACAACAATAGTCAGCCGCCTAACCACTGCGGCCATCGACCCGTTACATATAAACCCGACATCTAAACTAAATACATGTTATACTGTGCTTTCATTAAAGATTAAAACCCACGTGACCTCTTTTAGATATGCAACCCATTTAACAGTATGGTACTATAGTAAAACTAAAATTACTGCAGAAATTTTTATTTACATATTGACAATTAAAATTTTACAGGTTAGGTTTATTGTAGATTTTCAAATTCATTTTGCAGTTCTTCTATGGTGATATTATTTATTTCTTCTCGTATACCTGTTTGAAGTTTCTCTAAATTATGTAATCTATTTCTGAAGACTTTATTTTTTTTAATTGAAAACAAATAAAAATCTAATGGTGTCAGGTCTGGAGAGCGAGGAGGTCATAAGTTTTTGCTTATCAGTCTATTATCAAAAAATTGTCTGAGATGTTCCTGCGTATCTCTACCTCTATGTGTGGGGGCATTGTGTTGTTGAAAGAAACCTTATCGTAGCTCATCATCGTGTAGTTGTGGTATGAATTCATTTAATATGGCACAGTATCGGGTGCATATGAAGCTTTTCTGTAAGTACTTTATGACAAGTTCCCACAAAAAGTCCTAAAAGAAAGTAGAACGATATTAACATTAAAACATGTAATTAATACCTGTCTGGTTAGCTAATTTTGGTACAGATTTCTGCGGACTACGTTCCATACTTTCACGGATATCATCTAAGACATCTTTGGTTAATTTTGTAGGTCTGCCAGTAGATTTCTTTTTGCAAATGCAATGTCTTTCTCCAGAACGATGAATTATAACATGCCTGCGGTATTTCAGTGCATCGTAATCAACATCAAAATCTTGGAACGCCTTAGTGAATTGCTCGCTACAACTTTGTAGAGAATAATTCCAATTCCCATCATCATTTCGCGTACCACTTCTGTAATGTGCTTTTAAAATAAAGGCATCATGCTCCGGTATAAACACCATTATGAAACAACAATTCTTGTTTTCATTGTCATTACAATTAATGTGCTACAAACTTACCAAGCACACACGGTACTATTTCGTGGTCGTTTAAAAAAAAAACTTTTATTGACGAAAATGCAGGAATAAAATAAAGATGAAAACAACGATGTAAACAGAGGCGTTTAAAAACTGTTAAATATCGACTTTTCAACTTTCTGGTTAGAAAGCTTAGGGATATTTTTAGTTGACCAACATATTTATTTACGTCATCTTACGTCAGAGGTCACGTGGGTTTTAATCATTAATGAAAGCATTGTATATACATATTATTACATCTACAGAGTAGAAGACACAAAAAACACTACTTTAACCTTAAAACGCCAAACACTCGACACAAACTTGTGGTTCAACAGCGAAGCTGTCATTATCGAAGCGATAAATTAAATTTTGTTGGATTAATGCAAGTGGGGTCTAGTACACTTGGTTCCAAGTCCGGCAGTAAAGGGTTTGATGGAGTAACTATGTTTTTGCATTTGTCCATAAACTGAAGCCAGTAGTCGACAAATAATTTTTCGAAATGGAGTAAAAGCGAACTTTACAGTAGCTACTTTTTATATGTAGTGTATTAATCGTTGTAAAACTTTTAAGCGATTATGATATGTTATTTATTCATGCAATATTCCTTAGAATACATACATTTAACGCTATCTATAATAAATACACATTATTTGCAAAATTTTGAAGATGAAAATTTATGCTTCACAAATTTATTTTAAAGCAGTACAAAGCGAAATTTAAAATATTGCTAAAACCGATTTTAAAATCGATTTTAGAAATCGGTTTTTAGATTACGAGTTCTGTTTTCATAGTGATTAAATGTCAAATACAAAACCGATTTGCATAAAACATGACAAATAATTATAAAGTACATAATGGTTCATACGTTAAAATTACAAATTGGCAGAGATGTATACACGTGGTCATTAGAGATTTTTCAAAGGTTGAATTAATTTTCAAGTTAATATGTATAGTTGTTTTTTTTAAGAAAATATTTAACAAAAATTATATTATAATTCGTATATGTTGGGTTATGTTATAATTTAATTGTATATTTGCATCAGCTTATGTTGCTGATAACGTCAGTCTGTTATAACGTCAAAAATGTCGCTCTTAACAATGACGTGGTAACCAAGTTGTATTTATACTTAGTTGTATTTATATCATCCGGTCAGATAGAATGTGTACAAGCAAAAATCGACGTGCAATGAACGTGCATTCAATCTTTGGCGGAGCAAAATAGAGTATTAATTCACTGATCGGAAGTACATACGTCAGTGCACTGACTAACAATGGAGTGTGTACTTTTACTTGAACTGCTAAACTTTGGCAAACACTAGTGGTCGATAACAAATTCACACTATCCTATCTAACTTGTTCTTTGCGTTGTAGATTTCAGACCGCGTTTTAAATTAGAGCTATAATTTATTGTAAAATCTGGATTTTGTGGCAAATCAGTTTCAATAAGTTTTGTAATTTTTTACGACTTTTGTTATTTATTTCTTTTTGTCTTTTTTTCGCATTTAAATATGAAATACCGTTGAATATAAACCAATATTATTTTAAATGCAATAATACCTTTCTCTATGTCGTCAACCTCTATCCATATATCGTATGGAATAAAACGAGTATGGTATTATTCATTGCATACATAGACAATTGTAGGCTGCTAGCGTGTGACTAGAATGAATCTCAATACTTCACGGATATAATATGGATTGTGTCAAGCAAAACTAAGAATGGGCATCGACTAGACGGCCACACGTACCGTACTTTACCGTACGAATCTCATCATTACACTCGCTTACTTCTAAATTGTAGGGTAATTCCGGGTGAGATGGTGAGCTGGGTGAGACGGTGAATTGGCTTAAATCGGATATTTGAAGTCATCTATTCACCATCTCCCCCGGAATTAATTTTAGTCACCATCTCCCCCGGAATTAGCCTATATGTCATATTGTCCTGCTACAGCATTGTTCGGTTACACTTCTCATAAATCTTGGTTCTATTTCAGGGCAGATACCCTACGATGGGCGTTTTCTACATGATGATGTTTTAGAGGGATGATAAAATGTATTTTTTAGGTACTTTAATAAAAAAAAAGTCCTGGACCGTTGTGTCTGGAGACCTTTTGCACTCACCTTGGCAATCTCTTACTTTGCCAATCAGCCACGACAGTAGTCAGAGTCCCTCGTTCAAAAATCAAAATATTTTCATCATTTTTAACAAAAATTCTTCCACCTTATTTTGCAAACGTTCCAGTAAGTGGCAGCAAAGTTATCCGTCATCACAGTAGTCAAGTTGTCGTTTGTAAAATTTTCAGGATTTGACTTTTAAGGTTGATTAACACCAACTAACACTTTTGGAGATCGAATGACAGATTCATATTTTACCTCGCTATATGCTTCCTTTTGATTACTTTCCTAATATTCGTTATTTAAGAAAGATGAATTTCGGTATATGTACACTCGAACGTTTTAGAATCGACTCACCCGACAAGCGACATAGACCTAAAAGCGCACACAGAAACTTTCAACATTTAACTGGATGTTTGTAGTAATAAAGCAATTTGCTTATGAGCAGGTAAAATAGCTAGGTAATGTGAAATGAATGGGAAGATCGCTGCAGAAATATATTCTTTTTCAGATACTTTTAATACCTGTGTTATTACGTAGTATAGCGTTTGCCAACACCCATTACCATTAATGACATATAAACGCAAATAAAATAATAATACAAATCAATTTTAGAACCATAAGAAAAATATTTATCGAAGTAGATAGACAGGAATCTATGTTCATCTTAAGTTTGTTTCGTTAAAAACACTGATTTTATTCGAGAATTTATAACAAAACACACAGTAAACAAATAATAATTTATTTCAAATAATAGAGAAGGTAAACGAAAAGGCAGTCAAACTGAAAACAAATTAATACACAGAAAAAACTTTTGAATTATTGGTTGGTTCTGAAGGACATTTTCTGCACCATCATGCGAACATTCATTCTCTAAAGTATATGTAATAGGGTGAATCGAAAAACACGTTTTTTTCTGCAATACAATTCTAATAGCACGGAAAACTTGCGCATAGGCGTCATTATAAATAAAAATATTAAAATTTTTTTTTCAAAATTTGAAATCGGGCAGAAGGCCTAAAGTTACCAAAAAAAGTCAAAATCCCTGTAAATTAAAAAAAATGCAAAAAAAAATAAATTTTTAAATTTAAATTAGACCCATTCTTGTTTTACTGAATTCGCGCAAAAGACCCAAAGTTGCGAGCAGCATTAGAGAACTTGGCTACAGGAGGATCCTTAAATCCAGAAATGACCCATCGGCTGAAGGTTACGTAAGAGACTTCAAAATACCTTCAATAAATTTTAGTGCAAACGACTATACCGAATGAATATTGATTGGTCAATCTGCAAGTTAACACCGCCGCCACTACTTTCCAAGATGCCAACTAAACACATTGCTTCTTTGTTGAAAGACAAAGTGCTATCAGTGTTTAACTACTTCAAATTCCCATGCCTCACCCAGTCAGTTGAGAGGTATGTAAAACTGGTTACAGAAGCAGCAGAAAAAGTGTGCGGGCATGGAAATCGAGATGGTTATATTGGAGCTACTTTAAAATCAAGACAACTGATGCCCACATTTAATTAAAAGTCAGAACTTAAAGGGGCTTTTATGTAAATAATTTTTTGCCTACAACGAACATATGCATTGTTCAAAGTAAATAGTTACTGTAAATATTGTAAATAAAATTCACCCTGGTTGGTTGGTTGCGTAGGGTGGATGTAGAAATCACTTGTTAGAGTCTTACTACAAACCTAATGTGTTAAATAAACACTCATCAGATATGGAAAACGGCGGTTTTACGGGACTATAACTTAACTTATACTATAATTTAGACCTTTTGCACGAATACAGTTAAAGAATAACAGGCCTGAAAGTATTTTTTCTGGATTGGGAAAACTATTTTGAATAGTTTTTACATTATTACAAATTAAAAATAAAACTTTTATGGGTTTTGGCACATATTTAAAAATCGTCGAAAATCATGAAATATCGTTTTTTTGCGATACAACCCGCAACTTTAGACCTTTTGCGCGAATTCAGTAAAACACGTATGGGTCTAATTATTTTTTGTATGCGTTAAGGACACTCTAAAAACACACACAAAAAATGTGTTTTTTCTAATTTTTGCATTTTTTTTTAATTTACCGGTATTTTGACTTTTTTGGTAACTTTAAGCCTTCTGCGCGATTTCAAATTTTGAAAAATTTTTTTTAAATATTTTTTCATTATTTATAATGACGCCTATGCGCAAGTTTTCCGCGTTATTAGAATTGTATTGCAGAAAAAAACGCGTTTTTCGATCCACTCTAATAAGTAATAGACTTTTATATCTTGCCCTCATACATATTATTATTCATGTAATTTCTTAATTACATATATACTTAGAATTATAGTGAAATTGTATGCGATAGCGATTTAACTATAGATATGTTAAGCTCACATTAAGAAATTATCGGTTTAGGAATTTATAAATGATCCCTTGCATATGAAACTGGATTTAATAGAAAAATATATTGTATATACATATAAATATCTAGATATTTACATACAGTTGACCATACTATTTCTGCTTTGCATTCAGGTACCGCAATAAAGCATACTTTCATCGGGTTTTATGGCAGTTTGAGTCGGTTTTAAAACGTTCGAGTGTACATAGGTACTTTACACAGTTGTTTTACAACTTAATATATTTTTTTTTACCAGTAGTTAAAAATCATAACATTTTGACACATAATAGAACGCAGAGAAATGTCATTTCTCAACCTCTGAATAATCGCAGGTGAATAATGGCCTCATTATTAACCTAGGGTAATAATAAAAAGAGGAAATCTAATGCTGAAATGGAAAACGGTTACATCATTGATAAATTTTAGCACAGAATTTACATTTTAGAAGAGAAATTATAACATCAAGAGAAAAATGTTACAATGTAAATGAGGTATTTCAACGTCTGGGCTATTTCTTGATTCTAGCTAGATAGTATCTTTATCTATCGAAACCGATTTTTATTATGGGTAATTTTTTTTTAATGTGTGGTGGGTGCTTAGTTGCAGTGAATTCGTAAGCTGTATTACTTGTCTGGCTATCACGACAACTCTTGCGGTGTAGTTTGGTGTGTGTAAGTTGTGTTCAAATGGTTTTGTGACAGCATCATATCGCCTTTTATGATGCCGCGCTGTAAATTACTTTGCTCCCAACAGCGAATGGCAAGTCGATCCGGGATTAAACTCTCTGAAAAAATGTCACCGTCCAGAGAATTGAACCCCGGCACCTATCGTCCGCTCAGAACGATAGTCAGCCGCCTAACCACTGCGGCCATCATTATATGTATATTAATATAAGTATATAATTCAAAATACATGTTCTAACAATATCACTGAAGATTAGGTTATTACATTATTACAAATTACACTATTTCAAATAAGAATTTATTGTACATCTACTAGAAACAATGCTAAAGAAGCTTAAGATATCAGTAGATTTTAAATAGCAGGAATTTATAATAGATAGTAAATTATTATCTAAATTAGATTTCTTAATTGCATAAATTTTAAGTATTAAGTTTAAAACCACCCTTTTATGGTTAGTTCAAATACTACTACAAACTTTTGAATATTCTTAGTCTAATGAAGAAGAAGGGATATATACAAATTGCAAAAGTTAATAACATAATTTTAATTTATACATAGTTTACTACAGTACCGTGAAATTAAATTAGGACCACCCGAAATTTTCATAATACAATTTTATGCGCCCCTTTGTATAGTACAAATTACGCATTTGCGATTATGCAAATACATTTGTAGTTACTGCATTGGTAATTCCCATTCCACAGAAACATAATATCAGTTTTCTTATTCTTGGAATATCCCCTATTAACAACTGGTATCATTAACGCTAAATATCCAGGTATAGTAGTAATAGTAATAGTAATTTATTTTGGACCATAAATACAGCGGTGTGGAACACGTCATTTTAAAATAATTTACAATAAAAATAAAAAATAAAAGGAGAGACATACATGTATGGATACATATACATAGGTACATATACAAACACACAGATAAATATGTAGACTGTGAAGACCACATTAGTTAAATACTAATAACAAGAAAAAACATGTATGTGTATATAAATCATAGGCACCTATTCTATAAAACTACGTCATATCTGTAACAATTTTTTCTCGAAAGAAATCGTCCGTACTATAAAAAGTCTCTTTCATGACATATTGTTTAACATAATTTTTAAAATGCGCAGCAGGTAGGCTTTTTACATCATATGGTAAGTGGTTATAAATTTTTATGCATTGATGCTTAACGTTTTTTTGAATTTTCGTTAGACCTGTTTTCGGTGCAAGTAAATGTGAGTGTGCCAGTCCTCTGGTACTTTTACTATGCGACAATTCATACCTTTGAAATAATTCTTCATAATTTTTTTTACAAACACCGCACACTCCAGTATATATATGGAAGGAAAAGTGAGTATCTTGTTTTGTTTAAATATGTCTTTACATGAGTCTCTAGCACCTAACTGAAAAACAGACCTAACACAAGCCTTTTGAGCGAGAAACACACGCTTCCAATCCACTGCATTTCCCCAGAATATTGCTCCGTATTGGAGTCGAGAATATACGTATCCATAGTATGCACTCAAAGCTACACTGACACTCACACTACGCGATAAGGTTCTCAGTACGTAACAGAAACGGGATAGTCCTGAGATTAAAATATCAATATGGGAACTCCAAGATATTGAGGAGTCAATGTTTATTCCCAAGAAAGACGTTTCCCGTATACAGGAGAGGACATTGTCATCAAATCGCACTGTAATGTTCTGTGCACCACTGCCAAATGTCATTAATTTTGTTTTGTCGATATTAAGATTAAGGTTGTTGTTTATACACCATTGTTTAGCGTTATTAAATTGTCTTCTAATTTTTTTATAATTTCTTCATATTTTTTTGATCTTGATACAGTTGAGGAGTCATCGGCGAATAAAACTACCAAGTCGTCAATAGCGTCTGGGAGGTCGTTGATATATAACAGGAAAAGAAGTGGCCCCAATATAGAGCCCTGTGGCACTCCGTGTAGAACATCGCCCCATTCAGATCTTATTTCTATGCCGTTATCGTCACGACCCACAACACATTGTTTTCTTCCTTTCAAGTATGAAGAAATCCAATCAAACGACACTCCTCGAAATCCCATCTTCTCCAACTTCTCCAATAGAGTTGCATGCGAGACACTGTCAAATGCCTTACTTAGGTCCATAAAAACACATGCTACAATATCCTTGTTGTCGATCCCATTAATTATTTCATCTAATAATTGAAATGTGGCTCTAGTTGTCGATCTACCTTTTAAATATCCATTCTGATAGTTGTTTAATATTTTTTTTGCTGAACGAAGTTCATTATTCTTCTAAATACAACCTTTTCAATTATTTTCGACATATTTGAGATGATCGCAATTGGTCGATAGTTTGTAAATTCTGATTTATCACCCTTTTTATGGAGTGGTTTAACGACAGTATATTTTAAATCGTCAGGAAATGTACCAGATGCAAATGATAAGTTTGTAATATGCATAATAGGTTCAATCAAAAACTCTGCACAATATTTCAATAGAGATACCGGTATCCCGTCTAGACCTACAGCATTTGTGTTACTAAGATCTCTAATTGCGCTCATAATCTCCTGCGTAGTGACGAAGTACAATGAAAAAGTATGTGATGCAGATGTTTCATTTGATATGCGGACTATTTCATTTTTTCCAAATTATTTTCAGATACATTTATGAAATAATTATTCATGGCCGTCAATATATCAATCCAATTTTCTTCGTCACTACTAAAATCATTTATATTGAACAATATCTTTTCTTTACCACCATTTAGTTTGTTGATTACATTCCACGACGCTTTTGTTATATTCTTTGAATTTTCTATATAGTTGGAGAAGACATTTCTTTTTTCTTCGATTTTTTGTTTTAAGTTTCTACAGAACGTGTCATACAAGTCTTTGTTAATTCTACCTGTAATAACGCCTTCATACAGCTGTCGTTTGATTTGGAACTGCATTTTTATTTCCGGAGTTAGCCAGCTCCTAATTCCATTTCTTTCGGTGATGACTTTCATTTTTGAGTGCTTATCTATAAGGGTTCTGAGAATTTCACTAAACTTCTTGTAGCTGGCATTAATGTCTTTCAAATTTGTAACTTCGTGCCACTGAACTATACTTAACTCAGCTTTTATGGATTCTAATATATCGTTACTAAATAATCTTGCCTGCACCCTCCGTGGTTCCTTTGCTGAGTCACTAACATAGGAGGTGATTTTTTGAGCAAAGTGATCTGAAAGAGCAGACACTATTACTTCACTGTTATACGACACTGCATTGGTAAAGATATTGTCTATGAGAGAACTCGATGTAGATGTTACCCGTGTAGGTGTCATTATTGCAGGCTTTAAATTATACCTTCCTAAAATATTTAATAGGTTTATGGTATGATTGTCTTTTTTTCTTAGATTAATATTAAAATCACCGCAAATGAAAATGGAATATGAAGTTTGGTGACCTATTTCATCTAGTGTATCCTCAAGTATTTCAAAGAAATTATCTATGTCGCCAGCGGGTGTGCGATATATACTGAGTATGATGATCTTTTTACTTTTTACTGATATAGCACTGCATTCCAGAACTAGTTCTTTACTTTTCATTTTCAGGCTAGTTATTTCCGAATACTCCAAGCCGCACTTTAGAAGTATGCACGAACCTCCATGGATGGCTGAGGTTCGTGAAAAGCAAGATGCTACCACATATCCGTCCACATGAAAAGTTTCATTTTGTCTTAACCAATGTTCTGATAAAGCAATCGCGTCCACTGAATCATGTAATTGTTCCACAAATAGTAATAAATCGTCAGTTTTGTTTCTAATGCTCTGAATGTTTTGGTGAACAATTGTAAAAAATGTTTGATTGCTATGTGTATTTCTTAAAGGTGTTGCTATTTTTTCAGTTGTGCTAATGTCACATTTTGAAAATTCTTATAACGAAATGGTCGGATTATTACATTAGTTGGCCACAACGACGCGTCAAATATTTTATCATACGTTTCTTCATCTAGTGCTATTTTGAACGCTGCAATGTTGGTACTTCTAATTTGTAACTTACAGCAATCCATGATGTTTATATCATTTTCCAATAAATAGTCTCTTACATCTTTTTCTGTTGTTGTGTGTTCTAATTGGGATATAAATACCCATTTTCTATTGACCGCTGCGAATAAGGTTGTATTGCTCCTAGTTCCACGTATTGTAACTCTGTTTACATTATTTTTGGTTGTTGTTTGTTTTTCATCTGGGGAATCCTCATTTTTTGTGCTTCTTTTCTTTTCGAGAGGTTTTTGTTGGTCAGCTGGCTCGGTTGGTTTTTTCTTTCGTGGCGATTCTTTTTGCCCATCACTCTTTCTTTCTTGCGCATTTACAGATTTCACATATGATTTAACCGAATCTACGATGCCATCTGATGTACCAGTTCGCGATCTCGTTGTTGGTCCCTGTGTGATGACAGTTTCCTTCTCGCGAGTCGTGTTTTGCTGCCGAAACGACTGTTTTGCTTGTAAGCCTGCTATTACGTTACTTTGATTTTCTATAGTTTTAGTTTGTTCTAAAAGAACGGTCAGCATTTTGTCAAACTTTACACTTAGATTTTGTACCATATTATTTAAGTCTTTTACCGACATGTTATTTTCAGAGGTTCCGCATACATTACAAAACCACCCAACACATTCACGGTATGTTTCGAATATTTTTAGTTCTGTAGGTTTAAAAGAACTACACGTATAGTGCACAAAACTACCACAGTTTCTACTACATTTAATTATTTTTTCAGTTTGATTAACTGGTTTAATTCCACACTTAACACACAGTGATGTTGTACCGGCCGCCATCTTAGACATAACTCCCTATATGCCATGGAGTTTTCTACTTGCTTGCTCTGAATTAGTTGTCGATGTGCAATTGTGCAAGTAACGTGTTAGTAATATTATCATTCTTTTTTGTTGCGGATTTTGTGTAAATAGTTGGGTATTTTGAGTTTTTTTATTATTAAATGTTTTCGATCGCTTTTGAACATTCGTGTAAATGGGAAAGCGTAAAGACATGTCTAGTGAAAAGACAGCAAGAATATAAGCTGTCTTAGAATTACGGTTGTATTCCCATCGCTAACTCGCTGCGAAAAAAGAGTTTTTTCCATCAAACAGTCGGTAGAGTGGCTAAATCTATCTCCGAAAACTTACTGTCCACATCGACCGGTCGGACTGGATCTCGCCGTATCCGTAGAAGTACACGTGAGGTAGATTAATGATTTGCAGAGCTCTTGAAAATAGAAAAATGTCTGTTAAAGAGCTTAAGAAAAATCAAAGCAATATTAAAATATGGGAGCACACTTTAAAATCACATCTCTACGAAATGAATCTGAAGAGTAGGCGGCCTGCAAAAACAAACAATATTGTCGGCTAAAATAAAAAAAGGTCGACTGCAGTGGGAAAAAAACATCGACACTTCACAATAGAAGATTGGAAAAAGATAAGTGATTGCTAAAATAATATTTACTTATTCATAACAAAGTATTCAAAACATTTATTTTTTAAAGGGCGTGCTCAGCAATAAGTTTCATGTAGAAGCTGTCATTGAAACGTTCGCTTCGCTAGAAGCAGACCGTCCGAACAATTTTTTCGAAACTGCTGTGATTAGGACTGCAAAGTATCCGCATGCTGTAATTATATGGTCGTATATACCAGTAAAAGGCTTTGGACCACTGTATTTGGTTCATGCAAGTATGAGCTAAATTCAGTATCGACTACTTGTATGTGGAACACTATGTTAAGCCATATATTTATGCGTAGCTTACAAACAGATAATGATTCGTACATATTTATGCATGAAGGTGTACCATGACACAGGGCTAAAAACATTCATAATCTTATAGAAATAGAAAAATTAGGGTATTACCATGGCCAGGTAATTCCCCGGATTTGAACCTGATAGAAAATATCTGGAGCTGCGTGAAACTTGAGAAAACGATGTCAAACTAAGAGAAATCGCTATTGGCTGCGTAAGAAGTATACCTAAAAGAATTGCTGTCGTTATCAAAGCAAGGGGTTGTATAACGAAATATTAATGTTTGTTACTATTTTCCGTTCCAGTGATATCTTTATAAGTAATAAATTAATGTACTATCGATTTCATAATGATCTAGGACAATATGCATTTCCTATTGTAAATTGCAGTGAAGTCACTATAAAATACAATTTTGACTTATCGCATTGACATTTTCAAACATTTGTGAAATAAAGTCACATTTACACTATTAAAAAACTACTGTATGTCAGTTTTACTGTCCCAGATCATTATGAAATCAATAGTACATGTAAAATGTCTAAATCTTATTCTCTTTTATGTAAGTTCCTGCACGGTGCTGTATGTCCAATAAATTACCTGGAGTAATCTGAAGAGGACCATCTATGTTATATAAATTCGTTGCATGATCATCATTACCTTCGCCTAGTACTTAATAAGCTAAGCTTTCTGCCTCCCTGGAGAAGCTGATTTTATGATCCTGATATAACAAGCGTTTTCGGGCAGATATACGGCTACACAATCGAACTTTTGTATAACTTTCTGATAGTAGTTTCTGATACAAGTTTATAGTATATTCTGGATCCTACATAATTGATTTTATTTCGTGGTTTGTCTGATTCTTTTTTCTATATTTTAGGTGAAACCATTACTGCAAAATGGCAAAGCTTCCGCGACTCTTTTGTAAAGTCTCTAAAGAAAAATCTGGTCAAGCCACTAAAAAGAAGCATTTATATCATGACAATCTCACATTTTTGTTAAAATTTTTGTTAAAGGTGGTTCAATCAGATGACACAGAGTCAAGTATAAACGGTTCCCAGCATAAACATCATTCTCAGTTAAGTGAACCCCAAGACGCGGACGAAGTAGAGGTTGAAATAGAAGTGCAAGCTCAGAGAAATGTTGGTGCGAGACCTAAAAAGGGGAGGGAAACCACAAAAAAACCTCGATTACAAGAACTTGATCAAAGAATTTTGAGAGCACTGGAACATCCACGTGACGAGGACGAAGCATTTTTCATCTCAATTACTCCATCTGTACGAAAAATGTCAGAGGAAGATAAATTGGAATTCCGAGTGAATGTATTACAATTAATAAGGCGTCAAAACAACTACCAATTATCACGACTAGTTTCTGTATGCCCTTCTAGAGCTGCTTTCTATATGTAAAACTTCTGGATCATGATTTTCAAAGCGTGATCAAATGTTTATTAGGAACATGGTCAGCAACTAGCATTGCAAAAAGAACGCACAAAAGAGGAAGGGGATTTGTTTACACCACACATAACCATCACATAACGCGTACTTAAAAGTAAGGTTATGTTCGTTTTAAACATACTGAACCTACAAATATGAAGTTCCACAGGGGAAAAGGGATTACAAATCGTGATCACAAATCTTGTAGTGGGGATGAATCACAATTTCAATTTTTTTTTATAGAACATGAGTCGTTCGAACAAAACCGGTTATGTTCGCTGATCAGTGTTAAATAGAAAGTACCCTTAGATCACATCTACAATCTACCCTTAGATCAATTTCTCGTTCTTTGACTTCACGATGTTCTTCTTGGAATCTCGAATTAATATACGATAACTCAAATTCAATGTCACCTAAATCCCCAACACCACCCTCTTTTCAAAATCTTTAAATACTTTAGTTGTGGCTAATACATATGCAAATACGTACTATCTCTGACAAAAGAAATAAATCACCTATTTTGCGGGGTGCCGATAGCGATTTAATCGCTGATTTACTATTTGTTTGGTCAACTGTATGTCTCAGGTATACGGCTTTACATATTTATGTATAAAATACGCTTCAGTTTATATCTGCATATATTATGTATAAGTACATATGTATATTAAAATATATATACTTTTAAGCTTTAACGTATCACTTACAACCCTCTTGCATTTGCACAACAATTAGTATAAATATTTAAAATTTATTATTATTATTAATAATTAAATTATTTTTTTATTCAATACGTCAATTAGTATTTCCTGATATACACACAATACGTATATAGTACCATTATATCATATAAAGTAATTGGCTAGTGTGTGCAAAGAGACGAAGTCAAATAAAATACTATGAAAAAACAATAGAAACAATTTAATCTGAAAAATGATTATTTATGTACGACGACAAAATACATGATGAAGTAGTTTGCAATACTTAAGAGGGTAGTCTACCAGCGGTTGTTTTACAGCGGTGCCATATTTACATAATTTTATAAATCGTTTGCTTGATTTTATTGCAATATAATTTGAAAATTGGGTTTCATACACATATTTCTAAAAATATTTTATATTATTTTATATATACCTACATATTTTATATTATTATATACAATTTTGTCCATTAATATTTGATATTAACTTCACAATCTCTATTCCCGTTTACCTTGATAGGGAAATAGAGATTATTCAATGCAATTTGCCATGAGCATGCAAAACACGTCTACGCATCTGTGTATGAAGCCCAATTTTAAAATACGGTTTAAATAAATTATAAAAACATTATATTCTGAAAAAATTTAATTGTGGCAACTGTCAAACGGTAGTCGGCCCTCTTAATAATTCAAACAGACATTTTCTATTTATTGTTTTTTGAATGTCGTAGTTAAACTTAGAATAGTAATAAACGGTAAAGATTTACTGCAAATCAGTATACAGGGTGACTGGTAATGAAACCGTCATACTTTATAGCGTGTTAGTAAAGATCATTTGCAATAAATATGGCCGAATTTCCCTTATCCAAAATGCGCTTGTTTTTGACATATAATGTTTTTTTGTTTTTTTCGAAGTTCACTAATTACGCTCACTCAAACTTAAAATTTACGAAGATAATGAAGCTTTTTCTCAATTTTTCAGTTTGTCTGCGTAGAGGACATCTCAACACACATTATTTATCGGTGACAATTACGTTAAATACTTGGAAAATTAAAACTTCCGCTTTTGATGAAACTGTAGACACAACCGCTACCTTTGTGACTATTTATTTAGCGATTGTGTCTACAGTTTCATCAAAAGCGGAAGTTTTAATTTTTTTAATTTTCCAACAATTAACAATAAAGGTTAATTAACACAAAAAAAAATCTACTTAACATAACATTTCAGGAAAATGTTGAAGATGATAATGCGTTAAGACATTAGCACTTCGAAAGGATCATCATTTTCTATAGCCACATCTATAATCATTTGTAATCACCCTAATAACCTATAAATCGATCAGATAAACGAATATATGCATACAATATAATAATACAATCATTGTAAAATAAAAGTATTAATTATTTGTATTACCAAATCCGTAACTACATTAGAAACTCTTTCTCAGAAGTAAATATCCATCTATTAGTATAATTAAGGATCGAGCGCAGTGCTCTAATTCTATAAAAAAATATTTTTTCTTAAAGTAGCATTTTATATATGGAAAATTATGTGTATACGACGACTAACACATATATTGATAAATATTACAGCGGACACTGTGATAATGCTATTTGTAGGTGTATTAAATTTACAGTGCATGCTATTGCGGAAGATACTACTACCTAATGTCTATCTACTTATGTCTAAAATATTTTACAGCATACAGCCGCTGGCACTTTACAGTTGACCAAGTTGTTTGTCTGTTTATGTTTCGCTACCTGATTTAGTGCCGAGGAAATTTTATGGCTTTTCGATTCAATTCTTGTGTCTTTTATAGTATATATAAGTCACCTATATAAGAGAAATAAATAAATGAAACTGTTATTAATGTACACTCAGAGAAAAAATAGTCGAGACAAACTTACCCTACGCGCAGTTTACCTTCTCATTCGCACCCTCTACCGAGTTTTACATTCTCTGCGTGTGCGAATGAGACGGTAAACTGCGCGTAGGGTAGGTTTGTCTCGACTATTTTTTCTCAGACTGTACATATTTAATTATTTACCTCCTTACCTATTCCTCTTAACAGTAGGTTGAATAATTACAATTCAATAGAGGAGTCATATATTTATTAATTTTTAGTAAAACGGACAACTCGGAAAATATTCGTGATATAGAACAACCATTATATTCACTTGATTGAATTCCTAAATTCTAACATTTTAATTTATATAATACTAGCTGGCCCAGCAGACTTCGTTCTGCCTAGAAAAGTATTGATTTAGAAATTTAATGTTTTATTGTTACGGGTCCCGCCCGTCCCATACCAACCCCCACCCCGTGTCCCGTACCCCTCCCCCCCTCCGTGACCCGTACGACCGCCCATGTCCCGCCCGTAAAAAAATTGTCACAACGTAACGTAAACATAAACGTCGTCTATCATAAAGATGGCGTCGTAAAAACACTCAAAATGTATGGAAAAATGAATTTTCTTGATAATTTTTTTTTCCGGGGATATTTCGGGAATTTTCTTGGGTATTCTTCTTGGTTGGCCGCAGACCAGTCTGAATTGGTGCGAATCATCGAAATGGGTCCAGGTGTTCTTGAGCGTAGTAACTAATAACGGCTTTTTCTTTTATATAGACTGTCGCCCCGCGAGAGCTTGAATCCTACTAGTAATGTAAAATATCGACATAGTTGCCACAGCGTTATGCTATATACATATGAACAGCTAGTACGACGTACGAGACAAGGAGCCAGTGTTTACTGGTGTCGCTTTGATGTTTGACGGAGGTTGCATGTTGTCCAAGAAAAAGCATGGCGCATAAATTGCGTGAAAAATGCGACACATTAAGTACCTTTACTTAATTACTATTGTGCGGGTCGGCGTTCACCCTATAGCGTCGACCCTTAAAACTCTACGGCTGCACTACCCCATCCCTGGTTTCATAGTTCCAGGGTAACGGGCGTGGCGGGAGTGGACTCCGTATATAGGGGAGGATTCTTGGGCGTAAGCATGGGCATACGCTCCGGCAGTCCGGCCGCTAACCGTCGGAATATACGGTGGGTAAGTGAGGTACCCTACGGCGCTTACCTAGAGAACTCTGCAGCTGCACTACCCCATCCTTGGTGGCCACACTCAGGGAAACGGGCGTGGCGAGAGAATTTGCCGAAGATAGTAGGGGAGGATAAAAGTCGGTTCGCCGAGGAGTAGTCCGACCGCTGGTTGTCTGGTTGGGGAAACCTTCGGTTTCATCCTAAAACAACTCGGTGACTCTGGGACCCTACGGTTTCACTGTAGCTGCCGCGGATACTTGATCGCCGGAGGGGCGAAAGGGTTGGCGCGGTTGGCATTTTGGGGTAGGGCTTTTGCCCGGCCGTCCCCGTAGTTCAGGCTTAATTCACGGGCGGGCTGGTTGTACCTCACGGCCAGATTCCGTTTCCCACGCTTGGCCGATAGTAGCCATCCGCAAGGAGGCCTAGGCCCCGTGGGGTTAGATGTGAGGTAGGAGTTCGCTAAAGCGTCTCCAACGGTGACCCGTCCAACGTTGACAAGAAAACTTGTCTAACATGGGTAGCACGGGGGAGAGGAGCCCACCGGTTCGCCGGGCCTCTCCGAGAGGTGTCGGTCTCGTGCGGGCAACTGGTTTCGTGCCTCTTTGTCCTGAGGAGTGTGTGCACCTCCCTGTTTTGCCGCATACCTAACGGTCGGTCGGCAGCTGGTACTCCTTTGGGGTCCAGCAAACACTTACGTGTATTTAATTAATCATTGCGCAATGTCTTAATAACCTATTAAGATTGATATTCGCAAGTAAACGAAAGAATTATAAAGCAAATTAGAAAAAAGGATAATACTATATTCAGAGAGCAATTTACTAGAATACGCTTTTAATAATGCAAAATCAAAGTAAAAGCTTAATAATAGTAGCACACAAAACAAAAAAATGGATATGTTATTATATTGTATTAAAGATACCAAGATAATGAGTCTAATAATAATAGATTTCAAGTAAGTACCTAAGACTTGAATAACGCCAACATAAAATATTTTAATACTATATGAACTAGCTCTAACTGCAAACCAACGCTGTTACGAGCATACTAAGCTAGTACTAGTAACTCCTACGCCCGCTGTGGTATTCTCTTTATCCCACCAACGCAATTTTCCCACTTGCATTTGTCGTGCGTGATCCATGATACGGATATGGCATCGCTGCTCGATGAAATACATTACTTATAGAGGCCTTTAAAGTTTCAAACGGGCCAGCAGTGTATATAGATATCTGTACGCCGTTTGTTGGCGCAGGCAGCCGTTTTCACTGAGGGTCATATTTATAGTTCGTGCTTGAGTACGCGATCATAATATTACTCTGAATGTTACAATTTTTTTGGATATTTATTGACATTGAAGGTAGAAACACATACCACTGCATCGGGTTGGAACCGTCTGTTCACCGTTATATTATGATGAAAGACTCGCATAGTGCATACAGCTTCGTTCGTATTTAAAAACCTTGAACGTGTGACACCACGCTAGAAGCGAAAACCTCTACAGGACATCCACTGCCCGCTTTTTGCTCTTGAAAAAGTCACTCGTATTAGTGCCAAAACGTCGAGTTTAATGGATTTTGTATTTTTTGCATATTTAGTTTATTTATTTTTGTTTTTTTTTTATTTTCGTATTATATATACTATATTACTATGCCGTGGTTAAAATCCGGCAGCCCTCATAATAATTATTGGATATGATCATTTTGGTTTTTGTCGTTGGGCCAATAAAAACAATAGTCAGCCGCTTAACCACTGCGGCCATCGACCCGTTATATATAATAATAATAATAATATTTAATACGTTAACACAGAAGTAAATAGTTAAAAATAGTTGTAATGGAATCATGTAGTAGCAGAAAGGTTGCGTGGTTCCATTGTGCAAACGTAACTTCATGGTTCGATTCCATGCACAGACGCATAGGTTACATATGTTTTTAAAAATAAAAATATTGCTCTATTAATTGGCGGTGGAAAAATACATCATATATAACTTAATTAATAGCTTAAAAATATTCAGATATATAAAATTCCCCGTCGTTTTACTACCATTTCGCCATTAATCGTTGTTACTTTAGTTTGAAAATTTTTTAAGCAATCCATTAATGTTGCAGAAAAATTCAAGAGAATAATCGTAGCTAGCTTTGAAGGTGCAAAGGAGTGTCGATTAAAACAGGATATTTTTCAAAATATTCAATTTAAAATTATAGAAAGAGCAAAAAAATCTATTCACGAAGGCGGTGGACACATGAAACGTTTAATATATTTTTTTAATGATAACGATTAAAGTATTTAATTGATAAAATCACAACGCATAGTCAAATCAGTAAAAATATGTCGTAAAGGAAGCATCAAATGTCTCCATTCTCCATTGTGCATATGTACGTGTCACTGTGAGTGTGGACATGGACATTATAAATAGCACTTATTCTGTTTCAAATGAAAACAAATATGAACCTAAAATTTAAATTAACACATTCATTGTTTTTTTGTTTATCATTAGGAATTTTAAAATATAGCTTCGTTTATTATAGGCACAGTATACATACTTCAAAGTAGACACATTGAAACTAATCAATTTAGTTTTGAAAATTATTAGAACAATACCATATTGAGCAGGTTTTTCTTACAATTATACTCATACAAATTCGAAATTCATTTTCTAGTTCTAAAATAATATGATTTGCCTTTTTTAAATCTAGTTAAATATGTTTGTGTTTACTTGCGTGAATATGTATACATGTTTATATATACATAGTTTCAACTTTCACTACTACTGAGTTCTCCAATTCTAATTGCATCATATAGAAAATATCCATTACTTATAGTATCCATATTATACCATATCGTCAGTTTTAATTATTTTTTTAGTTTTCATTCATATCAATAGTTTTGGATTTTACTTTTTTACTTACTTTACTACATACTTTACCTCAGTAAAATCAGTTGCTATTCGTTCTCTATTGCAGATTTCGTTTACTAATAACATTTTAACAAATATATTGGATGCAAATCGCACTGTATGAGCTAGTTACGGAAAGTATGAATTATTATGAAAAACCTATAACACCATATTAGCATACCCTTTTTCTGTACCAATTCCAATAATAGTTAAATTTTAAGTAATTACGATTACCATGTCGTAACGCGGTGAGGTAAACAAGATTATTGCGGCTGCGAATTAAAAGTGTAAATTATCTTCTATCGACAACAACCAAGGACATCTCCATTATTCTAATTTTTCTTGACTTAGATAATTTGCAAGGCGTTACTTCAATTAACGAGACGGTGAATGTCACCCACACAGGTTTCTGTTGCTAGGTTCTGTGTTTTATTGTTTACTCGATGATTATTGTATTGAAATTCATAGTGGCATTAAAATTATTTATATAATAGAATCGAAATAACTAAGAAAAAATCGAAGACTGAGATTGAACACCCACTTTTTCTTTTTAATTAAAATTTTTGAAAGTTACTTCAAGCTCTAAATTTGTTCTATATGGTTTGAGATACTTGCAAAATAATATCGAAACTGGGATGAGAAAACAAAACGGAAAAACGCATGTTTAACTCAGCCTTTAGATTTTCAAAATTTTACAAATTGTTCCATTGTTTTTGTAAGATTTTAGAATTGAAACTAATTGTAGTCCTCGGTAATGCATAGTTCATGGAATAGTTGGAAAAATTGGACAGATTGACCTTTATGGGGAAGACGGCTATCGAAGTTAGTGGTTGTAACGAAAAAAGCCACGACCATGTCAATTACTATTATAAGAGATACATCGTTTGACGTGCTGCTGACATGTGTATCACTTACCGCCTCTCTACTAACAAGCAACCCACGGAATAACTCATCCTGAGGTAACTCATTGGAGAGGTAATTTTATCTGTAATTCTGCAAAGTACGTTTTTCGTCAATTTGATGATTTTTACGATAGAATACAGTTCGAACAGTTACCCATACCGTGCAGGTTAGCTACCCGTACGTGTACACGTACTTATTGTTGCTAATACTAAGCAAATACCTAACAGAAATACTTAGAACCTCTGCATAGCGTCTATTTCAACAATTTATTTGACACCTTAATTAAGTAAATATCCAAATTAAAAGTTACTTAGTTCATGTTATATAAAAATGATTTACGGCTATTGACGATAGAATGGAAGATATTATTATTTATGATCCTGAGCACAAATGCGCGTGGGCAACAGCCAGAGTAATTAAGGCTAACTTATTGGAAAATTTCAAGGAACGTAGGTACTCGGTAACAAATAACACGAGAAATCGTAACAGCATTGAACGAGATGGCTCAGATTATTATCTCAACTAAATTCCTCTCCTCTACTCCTTTGCGTCAAAAATCAAAGTGTACTGGTATGTCAGTAGTAGGAGTCATAGAATGGCCACCACGTTCACAAGATTTAACAAATCCTCATCATCCAGTTGATTTAAGGAATTTATGATAACGGATAGTTGACAAATGCAGAATGGTACATAGAGAAGTATCTCAACGGGCAAGGCAGGAATTTGAAAGCGGCATCTTACACTTGTATGGAGAGTATAGTAGTAGTTACTTTGAGCATTTATTGTAATTTTCATTTTTTCAATTTTACACGAGAGATTTAGATATATTAGAGAATAAAAATAATGTGTATAAATACAATAATGACACAGGCTATTGGAAAAATATTTACAATGAAAATAAGATCCATCCATACAAACCGAGAATTAAACATATTTTACAACTAGAGGTCATATTTATAGTTCGTGCTTGAGGCTGTGCCGATGCATGAGCACGCGATTTTGACATATTTGTATGGCATTTACGTCAAAATCGCGTGCTCAAGCATTGACATGATGAAAGTTACCCTGAGGATAGAGGCTTTTACGAATTATTTTTTGTACTGGCTACATTGTACATTAATGGATTGTGTTTTTACAAAAGCCTATATTGGGCCTTCGATAATCTACAAGAAAGATAACGCTACGTAATCAATACGTTAATATTAGCGTGTAATTTTCTAGGTTCATTTACGAAATATTCGTAATGTCTACAGTTTTATTAAAAGAATACATTTAAGTTATTTAGAACAACTTTTATTTATTTATTTATTGTTCTGTCACAAACGACAGAAATGAAAGATTGAAATTATTAGCACAAATATAATATTAATAAAATTGTACAAAAGTCTTAAAATTATCCCACCCTCTTTCTTACCTAGCTAATTATGTGTGTGTGTGTGTGTGCGTGTTTATTTAGTTATTCTAATCCTCTTCAATCTTTCCTTTAAGTTCGCTCGTTCTGATAAATTTTTTCTTTTTTGTACTCTGACACCCACTTATCATTTGTAGCGTTATTGCATAAATATCAAATCGTTTGTTAATTACTTTTATGTGTTTTTATTTTAAATTAAAATTTTTTGTTGACTGTTTTCTTTCTGTCAAAACAAATCTGTTTACATCCACCTGCTGCTGCTCCGAACTACCAAAACTGCCGTTACGTCATTCCCCACTAGATTTTCTAATTTATTGTACGATGTATTTTTAATTTAGAAATTGATGCCTAATCGGGTCGTGTTGTGTCATGTATGTGTTTGTATGTGTATGTTACATTAAATTTTGAATTTTTCTCTCAAATAAAAAATTACTATTACTATATTTGTGTTTTTCTTTTTTCACACCCTCTATCGCTGTTCTAAGATTTTTTTTTTAACAATTAACGTAAACAATAAGTTATATACCATCATTACTAAACATTGCAAAAATTAATTAAACCATAATTAATCAAATTAAAACTCTTTAAATATCACATAACATTATCCCCGCAAAAATATGAGCGCGGTGTAGACGTACAACGACGCTTATATTTTCATAAGTGAAACAAAATGACATTACTTAAGTTAATGTCAGTTAAGTGTATACATTTTCACAGTTAAGTACGAAATTTAAAAATATTTTCTACAGAGAAAATACCTCGTGAAAAAAATGAGTAGAGATACATCAAATCATATGTTTTATTGCCTAAAACATGTTTGACTATAAAAGGTCCTTCGAAAATAGGTAAGAATTTCTTTTCAATGTTATTTTTAAAATCACTAATTCTATTGTTCCTGAGCATAACCAAATCACCCTCTTTAAAAACAGTAACTTTCTTAATTTGTCTGTGTAATTTTGCATGGGCTTTACGATGTAATTTATATAGTTTATGTTTTGTTGCAGAGATTAAATCGGACAATCCTGGATTAACAGTGTTTAACAAATTCCAAGGGCGAGGTACAGTATCACTACTATGAAACAGTATTGGTGGTATTTCACAGGTGGTCGTAGGAATAACATTTATGATTTCCTCGATAACAGGAACATATTCACTCCATAAGGTATGTGAATCGTTACACATTATACGAAGATATTGTTGTAACTCACGGATACTTCTTTCAGATGGATTAGACATGGGGTGACGAATAGGTGTAAAACTGAATTCAACATTGTGTCGAGACAAGAATGTGAGTAATTTAGAATTTTGCAAACATTTACCATTATCCATTATAATTGTTTTAGGTACACTGACAGTAATAAAATATTCTTTTAAACAGTTGATTACCGTAACACTACTACAGCTACGAGTTGTGTAAAAACGAACAAATTTAGAAAATTGATCTACAATCACAAGTATGTTTTTAAAACCGTTTGATGGCAATAGATGTTCTAAAAAATCTAAAGAAATTATGTCTTGAGGATGATTACTAACAATTGATTTTCCAGGATAATAAGGTACATAATTTTTGGTTTTATTTAATTGACATACGTGGCAAGTGTTTACAAATTCATTTGCTATTCTCCAATCTGCTTTCGCTATAAATTTTTCCCTAAAGAGCATATGTAACCGTTTCAATCCTAAATGACAGTACAGGTTATGTAATTCGTTAAGAATTTCTTTTGCTTTGAGTTTTGATAAAACGATTAGATGAGAATTATTAACCTTTTTAACTAAAACATTATCTTCAATAAAGTAACCCTTATAAATTTTATTAGTTTCTAATTCATTAAAAATTTTCTGTAAATCGAAACATTTTTGACGTGATATGATATTTTGTTTATCAAAAATATCTGAAATGCAAGAATTTTGTTGAATATTATTTATTGTAAAGAATTTACGATATTTTTTGTCAGAATACATTCTAGAAAAAATGTCAGCAACTAAATTTTCCTTCCCTGAAATATGTTCAATTTCAAAATTGTAACTTTGTATCAGTAAATACTACCTGTAAATTCGATTGTTTAAAATTCTAGTATTTAAAATTGAAGACAAAGCCTTATTATCACTCTGTATGATGAATTTTCTACCCAAAATATAAAATTTAAATTTTGAAATTGTAAATACAATCGCTAACATTTCAATCTCTGCCACTGTATAATGCTGTTCGGTAAGTGTTAGTTTTCTAGATACGAATGAAATTGGGCATTCCAAACCATTGTCGTCATACTGAAAAATTACTCCAGCTATTGATGAGTCGCTACCATCTGTCCTGATGTAAAATAGACATTCAAAATTTGGATGAATTAACAACAATTTATTGTAAAATTGGTTCCGAATTTCTGTGAAAGCTGTATCTTGCGATTGTGTCCATTTAAATTTAATGTTCTTTTGTAATAGATGATACAAAGCTATGCATGTTTTTGACATATTTGGAAGAAATCTTTTGTAATAATTTAACAACCCTAAAAATCCTTGTAGTTTTTTAATATTGCTCGGTTTAGGAAAATGTTTAATTTCATTTAATCGTTTTTCATCCAAAGTTATACCAAACTGATTCACAATATAACCTAAATATTATACTGAATTTTAAAAAAATTCGCATTTTTCTAAACTTATTTTCATTCCGTTTGCATTTAAACTATGTATAATTTGTCTTAAATGATTACAATGCTCTTCGACAGTTTTGGAAAAAATGAGTATGTCATCTACGTAATAAACACAGAAATTACTATATTGATGTAATATTCGTTCTAGAGCATAAGTGAGAGCACTTGTGGCCGTGGAAAGCCCGAATGGAACAACAGCATGCACATAGGATACTCCTTCGATTGAAAACCCAGTATATTTCCTGCTAACCTTGTTTAATAGAATAAGATAAAAACTGTGTCGTATAGATCTAATTTGGAAAATATTTTACAGCCATGACAGTTACTGAGGATTGAATCGATTCGACAAGGTAATTCATACTGTTTTTGTAATCTACTGTTTAATAATCTAGCGTCTAAGCATAGTCTAATGTCACCTGATTTCTTTTTTACCACGACGATGGGATTTATAAACGATGTTACCTTTCTTTCGATAATCCCATTGTCCAGCATTTTTTGTATTTCTACTTTGACCTTCTCCCTGATTGTTTGAAGAATTGGATAAACTTTCGGATTAAACGGCAATGATTCATTAACTACTAATTTGTGTTCGTATATGTCAGGAGCAACGCATGCGCTTCCATCAATCAATCTATGGTTTCTTTTAAACAATTCATCTACAAAATCCCTGTATTTCTCATCACACTTGTACCCTATCACACTCTCTTCAATTATCTAATCATTCTTTTTAATACAATTATCACCATTATCATTCCCACTTACATCATAATCATCATTATAAATATAATTATTTTTATCATAAATCCCCTTATTATTCATACCCTCTTCATTCTCATCTGCAGCATATTTTCCTTCAAATTTTTACATAAACCTTTATTTAAACCATTTATTATTCATTCGTTTTCCCTATCACATTCTACCTCTGTTTTGATTAAATTTTTGAATTGTAAAAAATTATCACCTAACTTCACTTCGTTACTGTCATAATCAATTATTACATTGTGTTTGTTTAAAAAATCTGCTCCTATAATTATGTCATATTTTAACCCGTTCATTACTAAAAATCTACACGAATAGTGAATATCGTTCAAAATTACCGTATCACATACACAACTGTCAATTTTTGATAATAATTTCCCAGTGGATGCCCTTATCTCAACATTGTTTATTTTGAAAACCCTTTTACTAAAATAAGTCATATTTTCCGCGAATACTCTGCTAGACAATAGAGTTATCTCAGATCCACTATCTATCAACGCTGTTAATGTCAAAGTATCCAATTTAACCTCCACTAACGGTAATGTTAGATCATCAGTGAGAATTTTGTGGTCAGTTGTGAATAAATGCTTCGGATGTTCATAGTTGTTGTCTGAGATTACTGTATACTTAGAATTTTGTGGATTATTTAGAAAAAATGATCGGAATTTTCTTGTGAATTGTGTACGTCAGCTATAACGTTCAATGCATTTACGTTGTGTGAATGTTCATATGGATTGCGGTGTTCTGGTTGTTGCTGTGAATTGTTGTGAGTTTTAACTCCAGATTGTTGATTAGAATGTCTGTGTGTATTTGAATTTTGATGTGAATTGTGGTCGTTTCGATTAAAATTAGAATTCTGTTGATAATTTTGACGACTGTAATTTTGATGTGAATTAGAGCTTTGTGGAATATTTTGGCGATTGTAACCTTGATATGGACGAGAATTTTGTTGATAGTTGCTGTTTCTGCTGTTGAAATGTGTGTTAAAATTGCCTGTTTTATAATTTTGGTTAGAATTTTGTCGGTAATATGGCGTATAACCTTCTGTGTGATTATGAGTGTGTTGTGTATGAGTGTGTTGTGTTGATTTATGTTTGTAAAGATCATCGTATTGTCTAAGAACCTCACAAAACTCTTTAAAAGTAGTAATATTTTGTATAATGACCGATTTATTAATTTCGAAATCAAAATGTCTGGCAAAATGTCTTATAATCTCATTTTCACTTAATTTTGGTGTCAAATGTTGCGCAGTGGCGTACCTATTAATGAAATACTGTTCGCGTGAATTACTTTTTTGTGAATTAAATTTCCCCATGAAAAGATTACTTCTAATTTTGTTTTGTTCGGTTTCAGACCAATACTTAGCTAAGAAAAGTGCCTCAAATTCCTCGAATGTGTTGAAGGAATTCTCAACAACCGAAAACCAGACTGAAGCATCCTCCACTAATGATGATCTAAGAATGTTATATAATTGTACGTGCGAGTTTGATTTTGAGGATATGAGAAAATGTCTGTCTACCAAAGTCACATGACATTTCATTTTGGGTTATGTTGGAAACGTCAGGAACAGTAGCAGTCACAGGAGGCGTAACAATTGATGATCGAGAAGCTAACTCCGACGGTGATCCAAATTTATTTACCTTTTCTCCTAAACAGTTTAGCCTGTTTTCGAAGGAAGTTTGACTTGACATAATGTTATCAAGTTTACCTTTTATGACGTTTAACATATCTTTAATGTCATCCCCACCATCACCTTCTACGCTTCTTGCCTTAGGCATATTTTAACTAAATGAAATTGAAATTTTTATTTATCGAATTTTGTACTTAACTGATTGAATTGAAACGAAAAGTTTATGTTAGTAAAGTTAAAAGAAATCTAATAAATTGTGTAAATTTTGAATTTTGATAAAAAATTGAGTTTAAATTAAAATTAATGATTCAATAATGAGGATATATTGACTTATGCCAATAAGTCCTGTCACGGTCGCCAAATTGTTCTGTCACAATGAAATTATTAACACAAATATAATATTAATAAAATTGTACAAAAGTCTTAAAATTATCCCACCCTCTTTCTTACCTTGCTAATTATGTGTGTGTGTGTGTGTGCGTGTTTATTTAGTTACTCTAATCCTCTTCAATCTTGCTTTTAAGTTCGCTCGTCCTGATAAATTTTTCTCTGTTCTTTCATCTTTTTTGTACTCTGACACCCACTTATCACTTGTAGCGTTATTGCATAAATATAAAAACGTTTGTTAATTACTTTTATGTGTTTATATTTTCAATTAAAATTTTTTGTTGACTGTTTTCTTTCTGTCAAAAACAAATCTGTTTACATCCACCTGCTGCTGTTCCGAACTACCAAAACTGCCGTTACGTCATTCCCCACTAGATTTTCTAATTTATTGTACGATGTATTTTTAATTTAGAAATTGATGCCTAATCGGGTCGTGTTGTGTCATGTATGTGTTTGTATGTGTATGTTACATTAAATTTTGAATTTTTCTCTCAAATAAAAAATTACTATTATTATATTTGTGTTTTTCTTTTTTCACACCCTCTATCGCTGTTCTAAGATTTTTTTTTTTAACAATTAACGTAAACAATAAGTTATATACCATCATTACTAAACATTGCAAAAATTAATTAAATCATAATTAATCAAATGAAAACTCTTTAAATATCACATAACATTATCTATTTTTGTGTCACATGTAAACTTCATTTTCTTCTACGTATTCAATGTAAATATTTCACTAAAAATTCCGTTTTGTAATTACTAATTGAATACAGTTGTAGTCCAATGTTAGATTAGATTTCGTAATTTATTTGACCCATTTGTCTCGTCGTCTCCAATCGTAGCTAAAATTAAACAGGTCGTAAAATGTGACCTGCTAACAATTCTAACTAAATACCAATTAAAGCTTGAGTTTGCGCTTTTGCCGAAATATTTTATTCAGTTGCAAGAAATTTACATCAAACAGCGTCTTTAGGATTATTTTTAAATTACGGTAGTATTTCAATATACATACATCAAGTATCGCTATTAGAACTAGTATCAAATCCGTTTTCTTTAAAGTGTTAGTGATGTACACAGGTGAGCTATCCTGATTTCGGGAACTTCATGACCGTCTCACTGGCTCCCAACGTATGTACAGTGACGTGCTTTAGTACTGACTCAAAGTGCCATAAACCTTTATAACTATAGCCCTGATGTACGACGATATATAGCCGACTAAAGCACATCATTGTACATATGTACGTATATGAAGTGCGAATTGCTCGATTGTAATGCTGAGGGGCAGGCCAGCATTACAATCAACCAATTTGATTGTAATGCTGGCGGGTAGGTAGTTCACAAGTATATTTTAAGACATTTAGTAGAGAAATACTTGTAAAAGCAAGATTTGTTATGATGTCGTATACACATATTGCATTGACATGTTTAGTTTTATGCCGAATAAGAGGTGTTACAAGTTTTTATATATGTACATATGTAGGTAGTATATGTATATACATGTATATCTAGATAAATTAAAATTATTCCAATTTTATTTCCAATCTTCCATGATTCCAATATAAAGTTGGCGATCTATTGGAATATTAATAGATAGTGTTTTTTAAGTAAAATTTTTATAGGTATGATGATATATAACCACTTAAGTACTTCAAAGGTGACTTTGGACGCACCGATAACTTATTATAATGTAGGAATTTATGCGAATTGATTTATACTTCAGTTCGCTTTTTTAACGATACCCAATTGTAGGTATACTATAAGTGTGCAAATGTTCAAATAAAAATATAAAATCTAGATCGACGTATAAAATTGAAAATAAAACAATAATATTCTAGGAAATTATTTTCTGTATTTTAAAATGCTATTTAGAGACAGGTCTATACATATAAAAGCATAAAAATGGAAGTACACAAACACCAAATATAACAAAGCATATATTTGAAAGACATGTAAAACATAAGTTTTAAATCAATAAATAGATGCTCACAGCAGAATAGAAATAATATTCTGCAATTTAACATATCAGTAACGACGTAATCGACTAAACAATTAATGTTGGTAAATATACAACTTTATACACAAGTAAAAATATTATAGAAATTTGATATCCTTAGTTACATAGCCAATATAAATGGAATGAACGTGGAAATGGTAAGAACAATCAGAAATATTATATGTATATAAAAACACAGGTCATTTGTTTACTAAAAAAAAAAGATTATAGTAAATTCAAAAAAGATTCATTTGAAATACATAATATTTTAATCACATCTTTGCAAGAAACCACCATAATTTCAATTGTCTTTCTTTCTTATAACACATGTATTTTGTTTTTGTTTGTTGAGATATACCTACTAATGACAATTCATCTAAGGTACCGATGGTTGCTAATCGGTTTGTATTACATATTTAGATAACGATACATATATGTACTTTATTTAGAAATGTCCTTCCCTTTAATTTTTGAACATGTGTATTCTACAAATATGTATAAACCTAAAGAAATGGTGTTATTGCATATACATGATTGCTCATCGGAATTTAGTCTTCTGATGTATTTGAATGACTTACCTTTAGATTATTTTTACCATTTTTTAGGACCATTTACCACCAATCTATTAGTATTGTTTGACGATTGCATATTACGTAATTATATTCAATGAGAATGACAGTTACAAAAAATAATTTTTCAGTATATTATTGTATATTGTGTAGTTTCACGTTTATATACCGACCTAGATTTTGTGTTTTTATTTGAATACTTGTAGTATATGTCTAGTTGGGTCTCGTCTTGAAAAGTACAAATCAATCCGTATAATTTCCAACATTTTTGAATAACTTTCCGGTGTGCACAATAGTCACCTTTTAAATACATAATTGGCCATGTAGTTAATAATTCCTGTAAAAATGGTACTTAAATACACCATTATTATTCCATGCTTCCATTGCTTGGTTGCTGGCCTAACTTCAGAAAATTAATCAAGTCGCGGGCCTTAAGTAGATAATAAGTAGTAATAAATAAGAAAGAATAAAAGTTCACACATTTATTTATAATACATAGATAACACAGAACAACAATTTTCATTTTTTTCTTTTTCTTTATGAATTATATACAAACTTATTTTGTTTTATATTCCTAATAATTATTATAAAAACAAATATCTTCTATCATGTCTGGAATTATAAACAAAAATAAAATTCATATTGATCATACAATACTTACAATAACTAAGTATATGCTATTCTGGAACGTACATATTTAGAAAGTCTTTCTTTTCACTTTTCTTTTATATTGGGTTGAAGAACATTCCGAAATTAAAGTCCAACAGTAGTCAGCAAGCATCTCGCTATTCCACTTGCCCTGATAGCGTTTTTCAATAGTGGAAATATTCTGATGAAATCTTTCCCAATGCCAGTCACTAACATCGCCAAGGTTTGGGGGAAAGAAGTTCAGGTGCGAATGCAAGAAATGTATTTTAAGACTCATATTACAGCCTAATGCATGGTAAGTTCTAAGAAGTTCACTAACAATTTCCTCGTAATCTTCAGATTTTTTATTTCCTAAGAAATTCTTTGTCACACTTTTAAATGTATACCAAGCAGTCCGTTCTAAATCGCTCTAGAGTACGTCAAATTATCAATCCTGTTGTAACAGATTAATCTCGGGTCCTATAAAAATCCCCTCTTTAAGTTTTGCCTCAGATATATTAGGAAATTTTTTTTAAGGTATCGAAATCCTGGTCCCTCTTTGTCCAATGCTTCGACGAAATTCTTCATCAGACCTAATTTTATGTATAATGGCGGTAAAAGTATTTAATGAGGCTTCACCAACGAATTATGGACTACGTTCTTTCCTCCAGGAGTATATTGTATTCTGATTGGCCATTGCTTAACAGTATAGTGCAAATTCCTCGCTCGACTATCTCATTCATAAAGGAAACAGCAATACTTTGTGAATCCAAATTGTAGACCAAGTCGAATTGCAACTACTTTGAGATCAGCACTGATGTACCATTCATAGGTTTTGTAATTGGTTTTAAGAAGGAAACGTGTCATATTATCATATGTTTCCTTCATGTGCACGGCATGACCAACAGGAATGGAGGGGTAGATGTTTTCTATATGTAGAAACTTCAAACTCAATTTAGAAGAACACTAAACACTTTAAGAGTTTTATTATCGCCTTGATAATGACAGCATTGCTGTTGAAACGCGTCGGTGTTTTAGTTAAAACTTGTTTGGTGTTCAGTGGGTTAAAGTGTTTAGTGTTCTACTTCTGCACCAAGAGATCCAGTGAAGAACTTCTCAATTTAGAAGCATCTATAAAAAGACGCCATTGTTCCAGTCAACATTTTTGTAAAATGAAAGACCTTCTTCAGTAGAAAATTACTGTGACATTTCTTTCTGGCGATTTCGATATACAGAAATACGCGTACCCGGAACTAACAACTTCCATCCTTGCAGTCTTGATCCTAATATTTTTGCCTGAGTTTTTGATAAATTGAGATCTCGAACTAGGTCATTTAATTCCAATTGATTTATTAAATGAGGCGTGTCCTCTTGACATGGCACATATTCTTCATCTGTGTCCGACAACTCTGAAATGTATTCTTCTATCTCGGTTTCAACATGTTCTTGGTTCCAAACATCCATAGGACTTGGTACTGACAAAGCTTTCGAATGAGGAACTGGGCGAGTGGCAGAAGGTAAATTAGGATAGGTAATTTTATCCTTATTTTTACTGGAAAACCCGAAGGTCTTTGTACAGCAAAAGTAGCAGTCTGTCGAATGATCTGTTAGGATTGCTTACACACCTACGGGACATTGCGAATTCAAAAAACGTTTAACTAATTGTTACTACCATACATTGAGTCCATTTGAGTCAAATAACATGTTTGTAGGGTCGTATATACAGGGTCCTGCAATAGTGCGCCAGGCTTCCATAGCTCCTTCACAAATTAAATTAAGAATTTCATTCATTGCCGACTTATACTGTATTATAGGGTGTATCTTAAGAAAATATTTTCAGTAATGGCGAACTTCCGGTTGTACCGGAAATAGATACCAACTTTGTTATTTTAAATGGAACACCCTACATATTATTGCACTTTTGGATTCCTAGTTAAATTTAATTGGCACTTTGTTATACATACACTAGGTATAAGTCGCATCGTTTTTTAATTACATACATGACGTTTTTCGAAAAAAATAACTGTAGCAGCGTATTCGAAATTTAGGAATATCTCCGAAACTGTGAAAGTTAGACAGATGAGGTTTTCAGTTTTCGCTTAAGCATGAACGAGTACAAGTCTTTTATTAGAAAATTGTTGCGTTTAAATTACATGATTATAAAACGACGATCTTTAATTTTCGAACTCTAAAATCATGGAGATCTTGATTTTTTTAAATAGAACGGTATAGTAATTTTTACATAAATGGATGTAAAATTTAATTTTATTTCAATTGTATACAGGTATTATGGTGTCTATCTCTAACGGTTTTCGAGAAATTTCCGTTTTTTTCGGATTTTCACGACAGATGCGTATTACGAACAAACAAAAGCGGCCATGGAAAAACAAGCATGTTGTTTATTGATACAAATTTTGACATTTCCTGTCTGAAATAAGTGTGTGTATTTAAACAGGTAATATTTTATTAAAAAGAAATGAAGTATTCAAGAGAAGAACTCATTGACATGCTTTTTGTGTTGGGTGAGAGTGAGAAAAACTGTTTTCTTGCTACTAGAATTTATGCGACTCGGTTTCCTAAAAGGCGACATCCAGAAGCGATCAGTTTTATCAGACTTTTTGAGCGCTTTGTTGAAACAGGAAGCGTTAACTACAAAAAAACAGAAAGAACAAAGACAGCAGCAAATGACGAAAATGAGTTGGCAGTTTTATTCACAGTAACTGAAAATCCAGATACTAGTCAAGCAGGTGTAGGGCAAGAAGGTCCAAAGAATTCTAAAGAAACATCATTTTTATGCGTACCACATTCAGTTGCAGAAGGTTCTGTGTGAAAACGACTTTCAGAGGAGGGCAGAGTTTTGTACATGGGCACAATTGCGTGTTCAAGAAAATCAATTTTTCTTTATGAACGTATTTTTTCTGACGAAGCAACTTTTCACAATACTGGATGCGTCAATAGACATAATTATCATTATTATTCTGTCGAAAATCCAAGAATAGTTAGGCAAATAGATCGCCAACAACGCTGGTCAATAAACGTTTGGGGACGAATTGTTGGAGAACTTGTGGTGGGTCCACATTTTTTAATGGTCACCTTAACAGCCAAACGTATTCGGAATTTTTAATAAATGGGTTACCAAGATTAATTCAAAATTTACCTATAAACATTCATGCACAAAATATGTGGCTACAACAAGATGGAGCCCCGGCCCATTTCTTGCAACAAGTCAGAGTCCTGTTAAATAATCAATATAAAAACAGATGGATTGGAAGAGGGCGACCAGTTCCTTGGCCTGCGAGGTCGCCCGACCTGACAAAAATAGATTTTTTTATGGGGGTATGTAAAAGAATTGGTCTATAGGGAACCTCCAACCACTGAACAAAACATGCGACAAAGAATTGTCGGCGTGTTTCCATCTATCACATCTGCCATGCTCAGAAATGTAGAACGGTTTTTCAAGTGAGTATTGGTAAATGCCTTCAACAAAATGGAAGACATTTCGAACATCTATAAAAATAAGAAATTTGTTTTATAATGTCAATTCAAATATACTTTCCAAGCCTATTTTAACATTGAAGATGTCGCTTATTTATTTATTTTTTAATTTTTTGTTTGTTTGTTGTGTTCTGTTGGTCACTTTTGTACTTTGTATCAATAAACAACATGCTTGTTTTTCCATGGCCGCTTTTGTTTGTTCGTAATAAGCATCTGCCGTGAAAATCCGAAAAAACGGAAATTTCTCGAAAACCGTTAGAGATAGACACCATAATACCTGTATAAAATTGAAATAAAATTAAATTTTACATCCATTTATGTAAAAATTACTATACCGTTCTATTTAAAAAAATCAAGATCTCCATGATTTTAGAGTTTGAAAATTAAAGATCTTCGTTTAATAATCATGTAATTTAAACGCAACAATTTTCTAATAAAAGACGGGTACTCGTTCATGCTTAAGCGAAAACTGAAAACCTCATCTGTCTAACTTTCACAGTTTCGGAGATATTTCTAAATTTCGAATACGCTGCTACAGTTATTTTTTTCGAAAGACGTCATGTAATTAAAAAACGATGCGACTTATATCTAGTGTATGTATAACAAAGTGCCATTTAAATTTAACTAGGAATGCAAAAGTGCAATAATATATAGGGTGTTCCATTTAAAATAACAAAGTTGGTATCTATTTCCGGTACAACCGGAAGTTCGCCATTACTGAAAATATTTTTTTAAGATACACCCCATAATACAGTATAAGTCGGCAATGAATGAAATTCTTAATTTAATTCGTGAAGGAGCTATGGAAGCCTGACGCATTATTGCAGGACCCTGTATACTCACTATGCACAGATCTATTAATTCCTTGATTTGATTGGTTCTAGAGAAAAAAAAAGGGAGTGGTTTAACGACTATGACGTACAAATAAAGCCCAAATATGTTAAGTCCTGTTTATGCATGCCCGTTAGCATGATAATAACTTGATAGTTTCTTTTAACTTACTCATAAAAAATATCTTTAGACATACAGTACATTTAATACATATATGTATAAAAAAACATTTCTTAGAAACCTGGCGTGATATCCGATTTTTGAAAATATTTTCAGAATTACAATGAAAAAGTCCATAACATACACGTATCAGAGTGTAAGAAAATAAAATCTATTGACCAATGTAATACAAGAGGTACTTAATGAAAAAAAAGATAAACAATTAGAACATTCGGGCCGGAGGTTGCCCATTTACATATGCCTTAAAAGATATTAAAAATAGTTCATATTTGTCTTCTCTCTTATTCGGTTAAACGTATCAATACAATATGTATATACATTGTAACAAATCTCGCTTCTACAAGTATTTCTCTACTAAATGTCTTAAAATATACCTGTGAACTACCTACCCCACAGCATTACAATCGACCAATTCGCACTTCATATACCTACGTTCGGAGCAAGTGAGACGTTCACCAAGTTCCCAACATCAGTATAGCTCACCACTGTACATAAATCACAATATTTCAACTAAAATAACGTAGTGATATACATATGTATGTATGTACAATGACCTTCAAATATATCCAGACACGTCTAGACAGAGAAATACCTCACGCCGAACGCTTTATTTCAAGTAGCTCCAGGTCCGGTTTACCACCTGCAGAGTGTGTCAACATCGGCGTTATCGTAGTTTGTCGCTCTTACAATAACATTGCATAATTTAAACTGTAGTGTCAAATGAATGAAATGATTTTTGCGTATCCATTACATAAGTAAAAAAATAAATATCGCGGCTATTTGATTTGTTTGTTTTAACGAAAATTGATAAATATATACAATATATGATTTCTTTAGTGAATAGTAAATCATTCAACATACTATTAATAGTATCCTTGACATTGTATGTATACACTAAAAAGAAGCTTGCTGTCCTAGTCTCATAAAAATTTTTATATCCTGTATACAGTAGTCTTATACAATGAGGATGCAAAATAATAATAAATATATGTATATTTACACTTGTAAGTAATGCAACGTTAACTTTACCAGAAAGTAAATTACCAAATTTCATTTTGTAAACTTTGATGAGCCTAATTTAATGTGATGTATAAACGCGTGATGTAGAGGTAATTTAATTCTCAATAAAAACTAATGTATTTATATATGTTAATTTTTTCAAAATGTAGTTAGTGTTTTCATTCATAATTCTACATATGGTTTCTAGAAGTACTTTTTCAACAGTTGTGACATCAAAGTTTTAGATCAGTTGTAAAGTAAAGTAGAAAACACCTAAAAAACACTGAAGTTTTGATAGATTACACGTTTTAACTCAATATTATATACTTACTAGTACTTATATTACTTACTATCACAAGTATTAATGACCATAGAAATATTTTTATATTATATTTATCATATAATATAAAGTGAAAAATGGCACATAAAAGTAGTTTTGAAATTATAACAACGTTCTTGAGATTTCGATGACTCCTGTGGTATTCACATACCTAATAATATTTTTCAATATATGTTTTTATTTATATTTTGCACAATTTACCACTTTTTTATTAACTCAGAGAATTTATTTTTATTTAAAATAGCTTTTTATTTGATGTTGTTTTTAACGTCTTACATTTAATAAGAAAATTTTTCTGTTAATAGGCCTGCAAACTTAGGACAGATATCGTATGTTTCAAAGAACGCCTCGAAGAACATTCATTATCATAGTTAAATCAGAAAAACACACAAACGTTTTATGAAAAATATATTTTCGTTGTATCTAGCTTAATTACTCTACGTAGATAATGTGCATTTACTTTCATACATCATTTGTTTATGTTTTAGGACGTCTTTACTGTATTATTTTACCTCTATAAATAGTTTTGCCTTAATTTTATGGAATTTAATACCTGATTCTAAATACAACTCTTCAAATATATTAATCTAAAATCTAAAAATCAATTGAACATTATTTATTTTATACACCAAAATTCATATTTTTTTTTCTGTATTTTACAACAACTAGTGTACATATTTTATGAAGTTTTTACTGATCTTCCATGTTCTATCCTACAATGAATTAATTACAACTCAAATTTATTCTAGTTGATGTAAAGAGAATCTTTGATTATAACTGATCATGAAAATAAATTAAAAGGTAAATGACAAATAATATAAAAATTTACAGACATGCCTGTTAAAAAATATCTATATCCAAAGATATATAGGGTGTAAGTGGTTTGAGTGCCATAAGTATAATGTAGAGTAGACTGAATGAAACTGAACGAAATACCTTTATAAATTTTTAGCCTGTCACCTACCGTTTCCAAGATAAGTAAATACTTAGTTACCAGAAGTTGGCAACACCGCGCTTAAAAAAGTTAAATGTCGGTAGACGGAGGACTTGCCGCGATTACAATAATTAACAGCATGTCGTGATATTACCGTGTAGTATAGTGCTTCATCGTGCTAACACCAACACTTTACACAGTACTAATGTTTCAAAGTATTTTGTCAAATAATTCACTAAAATATCGTTTGATGTAACTTCGAGCATTTGTATTCATATTTAAACGAAATAGACGACAGGAATCATACGACTTAATTGTATGCGGCAGTTTATTCTTTAAAAGTGCAACGTCGCAATTTTCTTAGCGACGCCGCAGCCTTCAGCTGCTGTGAAACACACCTGTTTGTATAAAGTTATGGTAGGTCATGTTTCAGCGTTGCCAAAGCTATAGATATCTTACCTTAGATTGTAGAACAAACTTCTACAACAATTTTTTCTTTGCATTTACGTGACGAGTCCATTGTAAAATTGACACTTTACAATACTTATAATTGCCTAAGATAGCGCGATTTGCTTTTGTTTTTGTGGAAAACTATTTATTTTAACGCCTACTTCATAATAACCTTTTTTAATCCTATTTACTTGTTTTATATGCTATGGAAAATTATGGCACTCAAACTCCTTACACCCTGTATGTATACAATCATCAATGAGAACATTAATTACATTTTAAGAAATTGTTAATATAAATACAATTGATTTTTATACAATTAAATTACTTCTAAAATTTAGAATTGTTAATACGAAAAATTTGAATTTTTTTTTTGTGAACGTGTTATTGCATCTTGCATTTTATAACAAAAGAAAATTAGTTTAAACTTGATCTATTCGGAGCAGTAAAGATGTGACCCAATTTTATACACAAGTTTCTTTCACTTAGATATATTATTCACCAGCTGACGCTAACTTTACTGTAAGTCATCATCTTTGCATAGATTTTGCTGTAGTTGAAACGGTAAATTGCTTATATAAACTCCAACTGTCATAATCATTTGCACTAAAATTTTTAGTTCCGCACAAGTTATAGACGAATAAGTGTGAGAATTGTATTACAATATTATGACTGTACTTATTTGATGTTAAATAATAAAAGATTCACAACCTCTATGTATATGTATGTATGTATCATACATATGAACATAAGACCATAAGATAGGCAGAATTTATTTATTTAGAATATTGAGATATATACATACAGGCTAACAAGTTGAACTACAAAAGCCTATTGATAGGAGAGGGTGGCGGGAGTTAATTAAATCTATGCATTTTACTATTGTCAACTTTTTATATGACAGGAATGTCAGTGGTCATGTCAAGATATCTTAAATGAAGTCATTTACAACAGAAAAATTTTGTCTGTACGGTAGGTTGCTTTGTTTTCCTTAATGAGGCGCCCTGTATTTTATAATTTTGAATTCTATCAAGTAATATAAATAAGTTTAACTAACATATTTTCCGCTAAAACCCAACAGTTACTCAGTTTCTCGAAGAAAAATACGAATTTACATAGAGTACTTAAAAATTAATGTAGCTTTCTCTAATTGCTTTGAGATAAATTTTTTATATTATTATAGCAATAAGTTTCATATTTAATACTAATATCCTTATTTTATTATATTGGATGTTTAGAAATCGAAATCAAAGTTAAACACTTTGAAATGGCTGTGAAAGTTGTATGTAGGTAAGACGGACGGGATCGTCCAGAGATGATCGTGTCCTAGTTTCAAAGGTATTAGCGATCCAGACCATGGGTTCTGGTGATACGTACAATTGGGAATGGCAAAAATATTGCCGAAACCTCTTATTTCAATTTTTACATATGAAATAATTTATTTAAAAAAACAGTAAATTCAAAGAAGGTAACTTTAATTTAATTTTAGGAAAAAAAAGTAGGAAAAACATTTCGCGACAGAATTTAAGGAAAATTAATAAATCATAAAATTTCAATAGCATAGTGTAACAATAAAATGATTGCAAGTTAGTTTAAAATATATCTTAATAGTTTTGCCACACTTTTACTGTCATTTTTCTTAGGAGGAAATTTCTTAGTGCTTCTAAACTTTATGACGATAGTCTATATTTGTACTCCTATAAAGATATACATATTTCAGTACTGATTATTATTAATAATGAATCATTGAATATTGAACTAACTGAAGAACAACTGAACAGAAAGTTATCAAAATAATTCAACATTTGATATTGTTTTAACGAAACGTTAGATATATTTTTAGACAACGAACTTAATTTAGAGCAAAAAAGTACTAGTACAGTATTCTTCTATGAAGAAAAAATAAGACATAGCAGTTGCTAGATTCTATTAAATTAGCTTACACCCAGTTTTTATTTCTATTATTTATCTAATGCTGATTAAAGCTTCCAAATACATACTAATTAAAAAAAATAAAATATATTAACCTTAATACAACATACATTATTCTAAATAATTTAACAATAGTTTCCTCTTGCTTCGCGATTCACAAATATGATCATTCGATACCCATTAGATAACAAACGTCTTTAACAGGAGATCTTTGGTTTAATGCTAAATTTTCATAGCATTGTATCTGTAGAAATGAGAACGATTTCCAGAAAAAAATTGCATTGATTCTTAATGCACTTTTAAGTATGGTGTTTCTAAAATATTTACAAAAATAGAGTATTGCATTAAGAGAGAAATATTACGAAAATTTAATAAATATGTATAGGAATTAAAACAGGGTTACCCAGTTTTATTGCATCAAAATTTTATACTAAACTTGACATTTCAAATCGTTAAATGAGGATAGGAAAATATATTAAACCATTTTTTAGATTTGCAAATTATGTATTACTGTTTTTGTGTTTTTTTATGTGTGGTGGGTGCTTAGTTGCTATGAGTCAGTAAGCTGTGTTACTTGTCTGAAAATGGATCAATAGCCGGTGGCTAGCCGGTTGCTTAGTATTGTGGCAGAACGCTGGGGACCGCGGTTCAATTCTCTGAGAGGACGATCATATTTTTCTCGGAGAATTAGGTCCTGATCGATTCGCGAGCATTATAAACGGTGAGATAGTGCTGTAACAAGGTAATTGAACACAATTACACACACAAACTACACAGCAAGAGTTCCACCGATAGTCAGACAAGCGATACAGCTTAAAAAGCCACCTCAAGTAACACACATCCCAGCTAAATGTACAGGATGTTTCAGCAACACCGTCCATTAGAAGTTTATGGCGTTCTAGCTAAAATATAAATTTGAAAATTCAGAATAATATATATAATCTATTGTATTCGCTTCAATTAAAATATTGTTATATTGCCAGCATTTCCGGTTATAGCGAAAGTTTCCAACTACTTTGTTTGGATTTGCCTATCTTTAAGCTTTATAATCACCATTAGTTTTTACGATTTGATTTGGGCGTTTTGTAGTTATTCGATTAAAAAGAAGATTTTCTTGGCAACTTGCCTTTGAATTTGAGATGCTGTTGGTATCAACTGGATGAAGCTCAGGCCCATTGCACCCCGGGAGTATTCCAAGAATCTAGCTTAATGTTCCAAGACAGGTGGATAAAGCTATTAGGTTGGCTGCAAGATCTGTAACTGGCTTGTAAGATATCCAGATTTGACACACTGTGCTTGAATGCGAACGACCATCATTTCGAACAATTAGTATAATTTCTTTCTAGTTTTTCACATACATTTTTGAAAATTAAATTAAGAATTCGAGTTTTTTATTAAGTTACTTATAGGATACCTGTTATGTTTCTTGTTTCTTGCGATATCCAGACATTTGTATCTAACTTTCGCTTTAAACACACAAACAGCAAGCAAAGGGGCTAAAATCTCTTCCATGTTTCATCAGACTATATTGGCTGTGGCACAAAGAGTTTTGATTAGAAGTTTTTAGAGATGCAATTATAGAGAAAATGTAAAATTTTAATTTGATTAATAATTTTTGAAAATGTACATAGATCATCGGTATTTAGAATGAATACCTGCCGTATTTACCTAAGTTATGTGTTTTAAGTTGTACTGTTTCATTAGCAAAACCATTACACCCAATGCTGAAATAAAGATGCTTTCTGAAAAGTATACACGGTGGTTAAAATCTTACCTCTAAGTGTGGGTACCATTAATGCTCAATAATTTGCTTATTTTAAATGGAACAGTCTGTATCTAACACCGCAATTCGATTCTAACTTTATTTCTCTTTTAAATGTTATTAAGGTTCCCTATAATCTCTTATAGTTTCTTTGTAAAAGTCATTTTAGTGTTTTAATTAATTATGTACTAAAAATTTGGTTAAATCAAGGTAGCTTTGGTATGATGACAATAATTTCAGATATTAATTTTGTTTAATTTATTCTTTTAAAAGTAGGCAGTGGTGCATTGGACGTTGTTTCATATTTATGTGAAACCAGAAAAAAAAACCAATACATGTCGTATTACATATAAATTTACACAAAAGAAAACAAACTAATGATTCAAATATCACTCAAATGAATGCCCGTCATTTTCAATACATAAATAAATCTATGGGATGGTTGAGACCTCACCGACCGTGGAATATTTATGTACGACATGACTGCATACTATTTGGCAGTTCAAGGCTGCTAGCATATACGGTTAGTTAGTCAATCCCAAACCCGATAACGCTCGAAATATCACTTCCAACCTAAATCACCAAACTTGATAAATAAATTTAATCACAAAATCATTTACATTGCTTTTATCAGAAAAACAATTTTTAGTAAATTTGTTTCAGGCTACAACTCGTCTGTAAGGTGCAACCGAGAAAATGTATTGCTGAAATTTAATCTGAAATAGTAGCAGCATTCTAATTATTGCTGCATGATACCAAAGTAACCCACTTATTCGTATGTACAAGCTGCATGATAAAACCGCATGCAATTTATAGAAAAATGTAGAACGGATGAGAAATTATAATTTGTGGTTCGACTAATGTGCACCTCCTACGAGCAGTAAACAGATTTCTCTTCGATTTAGCGTTAATTATTACTGGAGATATTGTAGAATCGTATGAAAACATATGGGTTGTGTTATGTATACTGGTATTACTTCTTAATACAATCATTAAATGTAAGTGTACAATAAAATAATTTAATAAATAGAAATTCGATTTTTGTTGGATACATATTATCAGTTTCATACGCGCCATTGCTTTTACCGTCAAACAATGGGATAACCTATATAACAAGATTAATTACGTCGTTCTAATTATTTAAGATGAATAAATAACAACACTTTTATGTCATCTTGTCTCTTATTGTCATATACAACTTAACAAATACAAAAGGTTAACATACACGTACATAATTTAGACATACATATATTAAGCAATGTTAATGTAATAGTACATATACTGGCATTATTCTTATTTAAAACGAAAAGTAGGTCATACAACACCAGTTTACGTGATGTTAAATATACTACATACATATTTTTGGAGAAAATCTATTTAGTTTTCAGTAAAACTAGACTAGTTTCACCACCAATCACCCTGTAAAATACAGCGTTTATATTGGTATAATAAGGGATTTAACTACTCGTACTACCAAAACCTAAAATCACAACTAAACAAATATAAACATAATAAGCGAAAATTTTATTTTATTTTTAGAAGAAAAATTAACTTCTATGTTTACATTCCGATTTACCTTCAAGCTCGAAAACTTACTGGTACTTCTTAAAAGTGACTATATCAATCTGAACGGTGCTTTAATCGTTCATGTGGAATGGACAATCGTGTAGAAGCAACAGTGAGCAATTTTATGGAGTTGGTAAAACCGCATCTAGAAAACTAGAATCCAGAAGATGTATTTAACGTAGCCCGGAGTCCGCATATCCTCTGTGTATTCTACACATAGTTAGTAAATACATTTTCATTATTATTATGTATGCACAAGATCTAATAAAATGTAATAACTGTTTCAGCATTTATAACGAATATCATACTGTAAGTCGAGAAGGTATATCTGGAAAGAAATCGTGCCGGTCGATGTTATCCCCTTCTTGCAATAGTAACTCCCTCAGCTCCTGGACAGTTCTTCGAGCTGACGTATGCTTTCGAATACGACGTTCCAATACATTCAAGAAATGTCGAATGGGGTTCATGTCCAGACTGAGGACTGGCAAATCGAGCCGCGTAATTCCTATTTGATCCGACAACTCTGACAGTGAAAGGCCTCGCATTACACAGCATAATAGCAAAGTAGTCATAATGATTATAAAAAGTATAATGATATTCTCAAATTACAGTAATGTATGTACCTATCAGCAGAGTCAAGGCATCATTCTGATTCAGTGAAGCAAAAACGCAACTCACTTGCTCGCTGGTTTTATAACCCCATGCAGACGTTACGATGTTGAACTTGTAGCCATCCTGGTACAAACAGTACGAAGACATTTCCTAACGATCCATTCACTTTCATTTACATTTCTAACTTCTGGAGGTTGATTTCTTAATAGAACCGCAGAAGCTGTTATATTCCGCAAACTAGTAGACAACCAAAAACCGGTCCTCTCTTGAGGTGGTGATTCTTTATCGACCAAATACTGGGCTTGTGATTATCAGACTAGGCTCTCCATAGCGGTGGTATATCTTTTGTAAATGACAAACACTTTTACTAACAAAATTTAAATTTCATGTTGTCCTCGATCATCTTGTGTTAATACTACAATCCTTCCCATAACAATACGATCTAGTCACTTAAAAACACAGTGTGAGTGCTTATCAGTACACACGTACTTAGAAAATGTAGCAGTTAGATGCGTTTCGGAAACAGAGTGTAAGGTGCGACAACTATTTGACGTGTACCAATAGATGAAAGTGTGAACGCCACCTAAAAAGTATAAAACACTGTTCTACAATCCGTGGCAAACGATACTGCGAACAATTAAAATTTTATATAGGCGTTTGTTAAATTCTATGTAATCTACTGTTTACTTTACTAGACCAAAAAGCATTTGTTTCTTTCCGGAGCAAGTATTCGGATTATACGTTACCAAGTTGAACATCGATAAGAAACGTTATTCCATCGGCTCGTGACTATGTTGAAAGAATTAAAGCAGAATTGAAAGATAAAAAATTTTGTTATGTTATTTGAGTGTTATTGACAAAGATTCAGATTTTCTCATACTAACAATAAGACAAATTTGTAAAGATGGATCGAAAGATCCTTTAAGTTGTCACAAAGATTACTTTAAACTTGCAAATATAACATCACTCAATGAGGAACGGTCGTTTTCGTCATTAAAAAATATTTATTCCGCAAATTCCGCACGCCGTACTCATTTGACTGAAACAAGTGTGTTTCAGTCAGTGTGGTTCAGTTTGTGATTTCATGGAAGCCTCTTAAAACAGTAAGTGTTTCAGCATGTTATATATTTCTTGTCGTTATTTTATGTAAACGTTGACGCGTCCGGATCGCGTATAATCACTCATGAAAGTCACGAACACAAATATGCGAGTACGTAAACGTTACTGAACGCTCGCCTTGATAGGGCTGGTTGGCCCTTCCACGTTGTTCTCCGCACTGCACGGAAACTTGCTCTTCTTTGCGGACTCTACTAATACGAGTATGTTATATAGTCAGAAATCAAAGCTAACTTTAAAAGGATAACGAAACGTGAATTATTAGTTAGAGCGAATGCCTGCTTTCCTATAGAACTCGTACATATTAATTTTTGGAAAATTTTATGATAATACTTCGATTAACGTCTGGCCAATTCTAAAAATTTCACAAGGGTATCATAACTATAAAATAACCTCAATTTTTTACTCGACAGTGTAGTTGAATATCAAATCAACTAGGTGTATGCTAAGATATCGGGGCGAATGCACTAGATTTGACTAGACCATAATTAATTGAACCATACATTGTTCATTTGTTAAATTGATAATTATTGCCGGTGCACGTTCATATACAGTGAGGTACTAAAGTAACGGATAAATTCATTTTCTACGTAATTATGAATACAGGAGAAAAATCCAGAAACGGGGCACTTTTTATATATAAAACTACACTTTTTGAATAAAACTATTCACCTGCCCCTTCAACCCTCTAGGGGTAATAACTACCCCTTTAAAAATTTCAAATGAAAAGGGGTAGCGTGTGATACCGCGTTTAAAGGGGTTTTCAATTCTCTATTCAGCAATATTGGACATTTTGATTTTTGGACCTTAATAATCAAGAAAAAAGCAATTTTATTGGATACAAACGAGTAAGCGTAGAGTCACATACCTGTCAAGATTGATTAGTTTATTAGTTATGTTTATGTCAAAAAGTAAATTAAGATCTTTTTGTGACATTTAAGAAGTATTTAAAATTAGTTTTAGTTCGCTACATGTCGTTACTATTGTTTATTGTTTAATTATTAATCGTTTATTTAGAAATGGCTAAGCGCTAATTTACTTTTTTTTAATGAGCCTTTCCGAGAGCCAAAGAATTGAGATATTAATATTAATTGGAGTGGGTGCTAAAACACAAACGCATGCTGAGGTATGTAGAATATTTAATGAGAAGTATCCTGAGTGTCACATTTCGCAGTCTACGGTGAGTAGTGTAGAATAAAAATTCCGTCAATTTAGCACTATCAAAGATCTTCCCAAACCTGGGAGACCAAAACTGAACGACGAAAAGAAATTAGATGTATTATTAAATGTTAAGGCCAACCCACAAGAGAAGTAGGCGGTGATTGCGACGTGAGTCTGTCTTGCGAATTTTGAAAAAGGAGAAATACCATCCATATAAAATTCTACTGGTGCAGGAACTAAACGACGATGATCCTGATCGTAAATTACAATTTTGTGAATTGATTACAAATAGATGCCAACAGGATTCGATGTTTCCCAAAAACATTCTTTTTTCTGATGAGGCAACGTTTACCCTACATGAAACAATCAATAAGCCAAATTGTCGGTATTGGAGTAAGCAAAATCCACACTGGATGAGGGAAGGGCATATGCAGTATCCTGAACGTGTGGGTTGGCAGAATAAATAACAGAATAATTGGACCATTCTTTTTTGAGAGGACATTAACTGGAGCGGGTTTCTTAGATTTTTTACAAAATGTTTTAATATCTGAAAGACAACTTTTTCCGGATACTGTTAACCCCGCCGCAGACATTAATAGAAAAATATGGTTTCAACAAGACGGACCACATTATGCAGCAGCAGTACGAGCTTATGTTGATTAGATTTTTCCGCATCGGTGGACCGGTAGACGTGGCGAAATTGAATGGCCACTCCGTTCTCCCGATCTGACTCCACTGGATTATTTTTTGTCGGGTTATTTAAAATCAAAAATCTACAGTAGTAAACTAACCACGATGACTTAAAATACCGGATAAGGCATGAAATTAATCATATCAGCGCAGAGATGTTGCAAAACGTTCTGGAAGAATTTCAACAACGTCTATTTTTTTGTCAAGAAATGAACGGAGCCAGTTTGAACATGATTTGATTTAAACTATTTTTAATTATTGTAAATAATATTAGATACTTTAAACTTTATTTCCTTCTGTGGCATCATTAATTGTATAAAACAAACAATTGAAAATTGATTCTTGTCATTATCAAGCAGTGGCGGCTCGCGGTGGTTCACACAGGGAGTGCATAATTTAAAAATTAAAAAGTATAATACAAAAGACACAGAAAACAAAACAAAGTATTTTTAATTTCACATCCACAAATTCCGTCATTTTTCGTCTTTACCTTTAACAGATTGTTTATTTTCTAAACATAATTGAGGCATCGGCCGTTTAAGATTTTTTTATCATACGTTAACCTCGAAAACGTGTTATTCTGTAACGCAGAGACGAAATTCATCTTACAACAGCGGTGAGCAGACTGGATATCTTGCTCACACGCTATGTATTATTAGAGCTCTTTCACACTGGCGATTTATAGCAGCGCGAGTTAACAGCGCGACAATCGCTCACGGATTTTACCGATGTATTCCCTATTCCTATACACACTAGCGATTCAGCAGCGCGGCTGACTGTGCATAGAACCGCATAGAATGCGACTAAATCGCGATGCTAACTCGCACTGCTAAATCGCCAGTGTGAAAGAGCTCTTATACGATATGGAAGTAGAACAAAACACAGTTCTCCCCACCTTCAATGTAATGTTAATGGCTTGACGGAGCAACGGTTGGGCATTGCTCATTATGAGTAAATTTGATTGCATAAACGATCATTAGTTGCTTATGTACTAGTTACGGCTATGTATGTAGAATATCAAGTTTTAAAATAATTTAAACCTATTTTAAAACCGGCCGGCATCAGAAGCAGCACTTACACAATACATAGGTCGTACAAGCACGTTCTGATATCATTTTATGCATAATGTAGGTTGTTACGCGCTACTATGAATACGTAATAAATAAATACTTTCACAGTTAGTCGCCGCGTGGTTTGTTTTGTTTCAAAATTGCAGGGGGTACAATTGCTCACTTGCTCTCATTAAAGAGCCGCCACTGTTATCAAGATCCAAAAATCAAAAAGTCCAATATTGCTGAATAGAGAATTGGGGTTTTCAAATGCGGTATCACACGCTACCCCTTTTTATTTGAAAATTTTAAAGGGGTAGTTACTCCTAGGAGGTCGAAGGGGCAGGTAAATAGTTTTATTCAAAAAGTGTAGTTTTATATATAAAAAGTGACTTGTTTCAGGATTTTTCTTTTATATTCATAATTACGTAGAAAATAAATTTATCCGTTACTTTAGAACCTCACTGTATATTCAAGATGGGCTAGTGCCGCAGTGGCTAGTATACTTGCTTCCTCTGACACTGGCATCGATCGAAGGTATCAAGAATTCGAATTCGTGATATCTTCTTTCTAAGTTTTTTGTTTCTCGTGATTTCCCAAACTAAAAAGTTTTGACACATTTTAAATTGAAAGGAATTGAAAAACTATTTTTAAAGAACTATAAGATCTGACTTTTCTACAAAATAAAAAACGAGTCGTGGTTTAGAATTTTCAGATAGAAAATTAGCGCATGGCAAGAGACTAATTTATCTATTAGTCCATCTATTTATCCATACGTACACATAATAACGCTAAAAATATTGTCTTACTTAACAACTTTATTGTGAACTAATTATCAATGTCTTAACGATTACTTCATATAATTTAGAAATAATTTTGCGAAACAATAGCAATTCATTTTAATTTACTTTCGTATACGTAGTTTCTCATCTATTTTAGCCTAGTATTTATCACAACAATTTTTTTTGTAATATTGCTACATCTTCTATATGTAATTACATTCATTAATTATAATCTGCGAAAAAAGTGTTTTGTATAGCAATGAAACACAAATGTCCATTCAAGACAAGTTTTTAGTGCGAACATGTAACTTCCCTATGATATCTTTAGAAGGGCAGGCTAAGACACAATTCCATCAATAAATACCAAAATACCAGTTATTATACACTCTCATATCTAATAGGGTATTTTCGTTGATGATATATCTATATCTATATTATATTGAAAACTTGCGATGTGAAATGAATCAGTTTTGACACTGAAGGTTCTAATATTGTTTAATGATGTAAATTACTGTTTATCTATCTGTTAATCTATATTATACATATATGTATATGTAGGGTGACATAGAAAAAACTACAATGCATAGCAACATGTGATAGACGACCAAGAAATAATAAAATAAGTTCCTCTACACACAGTTAAAAGGCTTTTATTAAACAAAACAACATAAAAAAATATATAAAAAACATTAGTTCTACATAAGGTGTTCAAATTGGTGACCTGGTTCCTGAATACACATTTTCAATCTTCGTGTTAATGACTGACGGCACCTTTGAAATATGTTAGCACTAGTACGAAATCTATCAGCAGACTCCACAATTCTGTTCCATAATCATCTTCACTATTTATTTCTGCGGAATGCACTTCACATTTCATAAATCCCCAAAATGAAAAATCGAGAGGGCGCTCCGTCATGCATGTAGTACATTCTTCTTATAATATTCATTGGAACATCTTCTAATAAAGTATTCAGTTCATTCTCCAAAAAAAATCGATAGAGTTTGCCTGTCAATCGTCGAAATAGACCAATTAGATAATTGTCGATTATACCTGCCCACACATTAAAGGAAAACCCATACTGGTGGTTCCGTATTACATTCTGATGAGGGTTTTCATCTCTCCAATAATGCACATTGTGAATATTCAAAATGCCATCGCGACTGAAACCTGCTTCATCGGCAAACAAAATTAATGGCAGAAAGTTTTGCTCTTCATTTTGCAACCACTCGCAAAATTAGGTAAGAAATCCTGTTCCTCTAGATGATGGATTTTTTTGAAGTGAAATGGATGAAGAAGGTGTTCTTTGAGGACTTCCTTAACAGATTCACGATTGATATTCGGTACTAAGTGCAGCTGTACCGAATATCAATCGTCGTTCTGGTGCTTATTCTAGAATTGTCTTCTACTATTTGCAAAATAGCTTCTTTATTCGCAACAGTACGACGAGTGCTTTTACGCACAGAATCATATTTTAGGTTTTTAAAGCAACCATCTTTTCCCAAACGCCTATGTACGTCAATAAATGTCCTAACATTAGGAACTTGCCTTAATGTGTATCTCTAGCGATAGATGCCTTGAGCTGCGGAAGCATTTGAACGAGCTTCGCCGTAACACATGAAAATGTCCCCCTATTTCACGAAAGTACAGCGCACCATTTTGAATGAAAACTTTCAATAAACTAAGTTAATATTGGTTTCACATTTACCAAATGTTGTTTTCATGAAAAAATATCTTTTATTGCCTAGGTAAAAAACAAGAACAATATAAAAAAGTTTGTAACTAGAAAACAAAAAGCATGGACATGTGTGTATAGGAACTGTTTTTTGTTATTTCTTAGTCCTCGATCACATGTTGCTATGCATTGTAGTTTTTTCTCTGTCATCCTGTATATATAATATCTATAAGTACAAGTATAGCAGATTACCGACAATTAAAATAATTTGATAAGAATCGGAAAAAAATAAATACATATAGGTAAATTGGCACATCGAAATAAAGGAGTTGAAAACACGTGGGTCAACACACACAGGTTAGAACATTAGAAAGATATTTGTCTTGCTGCCACTAAACTAACAGTAGCTTAATTTGAAAATTATTGTGTTTTCGTAATAGGTTTTTTTAGTTAGGCAAATGCCTTTCCATTAATTCACAAAAGAAATGAAATCAATTTGGTGTGAATTTGTATGAAATACATAGTCTATACATATACACGAATGAAAAAAACATCAACTATGTATTAGCCTAAACATCAAATCATTTAAGAAACAAAGTAAACTTGACAAATTAAAACATGAAAACGAAAAGGAGAGAACGAATGATTTTTATGAGTTCGGTGGAAATTTTTGATTTGAAGTTGTGAAGCTGTTTTAAAATTTTGTTATTGTATGTTATAAAGCGTTCAGATTATTATGAACGGTAGTGTATTTCTGTCGTTAGCAAACACTAACTATGCATTATGGAGTCTCCTTTGTTTTCAATTAGCAAGAAATACAGGAATATAATAAGAATGGATGCGGAAATTGTTTACGTAACGTTTGAATGGAAAAGTAGGTCAACATTTATTATTACATGTACGTTTATCCGCTGCTGTGAATAAATGCCAGAATTATGAGAAACTAAACACATTTCCTCTTGCATTATTGTAACTCAATAACAATGTGCGTCTTGATCGTAACTTATAACATTATTCACACCACCTCACAATCTGTATTTATTCAAAAATACAAGTCTACAATTATTTTTCTGGTTACGTTTCTTCTACATTACATGTTACATCTCTCTATACTATACATACAATTATTGTTACTAAACGCAAGCAAGTATTAATGTGACTTCGCAGAAAAATATGCACGTTACATACATTTGTTGTTATAACTATACTGGAGATTTTGTTTAGGCGTGACGGGAAAGCAAGATCGGCACGACGTCATCTAAGGTACAGTAAAGTATGCGTACTATACTGACTATACATAGGTACTGACTTGATACTTAAAGTCAGTACGTATGTAATGATACATCGAGATAATCAGGCACGCATGATCCGTTGCTATAGCATTCACCTTTTTTTATGTACAATGCGAGCAATCTCAAGTGAAGTGTAGTGGTAGCATAAAAATCCCTGATACGCTTGATTTTTACATTCTACAGTTAGCTACATTGAACAAATATGTGCTTTCTGTCAGTTGGTTGTTTTCGTTTGCTGTCATATTGTCGTTTCTGGTTGCATATTTCTAGATTACTGAAGCAGTATACCTAACCTTTACAGAATCTGTCAAAACAATTTATGTACAAGTTAGTTCGCGTCATCATTGCCGCCAATTGCTCAGTGTTCCCAACGAAAAATGTTTGATGACTCACCCTTCACTTGACTTTGTTCATCCTGTATTTTATATTGCAACATAGTTTCAAACGTTTAATTTGCGTTTCTATGAAATTATACAGAGTTATGAGTTTCGGCTAACAAAATATAGGGAACTTATAAACGTTGCAATGTGAAATTTTGCAAGTAATAATTTCGCATTTTAATTTAAAATAATTTTAAATCTCTACTGTTCTGCCGAAAATGGGTATTTATTGCTTCCTTACCTCAACTTGACGTACCTATTTTTTAATTGATTTGATTTTCGTCTTTTTATCCTCAATTGGAGTAGGTAAATTATTTTTTCTTTCTCTTTATTTCTTGTTCTAAAAATGTATGTTACAAGAATTATATTACAATGGTCGCAGATAGCTTACTACTGTAAGGTTTACTAAACAAAAACGTAGTGAATGTATTTATTTTTAATAACAGTGACTGTTATACTGATGTCGAATAGAAAATCTAACGTCGGTCGCGTAAATAATAGTCGATTGTTACTGACTGCCTTGCTTAGAAAAAAATTGAAAAAATTATTTCAGTGTAAATGCAGCACTGAAACATTGACCGTACACTAACAAACATTCTATACATATTTATCGTAAGGATGCTTACGTTACATAGTAACAGGACCGAGTCGTGCATAGGACGGAATCGGTGAAATATCTTTAGGTATTATGTTACGTAAGTGTGATAGATTGGAAACATTTCCTGCCAGTATAAGGCACTCCTTCATCTAAAATGTGTTGAAGATGGTTGTTCAAACTCCGTCGGAGAAACAAGCTGATTCCAACACTATGTAACATAAACCATTCTGTAAAGGTTGCAATTTATTCTTAAAGTAAACTACAAAATTGCAAATAAAAGGTACCATTTAAATTAACAAATTTGATGACCAAGATGCGTAGTAAGTACTGCACACTTACAATTACAGCAATAATATGAGTATAGAAACGATAAATTGAAGTTGAACTTGACAAAACTCTTCATTTTTTTTAAGTCCATTGTAGGTATCAATATTTTAATTTATTTTCAGTGTGTGGCTCTTTTAACGTTTCCTGTATTTTTTGAACATCCTAAAATATTTAAATAGCTACGGAAGAATAATTTTGATTTAAACTTTTTAAACAGTTCAAGGGTTCCTATTTTAATTAGACATTAAAATGTTATGCCTTTACGATTCCCCCGTAGGCTGGGATCCAAGCAAAGCTAGACAAGCATAGATTTTCGTAATAGTTTAAAAGTAACAAGTGGTAAATCAGAAAGTTCAGCGTATGTTTTTTAAACGTTTAAAATTTATACGAAGCATTAATTAAATATAAATACAGCCACTTTCCTTCTTTCCCTCAAGGATCTTGAAGAAAACGTCTACATGCCGATTTTGAGATTGGTCGATTCAAAACCAAGTTCAAAATGGCGGTTACTATTTTACCATTTGATCACATAATTAAGTTCGAAAGGGTTAGGGTCCTCTAGATGTTGATTTTGAAAACGATCGCACGAAACACAAAAATTTCAAAATGGTGGCAACTTTTTCCGATTTGATAAATCTTGTCTACCAGAGCGAACTGCGGACAGAAAGTAAGCAGTTTATAAAATAATCTTTTTATTCGCTAAAAGAAGATGATGTTCTCATTAGAGATGCATATTGCATTTTGCAATGTTTGTTAAAATTAAGTAAATGTATCTATAATTTGTTAAGTCATAATTCCTTCTGTCTCGATTAAACTTTTGGTTATAAGCATTAAACTACATAAATATATATCAAACGAATATTATTTCTTTATTTAAAATGCGTTCTTCCTGCGTGTAAAACAGCTTGACAATAAATTCAAAAATTAATTATTTTTAAAAGTAATAGTTATAAACATTACTTCTATATACATATGTTTTGTCAATATGCTAAATTATACCTTATTTTCTGTGTTCATTAATGACTCAAGGGTGTCTAAATTTATTTTGCTAATTGCTGTTTCTGAACGTTAGTGTACTAGAGCACATGATACATTCAGTTATGCTCAGTAACGTCGTAGCGTGTTATTATTTTTAATATGATTTTCTGTATTCTTGTTCTTTTGTATTTTTACTTTTTTTATTGTATTTTTTTGGTTCTGTAAAAAAATCGTGAATAAATACGTTCACTTTCCATATTTGTCAGCGCAATGTATTGCTTAGTAGCTACTGAACTGCTTGTAAAGAAAATTCTAAATATACATACATTCGTACAACGTAATTGTAACTCACATTAAGTATTTATATTATTTTGATTAACTGGTTGTTCTTGAGACAATCCTACACCATTTACTCTAAACATGTAGAAAATAAATTAAATAAATAGTTTTTTCTCTTCTTTTTATAACTTATCCTATGTTATTTACAAGTAAATAGAATGAAGCTTTTAAATCGAATGACATTAAAGTGTGACTAACTAAGATTTGGTATAAATGAAAAGCAACAAAACTGTCACTCATTTGACAACTCTTACAGAAATATTTTATTTTCATTGTTAACTATGGGAAAAAAAAAAAGATAGTATACTTTCCGTAGTCAGAACCAATAATCTCTAATAACACAAAAACCAATACCTATAGATAGTTAGCTAATACCTTAATACGAATCGATATACAATTTCTTGCAGAATTAAGTGCTACAACAGAAACTACTATGTGCCATTGGAAAAAAAGTCTTTTTAATGTTTCACGATAGCTAAATTGATTGCTAATTTCTACATTCCTTGTATAAATTTTGTTGAAAGTGACAGTTCTCATTATCTATGACTCTTTATTTCCTTTTGAACAAATTTGGTTCTTTAGGATGATGCAATGGCAAAATATAAAAAAAAAACTAAATATCTTAAGCTAGGTTTAATTTTTTACACGAAATTGATGAATTTACTAATGAAAAAATTCATGAATTTATTCGCCAATTTATTGGATCATGTAAACAGAAAAGTTAATCAAATACATTTTAAACGAATTCAATCCTCCAATAGTGACTTTTGTTTTCTAGCAACTTAAAATCTGTTTACGTTTGTGTAATTTATGAATTTGGAGGTTACGTTTAACTTATTGTTATCTATTATTATTATACTTGAGTAGAAATGGGAATTACAAAGAAAGCGAAAACACGCCGACGACAAAATATCTGCACATTTATTGGAATATAAGAAGTCGACGTTGGTAGGTGAGGCCTTGGTTGCAACAAGGGGAAAAAGCTAAATCTAGTTAATAAGGATTTTCAAGACGATCCTGGTCAATTTACAACACTTTCTCAGCCTAGCAATGCTTTATAAAAAGAACGCCAACTTCAAAACACTTCACACATCGTCAAAGTTGGCAGTAAATTTTAACTTGAAATGTAACCATAACTCCCTAGAAAATTACGGCGACTAAAAATTAGAGCAGGTTCTAATTCGTCAATTTATTTATAAATTTATTTGACAAGAAAAATTTACGACAATTTTAGCGTTTACATATTCCAATATATTCAAGGCCACAAACTTCATGAATCTATTTCACTGTGTAAACTAGGCATTAGAAACAGTTGAATTTAGAGACAGGGTGTCTTAATACAAAATATTTGCAAATAATACGTAACATCGATTGCATTAGAAAAAATTATACCATTGCATTTAAAATATCAAACTTGCTATTTACTTCCGGTATAATTTGAAGTCAGATTTCGTTGAAAATATTTTAAACTGTATTAAGAGTAGATTCCCTAAACTTTCTAACTAACGAGTTTCATGAACAACCCTGTATCTTATATCGTTAAAACAGTTTTTGGGTTTATAGTTGGTTGTGCATTGGAACTATCCGTATCATCTGTTGTCACCCAACATGTTATGGAAGAATTAGAAGTGTCAGCCACAACATCTAGTCATTCGAATAAAACACTCATGATGCAATAATGATTCTCAAATTAATATTCATTTAACATATTTGTAGTGAAAATAATTGTGAAACATAAATTACTATATACTATCAACACTTATAACATAAATGTATTCTAACTCATCCAAATAACAATAACGATAATTTATGCCAATATGTTTATCTCTGTACATCAATACTGATAACCATATGTTATAGCATAATAGGCTTACCGCCTTTATTAGTGGGTGGGAAATATGAAATAAGGTCATTTTAGCTTGCTATAATATTTGCAAGCATAAATATAAACATGAAATCGTTAAAGTTATATTATCAATTACATACAGTGGACAAAAAATGCTGTAAATATTACTACTTATTAACTGTTTTGTCCACTAAAGCTGGCAGAAGAAAGAATGGCAATGAGCACTATATAAAAACAGAAGTAAATTATTTAAATTTGCTTCAGCATATTCTACAGGCACCTATGCCCAACGTATTCATGAGTTACAAATTACACAAAGAAAACTACCCAGATGCTCTCGTGTTGTACTTTATGTTTTAATTCGGAGGAGTGTTTTTAAATTGAAGCGCGTTGAATAGCGCGTGAATAGCGTTGGTATTGGTTAGTTTTCGACAAAAATTACACTAGCCAAATTCGAGTTGTTGTCGACCGCCAAACCATCACAGCAGCTGTTGGTATAGTGGATTCGTGTATTTTTGTGGGTGCATGTGTTGATTTTTTCTTGTTACACTTGCCTTGTAAAATAGTTCTTTTGCAATCAAATTAGTTGATATACTCTCCGTGCAAATATTTTGACAGCGCTTTTCTTGCATATGGAGGATGTAGTAAGTACTTCTTGAACGCAAATATCGCCGTCGAGAAGGCGAACATTTCTGAACTCAGGATTTCTATCTGTGACTGAGAAGCAGAATATGTATCAAATATATTCAAAAAACTACGAGGTGATAACCCCAGAAGGAGGATTACTGCTATTGTCGCAAGAATATACGCTTTTTTTTTACTCTCCAGACCCGTCCGACCTATAGTCACCGGTAGGCACCGCAGCCGTCAGGCTTATTGTGCCACATCTGTTTGTTCAAGTCACTCACTCTAGCACGGTAGTCCCCTCCACTAACCTGTACAGGTCCCTAACCGAGTGGGTAAGGTATATCTCTGGGTCTCCTTTCGTTATCCCAAATAGATTCTGCCTTCTGCGATCTAGTGCCTCGCAGTCGCGTAGTATGTGATCGGCTGTCTCCGGTTCTATCCCACAAAGTCTACACTTTGGGTCCCCGTCAAACACTCCGATTTTGTGTAGGTGTTCTTTCACCGCAGCATGTCCGGTCATTAGTCCCGTTACGATGCAGAGCTGTTTCCTACTCAGATGTAGTAGTTCTCTAGCTCTTTTCTTGCATGGCTTCCCTATAAATGTTTTGCCATGTACTATACCGGGTGAGGCTCTCCAGTATTCCTGCTGTTTCGTACGAACCCAGTCTCCTATATGTCTCCGGGCCGTTTGCCTTGTGACCCCGAAGAAAGGTTCTGGGCCGTACATTTCCATCTCTGACCCTCTCTTCGCGAGTTCGTCAGCCCTTACGTTGCCCTCTATCTCCTGATGGCCCGGTATCCAAGTCAATCACACCTTGTTCCGGTTCGACAGTTTCACCAGTTCGTCGAGGCATTCCCTCACCAGCCTGGACGACACCTTCCGGCTTAATAACGCCTTCAGTGCCGCTTGGCTATCAGACAGGATGTGAATTCGTCTGTTGGTCACCGCTTTCACATTCATTGTGTGTGCGCATTGGAGAATAGCATATACTTCCGCCTGAAATACAGGAGCATACTACCCCAGTGCGTAACTGTGGCCCTCATTCTGAGAACATATCCCTGCATCGGTACCATTAGCCGTCTTAGATCCGTCCGTGTATCAGACTAAGTCATGCTCTTTGATTCTCAGTGCATACCTGGCAGCCTCCTCCCGTCCGTTCGCTATAGACACCGTGAAGGGATTCCCATACCTATGCCTTACCGGCATGTGGTCGATCCGCATTTCCAACACTCCCTTTCCCACATGCTCAGTTATCGACATATGATTTGTGTTGACCCTTTTCGGAGTCGCTGTGTATTGCAGCCTGTGGGGGCATACAGGCCTTGCCTCCCCCTGTATGACCAGGTGCAGAATATAGGCGTAGTGATGATAGGTTAGTATTATAATACATTATCATCATTAGCTGCATATAATATTTTATTATATTAATATCTAATATAGGACCGGCAGTCTTACCATAAAAGAATAGAAGAAGAAAGGATAAGACACGGAAGCAAAGTTCTCGAAGATACGCTTTAGTTGCTGACAAAACTGTCAAGAATTTTATAAAACAATTACTTCATAGACTTTTGTTATTAAAGAGCAAAATTATCTATATTTTTAAAATAATACGTAATTAATTGCGTAACGAAAATTTATATAAAATTTAGTTAGTTTTAAAACTACCGCCAAAAAGTAGTTAGTAGAGTATAGTAGCATAAAACATTGAGAATGCTCGATGACGAGAATTTCTATACTTTCTGTAAATTATGTTCTGTACTAAAATATTAAACACGCATATACAAACATTTTCAGTAAAATATTTACAGCATTTGTATAAATTCAGTAATACAGCATTTGGTCCAGTAGTTGTCCATAAACATCAAATAATCGTGCTTAAAAATACCACCAATTAATAAGAAAGTGCTTAAGTTGACAAAGTCCTATCGAAGGTTAGATTATTTATTAAATTATAAAATTTTTGCGCCGAGTGCTATCAGGTTCGTTTAAGTATTTATATAATGACAAACATCTAGATAGAAAAATACATCCCAACAGTAATGTAAGCAGCACATGAGATGTTAAATTCAAAATTGAAGAACGGAATATCTTCACAATTAATGAGACTTTTTCATCTTTAAACCCAGTACGTTAATTTGAAGTATTTTTAAGCGCCTGTCCTGTTTTGGCGAAAAAAAATGTATTGATAAGCATAGTTTAAAGTTGATAGGTATGAGGAATATACATATATTGGATATTTTCCAAAAAAGCATGTAATTTTTCCAGTAAGAATTGTTTTTATAACAACTAGATTTTTTTGTTTTCGTTTTTGAGTTATACTTAAAAAGAAAAAGATAATGAAAACAAAAAAAAAACTAAATATAGCAGTTTAAACTGCAAACTGTTCAATCAAAACTTTTTGACGCTACATTACAAAATTAAAGTTTAAATGTAACTTATTAAATGTGTAGGTAAAGTATTCCAATTGCAGTTGCAATACAATATGTAATACACACAAGGTTTTTCAATAGCAATGGCATATGTATAGTTTTTACTGGACAAAAATACTTACACCAAATTTAAATATAGAAAATAACTTAATATTGTTATATCACCAAAATATCTGAAGAACATTTATGTCAAACCAATGACGTAATAATATCGAACAAATTAAGTTAGTATCGTTGAAAATAGCGAATATCTACGATATATTGGAATTAGATTGTTAACTTTGGATACCTTCCATTATTTTACTCATGTCATCATATTTATCTAAGTAAATTTAAGTATATATAGCAACGAATATGTGTACAACGTAAAGTACCAAAACAACAATAAACAAACTTCAATAGTTCAACATTTATGACGCAATGAGGATTGTAACATAGAGAATAAGCACGTATTTTTGCTACTTACACAGTTTTTAACGCTTTATTTATAGTTAACTTGTTAACTGCTACCATTTATGTTTCTCTTTATTTATATCTAGGTTACATAAACATCACACTTTCTATTTTAAAATTCTGAACACAAGCTAAAAAAATTCCAAAAGAACCATAAATTTGCGTTAGATTATTTTTGTAAACTGTTCATATTTGTTATATTCGTGTTTATTATAATGAAATCATCAGAACTGGTAAAATCGGCCAGGACTATATATAAAGATTGATGGAATATAACGAATATCATATACCAATATTCACTTAACCGAAGGCGGCAGTACAAGCGGCTAGTGAGCAGGTTAGAGAGTAGATACTAGTACATAGAGGATATAGTATAGAAATATTTAAACAGCAGCAGTTCATTGGTGGAATAAAACTGTTTCCAACAAAACCAAGTTTGCAAAATTCGGTTCACCAGAACTGAATAACAAGCATTCCTTCAAAACATAGTTGTTCCCCCTCCTCATATTTGCGATAAATTCTAATTAAAATTTTTGGTATGTAATAATGTCATTTAGAAATCATCCTACGATTTTCTAAATAATTTCAAGGTTTTTTTCATAGCCACTTTAGTCAGTCACATTTATTCTCTTGTACTATAAACCGTTCCAAAAGATATGGCTCAGCGCCATTCTTATTTGGTCATCGGGTATGTACTAAATTCTGACTTTTCTACGTTTTTTTTTTAATGCTCGCATATGCGCACGTTATCCAAGTTGTCACATTTTCTCGTTGTACTGCGAGTCTTGTGTAATTGCTTTTACTCAGCGCGCATTCGGATAAAGATGCTATTTTGATACATTGCTAGTAAACTTTTTACTCCAGAATTAGATGGCGCTGGTAATATTTTTAATAGGAATTTTAATTTTTTAAGAGTACAACTATTACTCAGTGTTCAGTTAGCACATCAGAAAGTCACCGGTAGATATCGATGAGTGAAGTACCGCACTGAATGCGTACCCCGTCTCTGGTACAATGCTTAGAGAATAGGTATTCAATATACTTCCTCACTAATCGGTACTTATCTTCCAATTCCTGAAGTATTTCCACTTGTAGGACAATGAAACAGCAAACCAATTTATTCCAGAACATATAAAATTATGTTTTCGTTAATAAGACTCCTATTCTTCGACATGAACCAGAAAGCTTTATGAATTAGATGAAACCAACTCTCATATTAAAACTAAAAGTTTGCTCTGGAAACACTTAATTAAATATTAATAATGCGCGGGATCTCCTCTAGCTCTTATGACCTCCTGGCAACGGCTTGGCATGCTGAAAATCAAATTCCGAATGTAATGCTAAGGAATATTTTGCCATTCTTCCGAAACGGCAGTTCGGGGCTGATGATAAGTGTTTGGATCTACTCCTGATGAACTTATCAACCTCTTCGGGTAATCCCATACGTTCTCTACGGGATTAAGATCTGGAGAGTTCGCTGGCCAATTCATGTGCGTAATATTATTCTCTTCAAAAATGCATTGATTGTATTGACTCATTTCTTCAATACTTAAACGCTTTAGCGGCATCTCTAAAATGCAGTCAACTACTCTGCATTAAAACTTAGTCGAGAAGTTAGCAAAAATTCTCTTGAAACTTTTTAAAAGTATGAGCGTATTACGCAAGCTCAGTGACTGCACTTATGACAGATAATAACAACAAACAATAATGGAGTCACAAATGTCATTCGATAGGCATTTGTTCGCATTCCGAAACACAGTCCTGATCATATAGGAATTCATGCCTAACGCCTAAGAAGTGTTGTTTACTTTCACTGCATGTTATACAAGTGCAACAGTTCAAAAGTTGGGCAATGTAATATAATAAATATAATAATAGAATAGTAAATAATAGAGTACGTGTAAGACATTTTTTTAGCCAACGAATTAGAAGAACGGCAAGAAAGCAGTAATTTTAAACTACCTTGTTTAGTATTAAAGTTCTATTTATATTTTTAATTTCTACAATTTTGCTTCGTATTAAATATTGAGTTAACAATCAAATGTAAATAGAAATTTAGTTTCAAATTATAAATTTATGTCCCTTAATTCCAAGAAAATACATAATTTTTATTGAGATTCCGTTTTTGAGGTATTATACTGTCGCATAATCAGCTGTATAATTATAATCGCAGTTTTACGTACTTCGATGGATACATATCAATTTAAGCACTAAAACACTATACATAAAACACCATACATACACAATAATTTATATTTTGTATATTCCAAAACATCAACCGATGTAATTACTTTCGAATATTTTTTGACATGTCTGTAAATGTACAGTTCGAGTAGACTAGTCAGTCAGCTTTTTTATTTAAGCCACTAGACATTGTAATGTTTCTAACGACAATTTTAATATCACATTTTCAAGAAAATTGTATGTATGTATATAAAAAGGGAAACAGAGCTTTACGTAATTATTTTTAACATAACTATCCATTGTACACATGAACATAATAGAGATTTCGCGAATAATGTCTAATTTCTGTTACCACATTAGAACTAGCAATAAAGAAGTCTTTTCACTTTTCGTTTGGATGAACTAGCTTTCACCTCGCGTAGTAATCGTAACAAAACAAGCTATTTTAAATCTAGTCTTCGACATTTGAACAGGTATATCTTTGATATATTATTATCAAGTAGGTTATATTTGATTCAACAATTATTAGAGGAGTTGTTCTCGTCGATAGTTTCGCGTTTCAACATTTCATGTGACTCGGAGTAGTCGTAAACTTGCGCAATTTGCAAATAACCTTAGATATTCGCATACTTACTTTCACTGTGCCTAATTGCCGTATTGCTAAAGTAAACTGCTTCTACAACCTACTGTAAAGGCCACTATTATATCTACAATATACATATGTATATGTATGTGACGATTTTATAAGAAAGAATATTTTTATGTTAGAGTTTGTCTGTCTGAGCGTTCGAAGAAAAACCAAGACTTTCTTTACGTAATAATTATAAAAAAGCGACTAAATGAACAAAATATCAGGTACCGCAGTACTTTATTAAAACTCTTATTAACTAATATATCTATTTTGTGACTTTTATGTAGGTACTTATCTTTCAATTCCTGAAATATTTGCACTTGTAGGTCAATAAAAAAACAATTAATTAAATACCAATTTATTGGACTCTTATTAACAGAAAAACCGTTCAGCTTTAGCGCGATTGAAGTAGTTATATCTTTACTACTAAATCATCATTCTGAATGTGGGTTCTTGGGTCAACTACTGGTCATCGCATACTGCATCAGGTCGTAAAATATCTTTTAATTTAAAGATTTCAAGCATTTTCAATAGTAACTTAAACGCCACAATAATTATTAAACTGTAACCAAACAGGACTCCTGAGATTAGTAAAAATATGGTTTGAAAACACGAATCAAGCTTGAACACTGGTTGAACATAGTGACCCAAAACATCGTAGCTGTACCTGCACTGACTGGAAACATGACAATAGTGTCGTAACCATGGATTGGCAGTCGCAGTCCCCAGACCCAAATCCTATAGAAATGTATGGTTTATCACGATATGTAAGCTACAAGGAAGGCATACTTTTCGCGAAACAGGTATCGCAAAGTATGGCGCTCTCTTCCAACACCTTATGCAGAGAAGTTAGTGGAAAGCCTGCACAAACGGTGTGAGGCAACTATTAGCAACGATGGCAACTGAACCCTCTACTAATATAGTGCGTAATAGTATTTTTATGTGATTTTTACCATTGTATAAATTGTTCGATTTCGACTTTTTTTTTTATTCTAAAAATAGCCAACGTCTCTTGGCTATATTCAGCCGGACTCATCGCTGGCAGCGTTGACCTAAGCAATATCATTCAATACTACGCTAAAGTCAGCGCTGAGGCTAGCAGACGCCATTTCTTGCAGCGGAAAGAAAATGCGCTGCGAAAGTAAGCGAAAGGGGTGGGAAGCCTCAAAATTTGAAATTTAAAAATATGTATTACAGAACATGACTTTAGCAATGGAAAATTAACATGGATTAAAATAACAAATGTTTAAAATTTTCGAGCTATACGTTGCAACTATAATACCTTAATAATTTGTACTTACTTTGCTCATACATATATACGTACACTTTGACAATGTAGAATTTCTTTAGCTTAAATAGAGAAATTACACTAACTTATACCAAATTTAATGATTTAAATTGCAATTTAATATCACTAGATAAGTTCTTATTTGGGTTATGATCAAAACGATAAAATTTCAAACAGTTAAACTACATCGAGCATGCGTCAGCGCTAATATTCTTTATACACCATTCAGTACGACCCAGCGCTGAGTTCTAGCGATGACACTCTCAGCGCTTAGTGATTACTCCGGCTGAATATAGCCGTTCTTTTTTGGACAGACTGTAAGTTGAGTTACAAGACCATCATTTTCCCATCCATTCGAAAAATTCTCCGAAATTCTTGTTGCGCAACAATAACAATACATTTCCCGATCAATTGTTTCGATTTTTTCCATAAGCAACAGATGGCATTTACTTCTTCTGCAAGGTGAGTATATGTTATTATACATGATCCACTAACATATATCAATTAGTCTCGCACGTTAGTTTTCCTCGACGTTCGAGAAGAGATGGTACACTTATTTCGAGGAGGAACGGTCCAATACTAATCTTTTGCTTTGAAAAAGAAATCATCACTCATAAGCTGCAACAAAGTCCACAAAATATAGCGAATTGCGACGAATCAAGTCTTCAACTTATCAACGGCACTGGGAGTGTGGTCAAGGATGCGAAGGCTGTCATTCAAATCACGACGGCTGAGAGGAGAAACGGTGATAGACTTAGCTTGCTGCACGGCTGAGGGCAGGCTCTTGCCAGCTGCGATTATTTTGAAGAAAATTAAAGCGAGACTTCGAAGATGGCTTGCCTCCAGGAGCAGAAATTTATATGAATAAAAAATCAGGCTATATCAATTCCAATTTGTTTTAGAAGTGGTTTGAAGAAGAGCTCGTGCTGCGGAAAGCTGCGAGAACAAACATCCTCATCTTAGACGAACATGGCAGCCACTGCTCGTTGATTGATCTTCTCGAGTCAGCTAAAGCTAACGTCTCTCTGATCTGCTTACCTCCTCATACGACCCACCCTCTTCAGCTTCTTGACCGATCATTTTTCGCTGCACTCAAAGCTCACTTTAGAGCTGCTGCAAAAACTTGGGTTCAGCAGCACATCAGGAGAAGACTGACTCGATATCAATTTGGAAAATTGCTTAACACTGCTTGGAAACGCGACTGCAGGTTTTTCTGCAATCGGAATTTATCCATTCGACAGGAACGCATTACCTGATCATTTTGTTGCTGTGTCAGATGCAATGGAAGTGGAAGACGCTGTGTATAGCGACGAAGAAACTCTACTCACAAGTCGATTGAAAGTTCTTCAACGACAAGCGATCTCGAGGATCATCGTCTGACAGGGACTGAATCACCGACGTCTATTCTACATGAAATTCAACCAATGGTGAGACTTGCAAAGCTTAAGAATGCGACTCGTTGAACAACGGGAGAAGCCAACATTCTTACTTCGAAGGAGCACCAAGAGCAACTTCGAGAAAAAATCGCAATGAAAAAACAGCTGACGAGAAAATCTGGCAAACAGTCAAAAATTTAATTTGCATTATCTTTGATTTGTACTTTATTTAATTCTCATTTTCTGTAATTTGTATTTAGTTTGTATTTGTACATGTCAATATGAGTTTATTCGAGAAAAGATCGCGAAGAAAAAACGACTCTTGAAAAAGAATGTGGCCTTAACTTGTGTTTATACTTGCAAAAAACTATATTTACAATGTTGTTTATGAGACTGCAAAATGAATAAAAATTCGACATATAATCAATACTTGTACTAAATGGGATAGTAACATTCATTTTTTCTTCCTGATCTACCTCTCCTCAATTTTTTTGTTTTCTTTCAAACGTGTCGTGTGGTGTCAAATGTTAATAGAAATGGATCTTGATATATACAGGGTCCGGCAACGAAGCGGGGACCGAAGATTACACGCTTATTTGAAAGTTTGTCAAATATTTAGTCATCGGATATTGTTCCGCACCATCAAGTGCACGTTTTAAAAATATTTTGTTTTATACAGGGTGTTCCAGATGGAAATGCCAGACTAAAGTTGCATTTTTTTAAATGGAACACCCTATATATTAATACAGAAAGTGATCCGCGCTTGAAAACTGGTTACAACGATATAATGTTGTATAGGCCTAAAGTTGATAGTTTCTGTGTAAACAATGATTTTACTTGATAAATTGATACATTTCAGTAGGCTATTCTGCATAGGGAAAAACAAAAGATTCGAAACCAACAGAGTAGAATATTTTTTACTAGTATGGACTGTCGTTACTATGTGAAATAAATTCTGCAACTGCTCGCTTTATACAGGGTGTTCATAATTTTGCAAAATCGAAGAAATCTCGAAATTTTTAAATGGAACACCCTGTATATTTTTTGCTCATTGGAAAGCCTTTCTACTACGCTTTCTATTGATACCTCATTTGATGCACCTAGGATAGATCATTTTCTAATTATTTCTTTTTAAAGTTGAATTAATGAGAAATGCTTGTATTTTTAGAAGCTAATTTGCATTTCAAACCTACTGTAAGATCGGATATTCGACAAATCCATAAATGGTCTATAATAAGAAGAAACTCCATTTAGTATGAGAAACAATTGATTTTCACTCAGCGGTGAAAGGTAACATTAATTTAATATAAAGTAAAGGTGTCAGTTTTAAGCTTGTATAATAACCAAGTTGTACAAAATTTCGTTTTGTGTTATACAGTATTTCGTTCAATCTTTAAAAGAAATTGTTATAATGACTAATTTTAGTAGATACTCAACAAACGCAAGCTCCTACCTTCAATAGCTGTTACCTTTGAAATACCATCTATACTAAATAAGAGATAAATCTAGAGTGGAGCGGTTGTAAAACATATACGGAATAGCACGCTCGCCAAGGCGTTAATTCCGTATATGTTTGTATGTAAGTATACAAGCTTAAAACACCAGATAACTTGATTAGCAGTGAATCTATTGAAAATGCTATATTACTTTATATTAATTTAATGTTTGCTTTCACCGCTGAATGAAAATCAATTGTTTCTCATACTAAATGGAGTTTCTTCTTGTTATAGACCATTTATGGATTATTTGTTGAATATCCAATCTTACAGTAGGTTTAAAGTGCAAATTAGCTACTAAAAATATAAGCATTTCTCAATAATTCAACTTTAAGAAGAAATAATTAGAAAATGATCTATCCTAGGTCCATCAAATGAGGTATCAATAGAAAGCGTAGTAAATGGGCTTTCCAATGAGCAAAAAATATATAGGGTGTTCCATTTAAAAATTTCTAGATTTCTTCGATTTTGCAAAATTGTGAACACCCTGTATAAAGCGAGCAGCTGCAGAATTTATTTCACATAGTAACGACAGTCCATACTAGTAAAAAATATTCTACTCTGTTGGTTTCGAATCTTTTGTTTTTCCCTATGCAGAATAGCCTACTGAAATGTATCAATTTATCAAGTAAAATCATTGTTTACACAGAAACTATCAACTTTAGGCCTATACAACATTATATCGTTGTAACCAGTTTTCAAGCGCGGATCACTTTCTGTATTAATATATAGGGTGTTCCATTTAAAAAAATGCAACTTTAGTCTGGCATTTCCATCTGGAACACCCTGTATAAAACAAAATATTTTTAAAACGTGCACTTGATGGTGCGGAAGAATATCCGATGACTAAATATTTGACAAACTTTCAAATAAGCGTGTGATCTCCCGTCCTCGCTTCGTTGCCGGACCCTGTATATTTATATGATTCTCTTCACAAGCAATAAAACTTAAATTTACACATAATAGTTTTTTTTTTTTTTTAACGAACTCTCGACTGTAAATGGAAAAAGAAAGTGATCCCATCTCTCCTCGACTTACCCTACAACAACAAAAACTGAAATTGAATGAACTGATTTTATTGCATTCCAGACCACAAAATCATAATTTCAAGCCAATCTTGTCATCAACATTATACCGTTTATTTTATCAACTTTAGGTTCAAGTGTTTTTCGTAATAATTTTGGTATGATGATAATTCTAAATTCTGTCTAATCTTTTTATCTAATCGTAAAGAGGGTGAGTAAAAGATAATTACCACTTGGAAAAATATTTAAGAGGAATCGGTTTATTTTCCAATAAAGATATACAGACAATAAAATTATTTAGAGTAATTTTTTGTTTGGTTTTATTTGCACAGCTAATTAATTTTATGTTACAGTATACAGTTTTTCTATTTAATATATATGAAAAATAACAATTACTTTCTGATTACTTCAATATCTTTTGTAATTAACATAAAACCTAATCATACAATAGCTACATGCTATAGTTAAATATGTAAAACATAAGTTTGTATGATAATGAATGAGAAAATACACACTATAAATTACATAAAAAGGGAATAAAATATTACTGAAATAGTACATTTAACAACTGCGTTACATTAATCTATCTAATTAAAATTTTAATAAACGTCACTAAGTGTACCTACAGAAATATAATATTATAAGCGCCTATGTCCGTAGTCATTTAAAATATAATAGAATTATAGGCGCTTATAAGCGCCGACTGCCAGGCAACCTGCTTTCTTTCTGTAGGTACACTAAGTTGGGATGATGACATTTTATGTATTATTATTAATGGAGATATAGCACGAATTATCTAGTTCTACAAAATTTAGATAAGATTTCTACGCAACTGATTATTAAATCTTTAATCAACACTACTAATTGTTACTGCTAGTATCTAGTACTTTCTAAATTGTTTTTTGAAACGTTCATAATGATAGTCGTCAGTAGCTTTTTCATCCTTTTTTGACTTATTTCGATCATCAATAACTCCAACCTGATCATCGCTTTTATGCCTTGCTTTCGGTGTATCGTCTATATTGAATCTTGAATGTTGAACAAAATTTACAGCCATGTTTGACGGTACAAAATGAGAAGGTCCATCTTTTTTGTTCTGCTTCTCCCATAATAGTCTCAGCTTTGCCTCCTCTGTTGCTTCAATATTCTTTATCTTTGCCTCAATGCCCAAATCTACTTCAGGTATACCACTTAACATCTGATTAGACAACATTTCCTCTGAGCGTTTCGTCGAGGACTCTCGTAAATGCGTTGGAACCGCTTGTAATGCGGCTTCTTCTGGACTACAATATTTTACTCTTTTTATATCTGGGCTAATAGGAATATCCTCCTCGATTTTGTTGCCCTTTCTCTTCGATAATTGGTCTTCGATATACTTCATCATCTCTTCGTCTTCATCTCTTTTATTAGTTTCCACGGAAAACTGAGTTCCAATGCCGGTGTCGTATGCATCATCTACAGTTACGATTTTTCCACTTTTTATTGTTTGCATATTGACTAAACCACCAGCATGTATTGCGAAGGGATCATTAGTAACTGCTTCTTCCTCTAAACTAACTTTCTTACCAAGAGCTAAACTGATAAGGCTCACACCATGAGCACGTTTTCGCATATTTTGCAGCTCTTTTAGATCATCTAGTTTAGACTTTATATCTTCATCATCAGAACCATTACTATCTTCATTTGTAACACGTTGCCGCATGTGCTTTTTATTTTTACGGATAAAAAGAGACTTTTTTGATATCGGTTCATCTTCAGTTTTAATCTTTTCTTCTTCAGACATTTTTCTGTCTTATCAACGATTGTGGAAACACTTTATAAGTAACTCGGGTATCTTCTCTTCTTCGTATTACGCCGTACATAGAGGTTAGGTCCGTTACTCTACTGCAAAGATTGAAATAAACAGTGTTACAATAGTAATTTTGTACTCATTCGAATGTGTTAGACACCATGCCTTCAATTAAATTTTCAATTAAAGTATGGTATGATTTAAAAATAGATTTGGACATACAGAAAAATATTAGCCCAGGATGAGATAAATGCATCTGTGTAGTAGTCTACGCGCGCTGCAAAATATAGTGATAACATTCAACGCAACTCAATTCGTTTGTTATCGCACGTAAACGCATATTGTACATGTGTCACTTCTCGTACAGTTAATACAAGTAATATATTAAAGTATTTGTGGTTACGGTGAATAAAATTAAATAGGTATAGAGTATTTCTAAGGTCAATTTAAATATCTTACTTTAGTATAACAAATTTTGAATTTTGCAATCTTACGTTATGATGGACGTCGTAGTTGCTCTGGTAAAAATTTATTTATAGGATTTCCTCTAAATAAATTTTTACTTTTGCAAAACTTATAAAGCGAGTACTACGCAATGTAATTGCTTTGTCACATTTACCCAATGAGAATAAACTATTAAACATTTTTAAGTAAATATAGGTAAAAAAATACCAAACAATATGATAAAGAGAAACTTATAGAGAGGAACTATAATTAGTACAAAACGGTACATTAAAACAGCTATTGGTGAAGTACAGTTTAGAACCCTAATAGTGTTCTAAATAGCACCGAGCAACACTAAGTAATCTTATTAAAAAACGAAAAAGCCGGAGAAGTTCTCCCTTGGATCTTCCGCCCACTTTACTCTTATATAAAAAATAAAAGTCAGCTTAAAACAATTTAAAGTATGAATTCCCATCAGTATATATCTAATAAATAACAAATGTACATTTATATGCTGTTAAATACCGACTTTTTCTTTTCCTGTTGTATGAAAAACGTAGTAGGCGAATCGTTTACGGAAATAAAATCAGAATCATTTTAACCATACCGCTGGTCGCTTTATTTCAAAAACTTATACACAACTTATCAATAAACAAACCAGAAAAAGAAAAACATAAACTCTATTTCAGAAACATTTGATGATAATTGAAATCAAAAGATTATGAAGATAGAGATTATGAACACAGGCACATAAAATGAATTTTATTTGGGTGAAAAGCAAGATGAATTTGAAGTTATGCAGGGTATAGTCATTGTAACAATTGATGACTGGGTTTGATCAAACTGCAAAAAAAAAATATTATATTGCCAAAATTACCAGAGTGATCTTAATTGACTTTCTCAATTTCCGAGTCACAGGTAAAATTCGCTAAGAAATGGGATCGCGTATGAGTATCACAGTCTATTCTACAGCGCTGTGACATACTCATACGCGACCCCACTTCTTCGAATTTTCGTATCCCTTACTCCTTTCCGACGTTATTTATCCTATTTCTCAAAACGACTGGTATATGTATATATGGTGCAGAAAACGGTTCCAAGCGAACACGTGTTTGCTTGAATGGAACCGTTTTCTGGTAATTGACTGTTGTGTTCTGCAAGATATTGTAATTATTAATTACTTAATTTTGCCGTACACGATTTTCAGGCTGATACCTCATATAATCGTAGAACTTGCTGATAAAGTTGGGAGTTTAAACATTAAACGTTTTACTGAGATTAATAGTGAGAGATGAATAGTGATTGATTTTAAATATTCTATGGTATATATGATACAACTATAGAAATAAGATCTATCAAATTTCTATTAAGAAAATATTATTATGTATCCAAGTTTATTTTAATATCATAGTATTCTCCAAATCAAAATTTAATTGAAGACTTGGTATTAGCACTTACATTGGAAGAAAATGTAATTAACATCTATAGTGAGAAAAAGTACGACTATCAGTGACCACGAGTATGAGTACAATAACCATATTAGTTATTGTACTGTAACGTCCTGCTATTATCAGCTTTTGCAGGGTCATTTTTAAACCGGCAATTTTCACTTATGATGATGTTGAATAATTAATGAACAAGTAATAATTAGTATAATATTAAGATTCATTCAGAGACTAGTGGCCGAAGAATAAATTATTGTAAATAATTAATGCTAAAACTCTTTTATTATATATATGCAACTTACTTTCTCTTTACTATGAATTAATTATTAACTGCGAAAACATTTTATTTTCAAAAATAAAAAAAAATATATGTATGTTTTGCTAAACACCTAAGTTAAGTCACTTACTATTCGTCCACTAGTTTAAATAAAAATGTTTACGGTAGTAATAAAAACTCGAAATATAAAATACGTGCCAACTACTTTTATAACAAATTTGTGTCTCATAACTGCTTTAATAGCTAATTTTTCTAAACAACGTACGCACGTGACATAGCAACAATTTTATAGTTTACAATCTTATCAATATTGTTTTAATTTTGCACATTAAACATTGTCAGGATGTAGAGTAATTGTTAAATCAAAAATTTCTACAAATATCAAAATCACTAAAATTGTTCCATTTTAGTTGACAGAGGAAGACGGAAGAGCAAACATCGGAAACATGATTCTAGTAGTAAGCGTGTTTCGTTTTACTTTCCAAAGTGTTTCAGGTGATTCATTTAAAAAAAAATCACACTCAATTTATAGCTTTAAATATACACATTAAAAAACTAATATAAATTACTACATACACAATACATTCCACTGCATTATTATACAGTGTGGTCATAAAGTTTGGAACCAAGCTTATAACCGTATTATTTTACATTTTTAGGAAAAACGCTCGGACAGGTAAATTTTCTTTTTTAAAACGCCATCTTTTGACATACATTTTTTTTCTATGACGTCATTGGTTTTTAGAGTGATGACGTCATCAACCCTTTTTTAAATGGCAACCATATTATTTTTTTATCGTTTTTGGTAGATCTTTTTTTTTTAATAACATAAATTTAGAAAAAAATAACATTTTATTTTTGTACAAAAATAAAATTAAATTAAAAAAATACTTCTGAACTTAAATTTATTGTAACAGTAAACGTAAATTTTCAAAATGGACCCCACCAACCAACTGACACTGTCCCAGCCGAGTGTAAACACTTCGTATACTCGCCTCAATTATGTCTGGGGATATTTGTGTAATTTCTACGCGAATTCGTTGTTTTAAATCTTCTAAATTATTCGATTTGTTAAAATACACTTTCGATTTCAAATAACCACACAAGAAATAGTCTAACGGAGTCAAGTCAGGAGAACGAGGTGGCCATTCTATGCCTCTCCATCCAATCCATTTATTAGGAAATATTTCGTCAAAATAGTGGCGAACCTCTACACCATAATGGGGAGGTGCCATCTTGTTGAAACCAAATATTTGGATGGGGTACATCACCATCCTCGTGATTTGGGAAAATAACAGCGAGCGCTGGAACCAGTTCAAATCTTAAAAATTCTAAATATTGCACAGCAGTCAAATTTCCTTCAAAAAAATATGGTCCTAAAATGCGTTGTCCAATCATACCAACCCATACGTTAACTTTTCCTCTGCGGTGAGTATGAGACGCTTGAGTCCAATGCGGATTGGTCTGCGACAAATATCTGCAGTTATGGCGGTGAACAGATCCATTTAGGCAGAACGTAGCTTCATCAGAGAAGACGATGTTTCCCAAGAAATTTGCATTTTGGTCACAACATATCATTACGTCTTCACAGAACTGCAGTCGACGATCTTCGTCATCCTCATCTAATTCCTGTACAAGCTGAACTTTGTAAAGATGATAGTGTTCTTTTTTGAATAAGTTGACGACAAATGGGTGAGCCACCTGATTGGCTAACGCAAGTTGTCTGGTGGAAACATGATGCCTTGCTTCTAGAAGCACACTTAATTTCACATCTTCTCCTACTTGAGGTCTACCTTGCCGTGGTCGATCTTTTACGGATCCAGTTTCGGTAAACTTTCCAACTAGTTTTGTCACCGTAGACCTGGCAATTGGAGGTCTATCAGGGTGTTCATGGTTAAACAATTCGCATGCTTCTGCATCCGTTCTTTACCTGTCCCCATACCCAACCATAATTAAAATTTCTTTCTCGCTCAGATAAATGTGCCATTTTTTATATTCGCGAAAATGAATAATTTTTACGCAATGTCTAACTAATTTAACGTCAAAAATAGAAGTAAATAATTCAACAACGTTGTCGACATAGAAACAATTTCAAAATATTAGTGTTGTACATAATTTGTATAAAAAGAAGAAAGAATGTCATAAAGAGGATCTTGCAAAGAGTGCGTGTTTTTGTTTGTGTAAATTTTTTGCATAGTAACATGAGAAGTAAATCAAACATGATGACTCGTGTGAGGAGATGATCACAAATAGAAGGGAATAAAGGTTGCTCTATATCTCACAAGATTCTATATTAACAAATAATTTGCTACCGGTTTCGGGAAATTCCCATCATCAGGCAGAATCGAAAAACACATGAGAAGTTCTTCACTGGATCTCTTGGTGCAGAAGTAGAACACTAAACACCAAACAAGTTTTAACTAAAACACCGACGCGTTTCAACAGCATGATAATGACAGCATTGCTGTTAAACGCGTCGGTGTTTTAGTTAAAACTTGTTTGGTGTTTAGTGGGTTAAAGTGTTTAGTGTTATAGTAACAGTACATGTGCTTTTTACGATCCGCTTTGTCTGTTGGTTGTTTTTTCTGTTGTTTTGATCTGGAGCGAATAACGCAGATTACTATTGATCGCAAAGCATTTACACTCGGCTGGGACAGTGTCAGTTGGTTGGTAGGGTCCATTTTGACAATTTACGTTAACTGTTACAATAAATTTAAGTTCAGATGCATTTTTTTAATTTAATTTTAATTTTGTACAAAAATAAAATTTTCTTATTTTTTTTTCTAAATTTATATTGTTAAAAAAATTGTAATGCAACATATGTACCAATTGTTTTATATCACTATTTGGAGGATATAAAGATCTACCAAAAACGATAAAAAATAATATGGTTGCCATTTAAAAAAGGGTTGATGACGTCATCACTCTAAAAACCAATGATGTCATAGAAAAAAATTGTATGTCAAAAGATGGCGTTTTAAAAAAGAAAATTTACCTGCCCGAGCGTTTTTCCTAAAAATGTAAAATAATGCGGTTATAAGCTTGGTTCCAAACTTTATGACCACACTGTATGTATATTGAATTAAATTTTCAAGCTTAAATATTAATAAATACATTTAAGAATGTACCATATTGTTACGTAAATGAAAAAGGAAGGAAATTAAATTTGACATTTTCCCTTCATACATTTCCTGCAAGTTAATAGGGAAATACACTCGGCACTTCGGCAATTTCTATTTGTCTTCAATATTTGATCCCGTCAACCATGACTCGGACACTAAATTGCTTTGAACTAGGGATGGGCGATTCGACTCTTTTTAGAGATTCGTACCGCTCGAATCAGAATCAACGGGAGATTCGTAGCAGTGATCCGTACCATAGTATTCGTATCATGATCCATGCTAGAGATGAGCGATGCGATTCTTTTTACAGATTCGTACCGTTTGAATTAGTATCAAAGGTACATTCGTACCAGTGATCCGTATCATGCTTAGGGATAGGCGATTCGACTCTTGTTATAGATTCGTATACTATACTTTTAACCGTATTCGTATTACATTTGTAATGAATTTTATTATTCAATGTTAATCATTGAAATAATTCTAATTTTTGATATGATTCTTGAGAACGTTATTTTTTTTACTGTTACTCAAAATAATTTAGTACCAAAGATATTTCTTCACATTTCGAGAGTTAGTTGTATATTTTACTCGTTATTTATAGATTTACATATTTATGTATATCGAATAACCGTATACCGTAGCAATACCAATTCGTATATCGTATAAATCGTAAAAGATGGGTATGAATCTTCCAGTGGAATCTTCATACGGATCGACCCATCCATAAGCGAATAACCGTATACCGTACCCAATATCAATTCGTATTCGTATCGTATACATATATCGTACAAGATCGGTACGAATCTTTAACTTTACAGTGATTCGTATGGTACGACTCTTACGAAAGATCCGCATCTTTTATAGGAATCATCGGATTCGACCCATCCCTACTTTGAACTAGTGGGGAACGCATATTTAATAAATAAACGCTTTTGTTTAAACGAATTTAATTAATCCGAGGAACTTCCACAAAGCGGTACTCTTATTTAGAGAAATGAAATTCGCTTTAAAGCAAAGCCTTCATTTACTAAACGGAAATTCTCCGCTGAAAGACTGCATTTAATTAGAAAAACAGTAATCGAACAGGAACAGCTAGCATATATTTGATGCAATCTGTAAGTCACACTTAGATCTGGTCATCTGTATATCACACTTTAAATACACGATCGTGCAAAAGTATTTAGACATTTTGAGTCTATTTCATTCGGAACAGCTCATCAAATTTGAATGAGTTTTTGTACATTTCAGGTTGGACCTTTTAAAATGTTTACTTTTTGTGTGGGATAGTTGTTTCGCTAATAGACAGAAAGATTAAGTTAATAATTGATTTTTTTAACGAATATTAGTAATCCTCCATGAAAAAAAAAAACTATACAGGGCGTTGTAAAAAAAGTGTCGGATACTTTACCCGCTTATAGTTCTCGTCAAGGCAAACAAAAAAGTTTTAATAAACATAGGTCCGCAAATCAATTCTTTCATAGATAGAGGTGATTCTAGTTTAGGCTGTAAAATAATTGTTTATTTGTAGAAACTGTTATTAATTGTCGGTTAAGTGCTGTCAGTGACACGTTTGTCTTTTCTATTGAAACGAAATGACTTTCTATACAAATTCAGAGATGGCCAATGTGCATTTCATGTACGGTCGTGTTAATGGTAATACTTATGAAGCACGGCGATTATACGCCAAAGCATTTTCTAATCGTGGAATTCCATCTGATAAATTGTTTTCACGACTATATCAACGATTAAGTGAAAATTGTTCATTTATTGTTAAGTAAAAAACATAATACCGGACGACCAAGATCAATGGCAACACCAGAAACTGAGGAAAATACCAGTACCAGAACAATAGCTAGGGAGCTAAACATCAATGCTTCTTTAGTATGGAGGATTTTGCGAGAACGCTGGTATATCCTTATCATTTGCAACGGGTACAGTCTTTATTACCTCCGGATTATGTTTCCAGACTTGCTTTCTGTAGAATCATATCAGAAAAAATTATCCAAAATCAAAACTTTGTTGCTAATATTTTATTTACTGACGAGGCTATTTTTATAAACGATACAATAATGAATTTCCACAACAACCACATTTGGGCAGATGAAAACCCTCATGCTGTTATGGAGACACCGATCAACACCGATATTCTGTGAACGTTTGAGCTGGGTATTTTTTGGAAATTGTTTAATAAGTCCGGCGCTTTTACCAAGTCGTTTAAATGGCGAAAATTATTTGAACTTTTTAATTAATATTTTATCCCCATTACTAGAAGATGTTCCTCTAATTGACAGAGTTAACCAATGGTTTTTGCACGATGGTGCACCACCATACTTTGCTGTCGCAGTAAGGCAATTTTTTAATTAAACTTACAACAAGTGTATAGGCTGGGGAGGTCCTGTGCCATGGCCACCTAGATTCCCTGATCTAAACCCACTTGATTTCTGCATTTGGGGATATTTAAAACAGCTGGTATATTCAAGGTCAATTGATAATGTGGATGAACTACAGCAGCGAATCGAAAACAAATGCCACACAATCAGACAAAATCCAGGGTTGTTTGAAAGAATACGAGCTTCCTTTCGACGAAGATGTGAACCATATATACAAATGGCAGGTGGACATGTAGAACATCTTCTTTAGGCTGCTTTTTTTGTGAAAATATTTAATGTAGTAATATACTGTTTGTTTATAAAAATGTAATTTTTGATGAGAATAGAAATTCACCTCTACCTGTGAAACAATTGATTTGCGGACCTATGTATATTAAGACTTTTTTGTTTGCCTTGACGAGAACTATAAACGAGTAGAGTATCCGACACTTTTTTAAAACACCCTGTATATGTATATTGTAGTATGTAGTATAATTTATATCGTCCTGTATATGATTACAACTAAAAACTGGATAAAAATATCGATAGCAATCAAATCTTGTATTCGATTTAGTATTCCACAGATTAAGTGGAATTAAATTACTCCGAAATTTAGTTAAACGCAATTCGCCTGTTCTCACTTAATTCTTTTTTGATTTTAGATCCCTTAAAAGTTACTATTTTTTCGAAATGATGACATCTAATAAAAACTTCTGTCAGCAATGAAACAATCAAAGTATGTAAATAAATAAAAATGTAACATTTCAAACACAATTTCTTAGCACCTTGAACCCATGAAACTATAAAAAAAGTAAGGCTTCCATGTTTTAGCAAAATTTGCAGTATTATTATTGATCGAGAAGCGTAAACTATAACAAGATATGAAATAAAAAATACAAGAAAAATTGCAACAAGTGAATCATACAATATATTAAACGAAAATTGCTAGGTTATATGTACAGAATTCATTAGTATGATAACATACAAATTGACGCTTGCTTTTTCCCAACCTGATATGAATACACAGACTCTCTAGCATAATATGAACATTTTATGTAGCGTCGTGGAAAAATATTGGACGTGAAAAGGTAGTAGAGTACTTTCTCAAGAATTATACTTAGTTATTGAGTAATATAAAATACGCAAAGGTTACGAGAAATTTATTATTTATAGAAGCTCGAAAAGCAAACGACCAAAAGACAGACCAATTGTGCCCCCATGCCATTTTAGTCCCTCCAGCCAGATTGAAACCGGACAAAAAAGTCCGCAACCTGGTCGAGAGTTAATTGAGTTACTCCGGGATTGCCTAATCGATCGACCCCAAAGTATCTCTGCCTCTCCCTGTCTGCTGTTGAGCAGTCAGCAAGAAGATGGACTGTCTTCAAGCCTGTCTCTGCTCATAGAGACTGCCTTGCCCAGTCTTTTCTCATATGGGCGGATCCAGAGAGTTTTACAATGCCTGATGCCGGCAAGTGCATTCCAGTAGGAGCAATGCCTAGTAGTGACTTCAAATCTGACAAAGACTTTGATGCTGCCATAAGAACTCCCACACATCGGTTCTGGACCTGTGAATGGTCGTTCGCTGGCACATCTTGCTAGCTTGTTAGCCATTTCATTGCTTCTGATTCCAGCGTGATTTGGCACCCATCTCAGCGTGGTGCTGTGATGTTTGTGCCCGTTTCGCGAGCATCCAATGGCAGTCGAGTACCACCTCGGAATCAAACCTGACAGCCTGCAATGGTGTTAAGGCATCCTGGCTGTCAGACATAATTTCTACCGCTCCACTAACCTGTGGGCGGTTTAAAATGCTCTTTGCGCAGGACTGGATGGCAATTATTTCGGCTTGGAAGATTGACAGTGAGCTCCCCAAGCTGATGGCCTCGCCATCAAGTTCTCTATCTCTCAAAACTCCAATTCCCGTGCCGTTCAGCGTTTTACAAGCATCCACAAACCAAGGGGACGATCTCCGTGTCGATTTGCGAACGAAGATTTTTGCGGTCTTTCTGCTGGAGATGTCTACATTGTATCCCCCACTGAAACTGAAGACGAGCGAGATCTTGTGCGCCCTCATAGACAGTGGTGCCGTCTGTTCGATGTAGGTGAAGATGCTGATGTGATCTCCCGTTTTACCGGAGAAATGCCTGCATCCACTACATTTTACTCTATAGGCCACTAGTGTTGCCTCCGACTACAGCACGAGGATTATCTCCATCGCCGCAATTGGTGTCGAGGACAGGGCCCCCATGATACCTAGGACCTAGACCTTGTTAAGTGCGTTAGTCGCACAGCCCACCAGATCAGCGATGAACAAATTATAGAGTACCTACTATAACTCTCGTGTACAGCCAATGTACCATCATAAGTTTCAACCCCCACGTTTTACCAAACATTCCTCTACAAGCCCAAAAGGCACTTGGGGCTTTGTTCATTATACGTTCCAGGTGCGGTTTGCACGTCAGTTGGGCGTCCAAAGTCACCCCTAGATATGTAACCTCAGTAGATACGAGTATCTTAATGCCGAAAATGGTCGGACACTGGAGTTTGGAGATCTTCCTCCTCCAAATGAAGGGAACCATAATCGTCGTTCTAGAATCAACGTTTAACTTCTCTTTTCCGCTATCTTTCCACGAGTCTGAGTGCGACTTGTATCCTCTCGGACACCACGCCCTCGAACTTGCTGCAGATTATAGTGGTGACATCATCGGCATAGCCCCATGCATGAAAGCCTGCCGTCCAAAGACTATAAAACAGGCCGTTCACCACAGCAAAGGTGACAACACTCCGCCCTGTAAGCAATCAGCTGCCAGGGCTGCCTTTATAGTGCATAGGTTCTGTAAAACATGAACCGTTGTTTTCTATCCCCGTCAAAGGCGCCCTCTATATCCAGGAAAGTAGCTAGTGCGAGTTCCTTGCTGCCTAAGGCAATTTCTGCTCGTCAGGCAAGTTCATGCATAGCCTGCTCACAGGATTTTCCAGTTTTATAGGCATATTGGTTCTCGCGTACAGGCAGCTTTGCTAAAGCCGACGATAGCAGTTACATAAATTCTGTATGTATATGTTCCAGTTTCTTAACATTATTGCAGGCAAAACTTACTAACAATTATTTACCTTTTAATGAGTCAGAAACCTACATCAAAATCTAAATAATACATCTTAAGAACCCTATTACGCAACATAACCATAGACAAATTAGCAGATACATTTTATATTTCTATAAACAATTAATTTAGTACTCGTGTACAAGTATATAAATCCACTTTTCCACTTTTTATTGATTTACATTGAATTTAAGTGTAGTTGTTTTCAAATATGCTATTCCATCGTTGTAGATTTCATAAAAAAGAAGCGGCAAAAGAATGCGACAAAAAAGTTATTCGATTTAGACATTGCAACTGTTTTGAAATTTTTCTATACTCAAAGGTTGAATGTTCATAATCAACACCATAAAATATGCCAACTTTTGTACAAAAGTTACTGGTGTGTTGAAAAACAAAGGTTAAATGAGGAAACCAAAAACTAATCTTATGTTTTTTAAACGAATGATTATAATAATAATAATAATAATAATACGTTTATTTCGTCACATGTTTGACATGTTAGAAATACGTCAAATAGTACATATGTAGGATGTGTTGAATACTACTTACTATAAATATAACTATACTACCCTCTACTTGTTTGGAAGTGCAATATAAAATCATTTATACTGTAGCAGTTAAGATTGTACAGAATATCCTTCACAGATCTAGTAAACTGCATATCATTAGTGATGTTTGTTACAGTATCTGGCAAACAGTTAAATAGTTTACTGCCCATGAATAGTATGCCCCTTTGAAATCGACTTGACCTGTGTATCGGTGGCAATAAGAGATCACATCCCCGAGTGCCGTAACAGTGCGACGCACGATGCGAGAAGGACATGCGGTGTTTCCTCACAAAACACAGAACCTCCAGTATATAAGTATCATATACAGTTAACAAGTTGTTTGTTTTGAAATGGTTTTTACACGACTCTCTATAGTTTAGACCAAGCATGATCCTTATTGCTCTCTTTTGCAGAAGAAGTACACGATCCGAGGCAGAGCTCATTCCCCACCAAAGTATACCATATCTCATGCGTGAGTAAAAGTTACCGTAATAAAAAGTTTTTACTACATCGACACTACAGGATTTCCTTAATTGTGATAACGCGTAACATAATTTTGATAGCTCTGCACACAAATGATCAACGTGGTTTGTCCAGTTCAGCTCTTCATCAATAATCACTCCTAAAATTTTACATGAATTTACTATTTTTAGGTTTGTATAATTTTGAACCACATTTAACGTATTACGCTTAGCTGACTGATTTTGAAACAAAATACATTTAGTTTTCTCGCTATTTAATATTAATTTGTTATTGGACATCCAGTCACTAATATTAGACAATATCTCAGAAGAAAGTTCCAACAGGCAGTCAACCGCAGGATGTGAAATAACTAAATTAATGTCATCAGCATACAAGACGATATTGGAGCACAGAGAGTCTATGCATCTGGGAAGGTCATTTATAAAAATTAGGAATAAAAGAGGCCCTAGAATTGAGCCCTGCGGCACTCCCATCTGAACACTAGCCGAACCTGATTTTCTATCTTTAATGGAAACTATCTGTTTCCTATTCAGAAGATAGGATTTAAACCATAATAATACCATATAATTACATTTTTGAATACTCTTTTCTCTTTAAAAAATATATCTATATACTTTTGCTATATTATTCTTTTTCTTCAGATAGTTGTCCCAGAGGTAATATTGAATTATATGTAATGATGCTCTCTCCATGAATAAGTACTTTATGAACTGAAGATGGCATATAGTACCAATTGTATTTGTTTACATAGAGTTCAGTTGTGGATCGTGCGTATTCACCAAACTTTCTCGGATTTATTTGTAGTATAATATAAAATCTTCTTAGTAGTGTTTCGTTAACTCCTGTTATTTGGGATGTACAAGAGGAATTGGCAAAAAATCTTCTTGCAGTATTTCCGTCATTGGTATTGCTGTTAACTTGACTTTGTCAATTATTAAACCAAATTCATTACGGAAACGATCCTGCACAAGTTGCTCTTTAGCCGCTTTTAGTTTTTTATTTTCTTCGGTGGTAGCAGATCATTTTTGGAACGGTAGATTATAGGATACATGAAGTACTACTCCCCATAAACCTAATCCAGGCATGCAAAGTTGAAAGACCAAACCTGAAAGTTTCTTCTCTTTCTGGTTTTTGACTTACTCGTGCAAGATCATTCATTTCACTTGGTTTGGCAAGTTACACATTACAGTTAGCACTCGATGGAGTATTCGTCAAAACTTGACCAACTTTACCATCGACCATAATAAAATATAATGTGTGTTTTATAGAAAATGCTGCTGTATTTATTAGCACGGAGGATGGTGTTAATGCAAGTATTTGAGATTCGATATCTGTAACTATACTCCTAGTTTTCTCAGGAGTTTCGTTTGCAAACTTTATAAGGATAGGACGACAAAAACGTACTGACGAAGGCGATGGATTCTGCCAAATGACATTTTCATCCACTTCACTAACAAGCTTAAGTGGTACGAGCGATGCTGATAAAATGATAAAATTTGTTTGTACTCGCTTTGTCCAGAAGAACCATCACATCCTCACTTATAGTATAAAGTCAATCTTGCGTCACCGCCAGGGAGATTAATGGAATCAAGCATCAATAATCTAGTAACTCTGTGATCTAAAAGAGACTGCAATTTTATTTTAGCACCTATATCACTTATTTCCATGTTATCTGGATAACACTGGGTTTTCGCTTCGAGCACGTACAGTAAGCAATGTTAATGGTTGGACAGTCCTGTCACAATATGATAACACCCAAGCCGCGCCGAAGATATCCGATATATTACATGCAATACTCCCTAACTTTCATTTAAGACCATACACCTACAGGTAAAATCGTAACGATAAGAGTTTCTACATTTCAGGGCGATTTAAATGCTATTTACACATGCAAATTTACGGTCTAATATAATGCACACAAGGTCACTAATCTTTATGTGACTATTTCAATATTTTTAATTTAATTTGTCCTACGCTGTTGAAATGCATGTACCATTATGTGCAAAAGAACTGGAAAATAGCGGCAACAGCAACATATTTCTAATTAGTAGAACTCGAAAACTATAACAGTTAAAAATGAGTTCTCGTATAAAAAAATTCTTAATTTGAATCGCTCTTTCCATATTTGATATTCGGATCCGGATTGATGTATGTATTTTACCATCATATTGGAATACCCCTACGAAACTATCAAAGTCAAGCAAACGATATATAGATACTATACGATACCTATTTTCAATATTTTAATCATTCACTCAAATAATCTTGATAAATAATACTTACTAAACTCGTAATTTATTCATTCTTATTTCTCCACGAGTCTAAAATTAAATCTTAATATTACGTTAATGATGTCTAGTTTATAATCATTCTTGATGACACTTGACTTATAATCTTTAACAAGAATTATAGAGGAAGCAGATAAATGAATTCCAAGATATCTATTAGAATTATTAGAATAATTTGTTTAGTAATTTTATATTGTATTAACAATCAAATTTCCTTCGAAGCATTACAGTCTCACACGCCGAATATTTAAACCAAATTTATTAATCCATGAATACCATAAACTGTAAAGTAGGGATTAGACCACAATAAATATAAGCTGTTGTTTGCAAAACAAATTACTGTTTAATATTATCCTAATAATTAAATCTTGCTTGAAGTACTGTGATCTCTTAACTGGAACTCAGATTCCAAATATTGAAATACATAATCCTAAATTTTAAGAATTGTTAATTTCAGTGAGGAGTGTCTTTGTAACGAATTCTCAGAAAGTTCTTATTTTCTTAATATAAACTTATGTATAATGATTAGCTAAACCAATTATGAGCACCATTTGAATATGTTTTAATTACGTTATTACATTAAAGCCCAAAGAGGGGGCGAAAAATAATTTTGATATTGCCTTATTCGTTCTCAATATAAAAGCCTCTCGTCTTCAGTTTGTATCTTTAATAATACCTCTGTTTCGTTAGTTTCAGATATCAACAGCGAGGGAGATCCATCCAGAAGACTCCGAGAAGCCACAACAACCCAGGAACCCGAGAACCACCAGAAAGACATCCATGAAGGAAGTGGAACTGGAAGAAGAGGACCTCTCAAGAAGAGGCAGACAACCATCGAAGTTTGTATCTTTAGTTTGCTGTAATCGTCGTAAAGATGCCCGCAACAACAATAGAAACGCGAGCAAAAATAGTTACCCTTTGGGAGCGTGGTTTGTCCTACAGGCAAGTTGCTGCAGAAGTTGGTGTATCGGTAAGTATATAATCTATTTTTTATTGTTCTATATGAATTCTTTGAGTGCATTGCACAGATACTATTTTATTCTATTTTTGGTACTTTAGTTTAATGGTGTTGGTTACATTAATGTTCTGGCTTGATGGCTTAAAACGGTTATTTGCCTAATAAATAGAAATTGAAAGTCAGTGATATCAACACCAAAAAAACTTGATTCTAAAGTTTTCAAATCAAATATACATTACACACACATTAAATATTAATTGAAAGATAAATAAATGTTAAGTTGACTGTAACTACATTTCACTCATCATTAGATAACGTTTAGTCCTTCTATTAACAAACAAAATATGCCAACGAGTATTAATTTGTTTTATGATATTCCTCATTGGTCTAAATTTTTAGTAACCGTTACTTCTGTGGAATTCTATAAAACCGTATCTTTTCTTTTTTTTTTCTCTAACTGTACTTCAACATAACGCTGGCGAACCGAAAACGAAGATGTAGCTCTACGAAATAAATCGAGGCCTGGACAACCACCCAAAATTAATCCAGAAGATGGTAATAGAATTTTGAACTACGTTCAACAAAATCCAGTCACCCATCATCCATTTTTTGTTTTTATTTATTTTTCCTTAAGTAAACACTTTAATGAAAATTATGTGTATATAGCAGTGAAATAATTATATTCAGCGAATAAAAACCTATTTAACTCGAAAGATTTTTTTTCTTATACTTCATATAACCAACACGTATAAAAAGAAGGTGTAGATGTTTCTCCGGTTGACTGTACTATTAAATTTATTAGATTCAAAAATTTAGTTGCTTAACCACTGACATTAAAAAAAGTTTTTTATATTGTTATAGCCATGGGAATTGAAAACACAATTTGTGGAATACCAAAAATGTGTGTTTCCAACTAAACTTTCTTCATATAATATATAATTTGTAATAATTCCTGATTAATTCTTTACGTACACAAAAAGAACTCTTTGAACATTAATAATAATTCAATAATGATAGAATACATCAATACATATGATAATATTATATTTTATATTAAGTTATTATTGTAACGTGACTACGACCCAAATATCAAATACGGAAAGAGTGATTTTAATTAAAGTTCTTTTGTAAGAGAACTCTCCTCTAACTGCTACAGTTTTCCAGTTGTACCAATTAGAAGTGTGTTACTGTTGCCGATATTTGTCAACTCTATTGATACTGTAGGAGAATCTAAAATATTTAAATAGACACATGAATATTAGTGCCCTTGTGTGCATTATATTATACCGTATTTGCATGCTAAATGGGTTTTAAATCACCCTGCAATGTAGAAACTCTTGTCGTTACGATTTTACCTGTATGTGTACAGCCTTGAGCGAAAGCGAAGAGTTATTGCAAGGGTATCAATAGCTTCGGTATTTCTCGTATTATTATACTGTGACAGGACTGTCCAACCATTAACATTGCCTACTGTACTTGTACGCTGGAAACAAATTGAGGTTTTTATCTCAACATTTTCTAAAGTACTCATACTGTTGTTTATTTAAATCTAGATCTAGTAACAATGCAAGTGCTTCGTCATTAGAATAAGGCACCAGAGGTATCTTTTCTTCCATTAAATTCTTATGAAGCCCACCCAAGCTTTCTGTCGGCATAGAGCGTAAATGTTAAATAATGGCAGCATGTTTAGATTTTCCAATTGATTTTGGCGTTGCATATAGGAATGGTGAATATGATCCAACCCAGATTCCTGAAATAGTCTAATGGCTTGCCTGTGCTTGCTTCTGGCCAATAATAATTAATAATAATCTTTGCACGGTCTTCCTCGTTTACTTGCTCTTCGTCGAATTGTATACGAAAATCGCCATTGAGCCACTCAGCATATCTTGTCAAAAATATGTCTTTAGATCTGCCAGCTTTATTCTATCGCTGTTTGAATTCTGGCAACAAATATTTTTGAATTCTTGCAACAGTACAGGTGTTATTTGCTTCAGTTAAACCAGGAAACCTTTCTTTGATGTACATATGCACTGTACTTATGTGCTTTCCATGTTCTATTAACGAATACATAACTCGCGTTTATTAATATTTATATAGCTCATGTTTTCTATTTAAGTTGTTTCAATATGAAGAAAGATGTTGAAAACAATGTAATACAGGTTTCTACAAAACTAACAATTGTATCTTTTGTGCTAGCTTTTATACTTACTACTTACCACAAGAATATCACAAAATGTATTTTGGTGCAAATAGAAAAATAATGATGATTCTAGAAATTTGCGGTTGTTTTGATTGTTTTTATTATGCCAGTAACAAATACGGATTTGGTTAATAACGATATTTTCTACCTTATCAACTACTAATATATTTTGATACTATAAATATGCGGCATATGCCACAAATAAAAATATCAGATAGGTACCTATTATCTATCTTTACGTGTACGCCACATACAATAACAACATTTAAGCAGGAATGTTTATACCTAATATATTTTTAGAATTTTAAAATCTTTATAATGTATGTACCTTAGGAGGCACATATATAACTTTATTTTATTCATGTAATTAAAAACATATATTGTAAGCATTTACGCTATGCATTAGAAAATAATAATATGCAATCACGCTCCTGTTCCCAATTTTTTAATTTTCACATAGAAATGCAGCGAAATGCAGTTTGAGTTTTAGTACATTTTATAGACAAATATATTAGCTTCCAAAGGCAGTAAATAGCTTGACCCGAGCAAACCCGGTGAGTAGTTAAAAGTTTAGTTAAAGTTGTTATTATCTAATTTTCAGCACGGGTATAAAAAAAACGATTCTACAAAAGACACTAATGTATTTTTTAATTAGGAAGTTATAGGTCTGGAAACTAGATGAAACACTCGTTCTACTGATATATAACACATTAGTAAATATTGACAAAGTATTAGCTTATTTCACTACACATTCAATGCACGTGCGTATGCCTTCCTCGGGAATAATCGGAAGGCTCAACTTTAAGGCACTGTAAACCAATAGCGGAAGCTTCAAACAAAAAGAAAATTTGGTAAATAATACTTTAGTATGTACACTTTACTATAGTAACAATTTCGAACATCAAGGATGACATCACCCAAAACGCATTTTTGGCAAATCTCTATATTGACTGAAACCACTGTGCGTGGTCCCGAACGTGACGGTTAGTGGAGCGTCTACTGTACCGTCCTCTTATTAGCACTTTCAAAATCTTTCAACTTAATTACTGAAAAAAATATTATGGAAAGTATATATTGTTGATACCGGGACAAAGACGCCTACTTGAATATGTAATAATGTACAGAGTGTTCGATTAAAAAAAATAAACAGATTTAGTTTCTGTTATCCTACGCGACATTCTTTTATTTTCTCGAGAGTTCACTTAATTTATTTAGGAAAAACAACACAACTTTTATTTAACAAACTTTTTTGCTTTCTAAAAGCAAACAAGAAAACGAAGACGCAAGAATTTGCATTTCTGATTCAAACGACCTATTATTTTCGGTCAAAGTTACAAATTTTCTTGGTACGGTAGCTGTAAGTTCTCCAATTATTGAATCAATACCATCAATGTGTGTTCAATATTCAGTTTCTTTAAAACAAAGCTAATTATTTGTACTCGAAGAAATTAGTTTTTCATTTAAAATACTATTTATATTTTTTATGTTATAAAGTTATCATACGAAACAAATGATGGTTTCGTGTCAACAACAGATTTCTTCGTCGCTATTAAAAAATATTATTCTTTTAACTGAATGCATATTTCTTTGACTTAAGAAAATCTTTCTCTCTGTGAATATGTATATTAGAAGCAACTAAAATTTCCGATATTAAGAGCATACTTACAATCAATATGGATATTACAAATTCGCCCACTTACCTGAAACAAAATAAAGCTTATTAAGAATGTTTTTAATTTGTATGTATCAGCGATACATTTAATGCAAAGCTTTCGGTATTGCAAGATATAGGGCATGTCCAAATTGCTCGACAAACTTATTGAAATGTTAAAATGGTAGAGAACAACATGTTATATTAAAAGTCGTATTGGAAAATTACAGATGCCAACGGATGCAACTAACAGCACAGGAACCGCGTCCTTGGAGACCATTGTAAGCCTCCTTCCACTGAAGCTTTTCGTAAAGGCGGAGGCTAGGGCTGCGATCCTTAGACTGAAAGCCAATAAAGTGTGGTACCCCAATACTGGAATTGGAGGGCACATTAATACTACGGGTACGGTACTGGACGGGCCTTTGCTGCAAATGTCAACAGACAGTACGGCACCTGAAATTATTGAAAAGGTAAAATCTCAATACCGAACAGAGACCAGGCACGGGGTGACTTCGTTGCTTCTGAAGACTGGTTGACGGACGGAGCCAAATCCAGTAAGGGCGCAGGAGCCGGTATTTATAGACTGAGCCCAAGACAGTGGATATCTTTAAGCTTGGGAGAGCATGCAACTGTCTTCCAGGCAGAATTATTCGCAATTGCAGCCTGCGCAGAACAGGGAAGTTGCACTAAGAGAAAAATAAACATAACGACTGATAGTCAGGCCGCTATGAATCCCCTTACTGCACCTCAATACACTGGCACAAGACAACAAGGAGTGTGTTTGTAAAGTCAGGTGAGAGGTACGGTAAGAGTAATACGAGGTAACGATGGTCACTTATACTATTGTGCTTATACTTTGAATCTAATATAACGAACGGGAAGGTAAACTTTGGATGCACCTCGGATAACACGAGGAGCTTTTACGAATGCACTCAAGGTGTCTTTGACTTGGGTGCCCACACATGAGGATATTAGAGGCAATGTAATAGCCCATGAACTAGCCAAGGAGGGTTTTAAGCAACACTTCATAGGATCAGAGCTCGTATGTGGAACCACCAGGGACTCTATTAGAAGGAAGATTTGGTATTGATTAGACAAAGAAAGTGTAAGAAAATGGAGGTCAACTGAAGATCAACTCAACGAACCTTGGTGCAGAAGATGCGAGTTACAGGAGGAAACAAGTTTACATATAATCTGCACATGTGAGGAATTGACGGTGTCCGGCCGACGAGCCCGAAGGGCGAGTGAAATTATTTAAGATTAACAAGCACGAACAAATTATCCAAATCAATTTTATCAAAGAAAAATCTTGGTCACGCGTTGTATTTAAAAAGGCTATATCACGAACAAAATTTGTTGCAATGTGGGTAGTTTGCTATTAGTAAGTTCCGCAGTTATCGGATATTTTCGTAATTTACTCTCTTAGTTGTCTTCATTTTGCCATATATTTGGCTGGTAACTCAGAAGAAGAGGAAACAAAAAAAAGATAATGTGTAGTAATTGCGAGCATTGTGAGTGAAAATGAGTCGTTGTGACAGTACTCCATTTGTATTGATAAAACCACTAGTGATTTTATCACTTATTAGAATTCACATGTGATTTTTTCGCTATAAAACGGATGTCATTGGCTGTTGCTAAGGAATTCAAACTGTGTGATTGGTTGATAGATATGTGGGTGATATAGTCACAATAAATAATTAAAATGATTACTCCTCTGACAGATCGTAAGGTAATGATCAGCAGCTGGGTATGTTGACAGTATTTTGTTATTTGTGCAAACGTCAAGTGACTTATTAAAAATGTCAGAGTCTCAATCGCAAAATGAAGTTATAAAAAGAAATAGCTGCAAATGCTAGAGATTAACTTTTACTAATAAATCTTAGCTGCAAATGCTAAAGATTAACTTTTACTAATAAATCTAAGTTTTAGTACGAAACTATTTAGGCGGTATACGGCAAATGGTATACATCAAATAATATAGTAGTTTTGAGCTGATTTTGACATTTATTTGACACTGAGAACATTGGAAGAAGAAAACATTGGTGTGTTATTTCTATCTCTTTCCATATCATACTTTTGGCAAGCTTCTCTGTCAATTTACCATTATCACGTCATAAATGCGGTAAATTCAAAATTCAAACTTTGATATTTTTTCTTGGCATATTTATTAATAATATAAAAAAACAAAAATTTAAGATATTCTTTAAGAAAAAAATATTTAAAAAAATCCGGGACGGCCCCATTGTCAAAACCAGACGTAGAAATAAATTATTTACACATTTTCTCGTTATACCTACATGAGTATTTTTATCTGAGAGTCTAGTTCTAAGGGTTGAAAACTGCCAATAACTGCTTCTACATAGAACACACCTGTTATAAACGTTAATGTTAACTTAAGCAGAATATAAAGCAGTTATCGCATCTTATAGAATGTCGTTCAGCGTGTTTTCCATTAATGTTCTTTATCTATAGTACTATTATTTTGCATATATGCACATAGATGTACGTCGAAATGTTTAGAAATTACATCAGTTATATAACAACAATATCTGCATACTATAATAGTAACAGAAAAATAATTCTCTCGCGGAAAAACTGGTGGCTACGCATTTTGTACGACACCTAATATGTGTATTCAACACGTACTTTATATAAACAAGTTATTTAAAACCTGTTCACATTAATTTAATATAAAATTTATAATATTCTCCGTTAACCAAACAGCTGAAAACAAAATACAGTACTCTAAAGAACGAATCCACAAAGTTAAACTAAAACTTTCAAGGTGTTTTCTGAAGCATACAACGCTTTTGTCGACTTTCCAACGTGTTTTATCTAATAGAATTGTATAGTTAGCAATTACTTGCAAAAGACCTGAATGTCAAACGAATAAACGTATATACTTTACATAAACTATGCTTACATAAGCAATACCACATGTGCAATTTCAATACGATTATATAATTACTTCTAGTTTGATTTGTGCTACATTAAATAAGTGCAAACAGTGATCGATAAATTAACCTTAAAAAAATTACGTTGTTGTATTGTATTAATAACATTGTTTAATCGGAATCGAGAAATGATTAAGAGCTACGAACTAAATTAAATAAGGCAATACAGGTTGTTGAGAATAACATAAAAAAACAATGAAGTTTACATAATTTTTAATTCATAATAATAAAGACATTGTGGATCTCATTTTCTTGAATAAAATGAATTAAACTTTTCCTTGTATTGTGCAAATTTTATTGAACTATGATTCACACTGGACCTAGAAAAGAGTGAACATAAGCCAGCAAACGAACAAATGAATTTGTAGGAATTCAATATTCAAGAACAAGAACGTCTATATATGATCTTCATATCAACCTTGTTTGAATAAATATAAACCGAGAGAAATGGAACGAAAAGCGTAAATAGTACTTCCTTTGGCTGATTGAATGGCATATTCAAAGTTATCCAGTATTCTACAGGTTGTTCAAGTACCAAGGCCAAACTTTGTGAACTTCTTTCGTACATAACTTTATATTTAAAATGGAACACCCTGTATGTATTTATGTTATCAGATAGAACATTTTATTGTCTAAAAACCAGTATCAGGAATATCTAGGAGGATCTGTACTAGTTTTTAAGTTATTTGCGTTTTTTAGCTAACTTACGGAAATCGTTATTATTTAATCTAGGAATTTGGATCCTCATAGAGAAAGTGGCAATTTGACGTGTACTCTGTTAACGTCATGAAGGCATACTCGTTGCAAGAAAGAACTGATATGATTTTAGTTATTGGTGAGTGTCAGGAAAATTGCCTCCTTGAGTGTCGGGTGTATTCGGACTTTTTCCTATGGGAGTATGTAAAAGGAATCGTTTACAATATCTTGCCCACTACAGCAGCTGAGAGGATATGAAAACGAGAATCAGAAACGCCTTCAGTTCAGTAACACCGGATATGCTGAGGAACGTTAGACCAACATTTGAATAGAGGGATATTTTCTGTATTGAAGAAAATGGCAATTATGTTGAACACTAGCACTTTTTCGTTTATTTTGTACGAAATCCTTTTTTCTTAATCCAAATATAAAAATATTTACTGTTGTTTTGTTTAGTTTATTTTTATTAGTTGGAATTTATGTTTCATGTAAATTGTGACAATATAAAAACAACTTCTTCGAATAATAATAATTCTATTCATCGATGTAAAGATATACTGGATGTTCACTTACAAAAAATAAATTTAGGTCACATAAATTATCTAAAAAACGCAAATAACTTAAAAACTAGTACAGATAGTCATAGGGATTCCTGATACTGGTTTTTAGACAATAAAATGTTCTATCTGATAACATAAATACATACAGGGTGTTCCATTTACAATAATAAAGTTATGCACGAAAAAAGTTCACAATGTTTGCCCTCGGTACATGAACAACCTGTAGAATATTCGACAACTTTGAATATGACATTCAATTAGCCAAAGGATCTACTATTTACGCTTTTCGTTCTATTTCTCTGAATTAAGTCATTTTCGAGATACTAAACTTTTCGTACAACGTTGCGTTTTCAAAAAAACTGAAAATATCTCATAAACTACAAAAATTAGACATAGGAAACCTTAAATAAAGTTCATCTTGATTTCAGTGTACAACTCAAAAATGCCATAAAATACAGGTTGTTCCATTAAAAAAAACATAACTTTAGTACATTGCTAAGTTTTGAAACACACTGTATATTACCTATTATTTTTAAATTGTAGATCTAATTCACCTACATATATTCCAGTATGTAACTTTTTCAAAATTGTTACCATTTGACTACCAGAGACCATGGCGTTCCTAATGTTACACCCTGTATAATAATATTTTTAGATTACGTGCGTAATTACGTTATTGTATGTCTATGCCTGAAATTACTTTTTCCATGTACGAACTATAATGATAGGCATACTGCCAAGAAGATATTCTCATAAAGCCTACAGTTTCCATACTGCCTCACAAAAATATTTCCGCCCGACGTATTCCGCACTACACGTGGAGTTGACACTTCTGTCTCCATCATTAAGTTTTCATTAGATGTAAACACATTAAATTTAAATGCGCCACCAGAAACGACCTATTCCCAAAACAAACAAAGTTTATTAATGTGGGCTCGGGAACGAGTTCTTTATGGAGCATTCTATTTGTCTCACTAATGTATGTACATACATATCTAGGCTTCTTTCTGGTAAATCATCAATCGAAACCTTATTGATGTAAAACATACCTGACTATTCTAGGTAGAAAAATAGCTTTTTAATTGCCGGTTAACATTTTAGCTAACATTGGAATAATTGTTTTGAGGTCTCCGTTGTACTTTTATAATGGGCCGGCTACGAAGTATGTTTAATTTAATCGCCTTCCGACCCGACGCCGATGTCTCTTGTCTGTAGCTACTTAGATACAGTACTTTAAGTACATACAGATGGAAATATGATTGAGTTTTAGTTGCTTGTTACTGAAAGGCAACTATTTCTTACGGAGTAATTTTTGTGGACTAATTTATTTTGGCTAAGCATAGGCCATGTTTATTGCCTCAAAACATAGCTAAATGAAGGTAGCCTTGATAGATGTATTGAGTTTTGCGATTTGATAATGCAAAGATGTGATGAAAATATTGGTTTTACACGACAAATAGGATTTGATGAGACGACTTTCTTTAAATAGAAAAATTACTGGCAGCAATTGTTGATACTGGAGTGATGTCCATCCGAAATAGATGACTGAGGCTTTCTTTCGAAGACCGAAAAAGCTCAACACTTCGCCCAGGAATTGGTAGAACCGTGATGTTTTTGTGGGGAGTAATTGAATGCTGAAAATTAGTAAATAATTTTGTCAGATAAAATTGTACCAGTGATTGGAGATGTGGTAAACAAAAACTTTGAGGTTACTTGTTTTCAGCAGAGTGGTGCTCTCCTCACATCACTCTTCAAATGAGTGAGTTTCCGTAAATTTCGAAAGCACATGTATTCGGAATGAAATTTATTAACATGTTCTGTTATCAGACACATAGCAGAACTATCGATTTCTTAGTAAATAGTTCGTACATTTACTATAGTATTTCTTCCAACAAGGAAATGTATAGCTGTAACTCATATAGTATGTAACCCATACTGATGTACCAAAGGGATTATTTGCGTCAAAGTTGTGGTTTGCATCTACAATGTTTTTCGTCGATTCCTCGTTCTTGATAGTATCAAACAAAGAATGGAACTAGTTAAGAGAGGGAGGGTTGTTTTAGTATAGCTCTCGTACCCTGGATCTGGTGATACTAATCTGGAAAGAAGTTAATGCCAATGAATCAAAACCAATCCCAAGAATAAAGACCGACGGAATTGTTAACAATGGAAAAAAGAGTGTATAAACTCTAAGAATTTCCCTTCTAGTAGAATTAAGAAATTTTTGCAAAAAATTAAATGAGAGAAATTCCGCTTACCTTTGAGTATTCCTTATATACTCTAGATAATACGGGCAACTAGTGATTTATCTAAAGTTACCAGTCAGTCAGATGATTCCTGAATTTTGGCGTTAAATACAGTACGTTTACATTGTTTCTATGATTGTTGTCATTATTATATCACACTTGTTTCAGTAAAATAAGTACGGCGTGCAAAATAAACATTTTTTAATGATGAAAATGACCATTCCACACTGATGATATGTTTGCAAATTTAAAGTAAGCCTCGTGACAAATTAATGGATTTTTCGACGACCTTTACAAATTTGTCTTAGTATGAGAAAATCTGAATCCTTGTCAATAACACTTTCTTGAGAATGTATAATCCGAATACTTGCTCCAAAAGGAAACAAATGCTTCTTGGTCTAGTAAAGTGAACGGTAGATTACATAGAATAAAACAAACACCTATATCAAATGTTACTTGTTCGTTGCTGTATTGTTTGCCACGGATTGCAGATTGATACTTTTTAGGTGGCGTTCACAATTCCACATACTGATACACATCAAATAGTTCTGCTGTTTCTTAGAAATACGTCGTTTCCGAAACGTATCGAACTGCGATATTTTCTAAGTATGTATGTACCGATAAGCAGTCACAGCGACCAGTGGAATAATACTGAAAATGTATGCTTTGATATGGACGTTCGAGTTTCCGTGCCACGCATTTCACTCCTATACGTTGCTCTCATCACTGCATTGAAACTTGCTCTTCTTTGCCGACTATAGTTATGACTATAGTTTCGTCCTTATGAGTGAAGGTTAGAATAAATAATAACCAATAGTGTTAAGATTTACGGAACAAGGTATATAATTTAAAAAAGATCGTGTAAACTATTAGGTGTGATGTAATTTTCTATAGTACAATAAGCAAATGACATAACTAGTATCGATACAAAAAATGTTAAACAGTTGCAACTCTTAATAAAATTATGCATCGAAGTTAATGCTGAACTATAAAAAAAATCAATAAATGAAATAAATACTTTAAAAATTATATATAATTATACTGAGTTTAAGAATTGTAAGTAACAATGATAAACTAATATATTAATGTATTGACCATAGTTTGTCCTTTAGTGTGCCCTGATGAAGCACTGAATACAGTGCGAAATATTGGCTAGAAAATAGAAAACTCGATTTACAGAATTGGTTTTATTTGCTGGATTCCCCGATATTCCTTTATTTTCGTATTGAGTTCCAACGGCAAAGACTCCTTGTCTGTTTTATAATTATATATGTATGTACTTATTAGCAAGTGTTAGATCCTGTATTCAAAATAACTTCAAAGAGTCGATCTTCATACTGTCTATCAATTTGGTCAATATTGAAGTAGGATGCTGGAATGATATCCTATTCCAACATCCTTCCATTCCATTTCCTCGTTACTGCAGATTTTAGTTCTTTGATGCTATCGTATTGTTTATTATTGGCATACACATCTTTAGCTAGTATTCCCAAAACATTTTCGACGGGGTTCAAATCAGGCGAGCAAGCAGGCTATTGTAATAAATCGATTACCTTTTGATGAAAACACTCCTTTGTTTGTGCTGAATTATGGATAGCTGCATTATCTTGCTTAACTATCCAGTCTTGCACCAGCAATTATTTACCAGAGTCTATCAGAACCATGTCCAGAAGTTCTATATAGGAACTAGAATTCATTCGGGTACAAATAAAACATATAGGGGTTTTATTGTTATACGTAAAAGCCATCCAAACCATTATACGACCGCCGCCAAAATTGCAGTTCACCGCAACTCCAGTCTTCTTGCGCAAATCGTGCCAATAATATTTGAAACCATCAGGTCCGTAAGAGTTAAATTTCTTCTTGTCAGAATACGACTTTGTTCCACTTGTGAGCCCATCTCTCTCTCTGATCTTGCGCAAATTTCAGTCTTGCCTTTTTATGTGTCTTTTTCAAGGGTGGTGGTTTTGAAACCTTGTTTAGCCACTGAAAAAGTTTACTGTTGTAAGTTGTTTGTTGTACACGTCTGTTAGTTACTAGTAAATTTAAATTACATTTTATTTGTTGCACGGCTACATTATCAGAAGAGGCTAATCAAAATATCGATAATCGCTGCTTTCGGGTTTGTTTTTGATTACTCCCCTTAGCGCAATTTTTGCTGTAGACATTAGCCAACTTTATAAACATTGTTGATGAAATGATAGAATCGTCCTATTTTATTAGCTATAGCTCGGTTTAACAATCCTATCTATAGCAATTTACCCCTCAGCATTTTTATTAACTGATACGTATACTTGGATGTATATAAGTATTTAACAATAAATAATCTTTTGAAGAAATTTAGAGGCTTTTTACGCTGGAAGGGGATGTCTGTCGCAGTATGTGGAATTACATAAATTTCGCTCGCATTTGTATGTACAGGCTACTGTAAACATGTCTTTCATATAGAGTTTTGTGGATATTTATTGATGTTTCATTGGCATTTAAAAATCTGCCTAGAGCTACGTACGCATGACACTGATACATGACCTGAAACTACAAGTGACAAGTAAAATATCCGTTTACAATAGTAAATATTTTGACAAAACTGCCATACTGGTTGTCTGGAGTTCCATGCTCCCGACTGTAAGTCTATGTAGTAGGTACTTCCCTTACATCCATAACAGTTGCAATATTGACAAAATAATATTTTTTTTTAATTCCCAACAAATATTGTTACTAAATGTTTATAGAATTACAAAATTAGATAGAACTATATAAATTCCGCTGAGTGTACTGCACCATATTTTCAAAATCATTCAACATTAACTAGCTTAGCATAACATATTCTGTCACCTTATAAAGGCTTTATTTTCTGACACAATAGTTGTATTAGGTGAGTAATTTCAAGTACAAGTTGCAATGTTTGTACAAGAAGCAGTTAGGTAGCTCGACTGAGAATTGACAATTGTTTTACGTATTACACAAATACAAATTATTTCTATGAGGAACAACAATACCGAGCAGTATTTAGTAAAGATGCTAAAAAATTCAATTGTTGGACTTGCAGCGATTTTATCCAATAATTTAATATGCTGAGATTCGATCAAATTAGATTAGTTGCAGTATGCGAAATAGCTGGATGGTAGCCGGACAAAGCCAAAGGTATAAGCTCCAGGTCTTCCGTTCTTTGCTGTGATGAATTTTCTCTGTTACTGTATTCCTTCTCTTTGGTTGGTCACAGCAGATAGAATAAAGTATTAAAGCAGCAAGCGCACAAAGAAAATCAGCTTCTATTACTATTAAAAAACGATGATAAATATTGCCTATTTGATAACAGAAAAGTAAGTCTTAGTTGATAGGCAATAACAAAATAAAGTTTAGAACATTTTTTGAGTATTATGAATTCAGTTCAATTGTGATTTTTTTAGACATGAAAGACAGAAATAGCGAAGCTCGCTAATACCAATCACTGGCGGAAAGGTAGAGTTAATTTAAATACTGTAGTAGGTCTGTTTTAATTCGACATTCAAGAACGCTCACAGAACTACAACATTTCTACGTAGTAGGACAATTATTGATAATTAGTTCCGGAATTTGGACAACCGAAACACTTTTTAATGGTAGTGATGTCATAGAAGTAATTTTCTGTGAACACATCAACTAAAATGCGCGGTCGTCGATGGAAACAATTTTTGGTGCAACTTACTTCAGGCATATGTCAGGTGACATATGAAAATATAAACAATAATAATTTTGTAGGAGTAATTATCTGAAATTATACTTTTGTATAACATGATTAATACAGGTAAATTTATAAAATTAAATATTGCGCTTATCAGCACAAATTTCTGTCGGTAGAAGACAAACACCAAACAATGTGTTTTGATATCCATTATACAATTATTCAATTATATAAAGAATATGAACCAAAACTAGAAACAGACTAAATAAAAAACCTGACTAATCTATTTCATTTTACAAAATTACAATAACAACACTCCCAAATAATTTCTAAAGTTATTACCTGCAACATTATTACAATGTCATCGTAACATAGAAATAAATTAATCAAAAGTCTGACTAAAGTAATCTGTAAATTATTCTCTTCATACAACTATCTATCACAACGCGATCATAAGTGCCAGGGGGTAAACTGTTAAATGGGACCAATCTGAACTGTATTTGCGCTTTTCGTTCCACACACGAGATGTCAGCACCACAGAATAATCAGCAGGTAGAATATTGTTGATAATGTAGTGAACTAAATTATCAGCTCAGCCCGATCCAGTTTGGTTACCAGTTGTGCAGTGCGTCGTTTTGTTTACAGTTTGAAAGTTTGTTGTATTGTATTTGTTTGTTTGCCATTGTTGTTGCTTCATGCGTTTAAATCTGTATATTTCAATACAAACACAATGCCTACAAAAATAATAAAATGCTGTGTAGCTAGTTGTGATGCCGTTGGTAAGTAGACAAGACAGGAAATAATTAGCCATTTACATATCACTTATCACCTTGCCTGTTCGTGGTTGTCTATTTCATAGTTTAGCAGCTTTTTAATTACAAAATTAAAACTTATCAGGGGTATGTAATATTGCAGTATGTTAAATATATTTTCTGATTTAGGTGTTCATTATCATCGATTCCCCAATCCAAAAACAGATATATCTCGTTTCAATACTTGGCTCGACATTTTAAATATTCGAGAATTACGTTTATTGGATCCAGGCACTGTATATAACAACAAACGTGTATGCTCCATACATTTTGATGCAAAGTATAAATCAGAAGGAAATCCGAGACTACATTACAATGCAATTCCTACCATGACTGTTTCGGGTAAGAATTAATTAAATTTATATAAGAATATATTCTAATTTATATGTTTTTATTCTTAGACGAACCTTTACCTTCAACAAGCACCCACCAGATAGTTGAAACAACATATCCTCTGGAGAAAGCATTTGGTAATTATTTTATTTCATTTGTAATAAACATGCAGTAACTAAAATCAGCACAAATTTCTGACCCCTGATACATAACATTTCTTGTTGTAATATAATATTTATATTTACAGATGATGTTCCATCTACTTCCATCTCTGAAGTTAGTGGCAGAGTCACGCCAGAAAGAAGCACAGGTAATTGTTATTTTGTGGCCTTATTGTATTTAGAAAAAATTATTTCTTTACAGTACAGCAACAGGAATTATTAAGAAAAGTTGGTGTAAGTCGACAAGCACACCTAACACCGATTGCTAAAAAGCTTTATCGGTCTGCTTTGCATTGGAAGAAGTCAGCACAGAGCAGCAAAAAGAGCAAGCTGACATTCCGAAGGCGGTTACAACTATGTGAGAAATATGCAGAATCCACATTGTTCGAAAAAATGTCTGTTATGACACCTGCTGCAAAAACTTTTTTGAACATACAGCTTAGAGAGACGAAACACAAGAAGCAAGGACGAAGATTCACACAGGATGAAAAAATTTTGTGCTTGTCTCTTTTGAAACAGAGTCCCAAAGGATATGACCTGTTACATAAAATGTTCACTCTTCCATCAAGGAAAACATTAAATTTGTTTTTAGGACAAATGACACTAAATACAGGAATAAACGAGCAGCTCTTTACCACCCTGAAGGCATCGATAAAAAAAATGAAACCGATTGATAGGCATTGTGCTTTAATGTTTGACGAAGTCAGCCTTTCACCCCAGTTGCACTACAATCAACAAGCTGATCAAATAGATGGGTTTGTAGATAATGGCAAAACACGTGCTTTGGAATTTGCAGATCATGCACTTGTTTTTATGGTACGTGGAATTGTGAAGCAATGGAAGCAGGCAATAGCTTTTACTTTTTGTGAAGGAGGTACTAATGCTGCTTTACTTTCCACTATGTTGGAAGAAATTATTTCTGCACTGCAAGGGATTGGACTCACTGTTGTTTGTACAGTGTGTGATCAGGCAGCTGCAAATGTCAGTGCAGTCAAGAAGCTGATAAGCAAAACAAAAGAAAAATATGCTCGAAATGGACAAGTTTACTACCAAAACCACATTGAGGTTAATAGTGTAACTGTAGTTCCAATCTTTGATGTACCTCACATGTTAAAGGGTATCCGAAATAATTTCATTAAGCGGAATATAAGTTGCAGTATGAATGGGACAAACTTCTTGGGAAAGTGGGAACATGTTGAAGAATTATATCGACAAGACCAAGTAGAATCGTTAGGCAGCCTGAGATTATGCCCAAAATTAAGTGAGCGACATGTAAAATTGGACCACTCGAGTGACAAGATGAAAGTCAAATATTGCACACAAGTACTCAGTCAACGAGTAGCAGCGACAATGAATTATTTGGCAAAAAGAAATGGTAAGATTTTCTGCGATACTTTTATGTTCATATTTTCTTTTCCATATTTTGCAAATATAAATTGTTAATATTAAACAAATTTGTATAGATATTGCCTTTCTATATGTATACTTCTTTTTATTTTAGATATCAACAGTGATGCCCAAGAAACTGCTCGCATCCTTCTATTCCTAGATGAGTTATTTGATTCATTAAATAATAGCAGTCGCAATGGAGTTGAGGGAAAACCTTTGACTGCAGCAGTCAGTAAGGAGTCCGCACATTGGAAATTTTGGGAGGACGCGCTCCATATTCTCAACACAATGAAATTTACAAAGAAAGATGATATATCCGATAAAACATGCCCTCCATCTATTAAAAATTTTATAACAACGATAAGAGGTATTAAAGATATATATGGTGTGATGGCGAAGAAAGGTGTCGACTTTTTATTTATGAGAAATTTTAATCAGGATCCCTTGGAAAATTTCTTTGGCCTGATAAGAAGCCAAGGTGCAAGGAATATAAATCCTAGCTGCTCCAGTTTTATAGCAGCCTTTAAAACCCTTACAATAAATAATTTTACTGCAAAACATTCAATTGGCGCTAATTGTGAGGAGGATATAAGTGAGGGAGCACTATCTACCTTAAAAGAACTTTTAAACTTGTCAGTCGAGCCAACAGTAGAAAATGAAATTTATGAAGAACCTGAAGTGCTAACAGGGAATGAAGACCACACTACGCTAATCAAATCAAATTACTGTGCGGGATTTGTGGTAAAGAATATTAAAAATGTAGTTGGTGACTGTGCAGCATGTAAATCAGATTTACATGCTGCTAAAATAGGCCCACAACATGGATTAATCCAGGCAAGAGAGTACGAGAATACTGTGGCTAGACTTGTGTACCCAAGCTTTAGTGCAAATCGAGCGTTTGCTACAACAGCAAATTTAGTTATAGCAATTCTAAATAAAAATTGTAATAAAAAAAATATTGTTAAATTCATAAAACAAAACGTTTTGCAAAACGTACAATTTTACTTCCTTAGTTGTCCTTTACATAATAATGTATTAACAGAACATATTATAAATAAAACTGTGCTTTTAATGTTATTTCATTATATACGTGAAACAAATAACATACTTAATGGTAAAAAGAAAATTATTAATAGTGAAAATAATATATTGCAGTATAAAGCAAAAATTAAATATGAAAAGTATCATAAAATAAAATGAAACAAAAACATATGTCAATGTTTATTTTTTTCATAAATCCTTTTCAAATTTATATATATAACTCCTGTTATACTATTACGTTCTCTTTGGCGCAATTAGAATTTTGTTTTATTATCAGCATATTGGTATAAATATAAAATTTTGATTGTGTTACATAGACCCTAACAGTATAATGGACTTAATACCTATTATATTGCATATTTACAATATTGAAATATCCCGCATCTTTAAAATAGTTTTCGTTCCAACCAGTAGATGGCTTGAATACGTGGTTCAAATCGATAGTACAGGACTTTCCTATCTAGTAAGTATATATAATCTATGATAAGTGCAGCCAGTGACAAGTACTGGCAGCGTACTCTCAAACGACGCATGCTCAGATTTATTTCTAATGAATTGGTACCCTCTTCAAAGCAAGAACTGCTCGGATGAATCTAGGACGGTAACGAATTCATTCGCTAAGTAACCAAAATAGAAAATCGAGAGTTCATAATAAATTTTAAGAAACCAAAAGACCAGTTTCTAGTACGTCTGCGCAGTAATACTAGAACTGTCCAAAATGCATACCCAAAATAAACCTGGTATGTAGCTATGCCGACGAATCAGTCGTACTATTGGTTCATTTATACATGCTAGTCAACTCGGCCGAGTAAATTGCGTGTGCATTCACTAGCATGACATGTGTTTACACATACTAACTCGCTCGCATGCTGGATCGCATGCGAGTTCATTTCATGTTGCATTTAACTGCTGTTTGAATTCAAATTCAAAACAACATTTTGGGGTTGGAATGCTGTCACCACTCGTACGAGACGTGCTACTAGATGTTTACACCTGCTATTATTGCATCCAGTGTTGTCAGATGGTAAATTGGTTTAGCGGTAGATTTGCTCGAGAAAAACGGTAGATGTCGGTACAAAAACGGTAGACCAAAAAAAAGGTAACAAAAGGATTTTAATTCTTTAAATATTATAAACTATAAAAAATAATAAAGTAAAACTCTATAAACAACTGCCGATGCCGGTTGAACTGAAACTGTAGCTGCATTCATAGGAACTGAACTTCTTGAACAAGAATTCATATACATGAACAACAAAGGATCGCAAACAGTGGTAATAGATTCTGATCCGTTTTAGATGGTTATCTGTATGGTTACATATGTATGTATGTAATATGTAAATTTAATTTAACATATTTTAAACAGAAGAAAAATAGTGTTACTGGAACTCAATTCTCGCTAATATTTAACAATTTTATTTTCTTTGCATTGCTATACCTATAACGTGCGATATAGTACAATCGTTCATATGCAAATTTTAAGGTTAGCGCCACACTTTATTGATCCAGTAAAATACTTGGAAAATTGCCAAACCGTGTAACCACGACTAGTAACTAAAAACTTTTTGTAAATCAATCATATGTATCCCTGTGATAAAAAGCCATCATATAAATTTAACGTGGAAATTCCTTCTCGAAATACTTGTCAAGTTGGTAAACACTTTAAATAATATTTGCCTAACTACTACGAGAATTTCACTACCTTTGTCAATTTGTTCGGCATTTAAAATGAAGACGAGCATATAAAAGAAGTTGATTTCGGAATCTGATTATATAATTGAAATTATATTTATTAGGTATATTGAAATTATATACATATATGTATACATCTATATAATTATAAAAAGTTTAGACAGATGAGCTAGTTTGAAATAAATATCCTTTTTTGGCGAATTATTCATAATTATGATGAACTTGATTCAAATAGCCTAGTCGGTTTATAAATACAAAAGTAAGCAAACATTGCAAGTGAAAGTGTTTCTTCTAAAATTTATTCAGATTTTTTATGAAGCAGCTATAGCAGGTTCAGATTTACTGCATTTGAAAACAATACACGTGCATGTATACGAAAACAAGACAATGTTTTTTTTTTGTGGCGAGTGTTAGTTGCAACGGCTGTGTTGCTTTGCTTGTCTGACTACCGCGCAACTTTGAAACCGCTGCAGATAATCAAACCAAATGTTGGATGAACAAATCATACTCTTTCTGTTAGTGATACAAATTTAATTCAACTTTCACCACAAAGGAGGGGTTAATTTTTCCATGTGTACTTCAATGCTTGTAACTTTGTTCATAATTAACTTATTAGAGAAATATTTCACATTTAAGCCCTTCTTGTCGTTAATGATCGATTTGTGGCGAAAGAAATCGTTTTTCATCTTCTATTTATAAAACAAGCGATAATATACTGTACCTACTGCTATTATTTTGCACAGAGATGTATGTACGTATCATCTGTAGGCGTAGCAAAGTTACGATAGTGGGGGCTATTCGTAAGCAGTAGTAACGTTAGGATGTATGTACAGTGGAGACACCCAAAAAGTCAACACCTTTAACCGTGATGGAAATATGGATGGACCCTTTATAAATGTAAGCCGAGCGTAAAATGCAAGCTAGTACATTTATTCATTGGGATAATATTGTGTAGAGAATATATAGTCTATATGCATATGCAGTTTTTATTTTGTTTCTGGCGATATAAAAATCTTCGGTGTCTAATTCGTCATGTGTCGGTGAAAATCATATGTATTCCAAAAGTAGATGTGTTTGTAAGTTAAAGCAAGCAATACGATAAATTTTATTTAAATATAGGATTTTTAATATGTCAACATTTGAATACAAACAAGTATGAATTATTGTCGTACAAGCCAGCTGCATACGCGACGGTCAATCAGTCTTTTTTGATGATTTTGCAGTGAAAATAAGTTGTATTCCTTTTTACGTAAACGAGAAATATAATTGATTAGACAATTTTTCAGCCAATAAGCAAAAAACCCTGTGTTGTAAATGCATTGATAAATACACTTTGATATACATATTTATAAATGCGTCCCTTTTGTGGTGAAAGTTGAGTTGAGTTTATATCACTAAAAGAAAGATTATGATTTGATAGTAATAGTAATAATTTATTTTTGGTAATATACATACAATACAAGTATGTCACACGTTAGATGTTATATTGCAGTTCCAGAAACATCAGCTTGTTTGAGAAGAAATGTATTATTGCTGGAATTACTTTCCGACCATTCTTCATTCATCCATTGTTTGTATTTGCTTCAACTTTCAGATAAATTTTAAACCTTTTTTTCGAAAAGTAAAAATTTTGATGACCTTTCAAAACACATTGACAGTGACTCGCGTTACAGAGGGTTTGCACCCAATTTTCGCCTGTATTTCCTACAATAAAGAATTCATAACTTTGAAACCAACTTAAATCAATTGAAATTTTCGATTATCAAATTGTAATCTTTCTTTTAGTGATAAACATTTAATTCATCTTTCACCACAAAAGAGAAGTGAATTTTTTCATGCGTACTTCAATGCTTGTAACTTTGTTCATAATTAACTTATTACAGAAATACTCCACATTTAAGCTGTTCTTATCGTTAATGATCGATTTGTGGCGAAAGAAATCGTTTCTCATATTCTATTTGTAAAGCAAGCGAATTTTTTACCTGGATGAATACTTTCGCGGGTAACTGTATATGTTTCAATACATATTGATTCTGTTGAATATTTACAGATACAATAACTAGTTCTTTTACGAAATGTTATTGGACGAATTAAATGTACTTTTTCTAAATTTTAATCTCTATGCCTATTTTTGCATCGAAGTTAGAGGCATATTATGTATTTAGAATCAAATAACTTTTTCTTAACGCATTTTTGCGTATTTGGATAAACTCGATGTTCTCATAACGACTTTCATGACGAACATTTCTAGCAAATTTACATTTAGTTATCGCATCAGGCTTGAATTAATGTAAAAACTTATTAAAAACAACAAAAGAATGAAAATCCTTTTCATGCGATGCAACATTAATACCTTAATTATTAGTTGCAGACATTTATAATTGATACAAAATGTTTAAATTCACTTTTACTCCTTTTTTTGCTTATGTAAACATACACATTCTATTGTATTAAATACGTGTATTTACAAAATATTGAAAGCCCACACGTCGGCTAAACTGAATTACTCACGCTAGACACAGCGATAATTTCCAGACAATCTATTTGAACTGAACAAAATAAGGTATAAATATAACACACAAGCAATCTTCCGCCGATATTGCTATCCTATTCTATCTTATACAAAACTGATATCGGCGAATTTCTCATCTGCATTTCCACCAAAGTGCTACTAAAATTCTCTTTAAATTCGCTGTAGGTCGTTGCTTTTTTGGGTGTCGAACCTGTATATACATGTTTGCTTTTAGGAATTAGTACGTGTAGCTTGATTATCTAGTTTTCCAAATAATGTACGAGGGAGCGTTTTTATATTCGCGGGATGGGGGATAAGAGGTGGAAATAAAAAAACCAAATTATTTTTCTTTTTCAATATATTCACCTGCAAGACGGATACATTTTTCATATCTTTCAATTAATTTATTTATACCCTCATAAAAAAATGATTTCTCTTTATCTGCAAAATACGCCGAAACTGCCTCCTTGACTTCATCATCGGCAGTAAATTTTTTACCCCCCAGCTCTTTTTTCATTTTCGGGAACAGGTAATAATCACTCGGGGCCAGGTCTGGGCTGTAGGGTGGGTGATTCACAATTTCGAAGGCCACCTTATGCAGGGCAGCTAACGCAATGCGGCTCTTGTGGACGGGCGCGTTGTCGTGCAAAAGCAACACACCTTTCGTCAATTTTCCCCGTCTTTTCTCTTTAATCGCCTCTTTTAGTCGCTCTAATATTGAAGCGTAATATTCTCCGGTTATAGAAACACCTTTATCTTTATAATCAATCAACAATATTCCTTCCGAGTTCCAAAATACCGTTGGCATGAGTTTCCCAGCTGATTGTGACACTTTAAATTTGTTGGGAGGTGCTGTGCCCTTTTTATGCCACTGCATGGAGTCTTGTTTGGACTCAGGTTCATAATAATGAACCCAAGTTTCGTCTCCAGTAACAATTCGACTCAATACACCATCCTTGTCGTCATTACAGAGGTTCAAAAATGCACGTGAACACTCTACGCGATGTTGTTTTTGCGGCGGCGTGAGCATTCTCGGCACCCATCTTGCGCTGACCTGAGACATGCCGAGATGATCGTGTAGGATTTTAAACATTGTTGTATCGGATACTCCAACCATTTCTGCGAGTTGTTTCTTCTTTAGTCGAGCATCTTCGAGTACAATTTTTTCAACTTTTTGGATAAGTGCTGGCGTGGTCACCTCAATGCTCCTGCCCGGCCTCGGGTCGTCTTCAAGGGATTCCCTTCCTTGTTTGTATAAACTATGCCACTTGTACACCATGGTTTTTCCTGGACAAGAGTCGCCGTAAACCAATGACATCTCATTCATTATGGTCGCGACTGATTTTCCTTGCCTGGTAAGGAACTTTATAACGGCAGGATATTCGGTTTTTTCCATATTTCACTTTTCACTCCCGATTATGTTACTTGGTTGACGATAGCTCAAAGACTAACTGTCTAATAACAATGAAACTTCGTATTTGTACTAATTATGAGTCGCTGCACAGGCCACGCCCCCAATGCACCTAATCACCCCCCTACAACCCGCTCATTCCGCGAATATAAAAACGCTCCCTCGTATCTATGCAATAACATTGAACTGAAACAAAACTATAAAAATTCTTATATTGAAAACGAAACAAAATTCTATAATGAACTTTACAAAAGCGAGCGAGGAATGTGTTTCTCTCTTTCAAATGCATACCTCCTACGACATGCACGGCATCCTCTCCTCTTTGTATCACATGCATGGTACATGTCTATGCGTGTGTATTTGAAGTCGAATGGGAACCGTTCACTAGACCAATCTGTATAATATTTATACGAAAATTCCATCACACAAAATATTCTTGTTTTCTATGGCATCAAAATGTTGTAATCAAACTGACAAATTATTGCCAATCATGAATAGTATTTCATACTTCATACTTTTCTTACGAGTGGACGTGTGTTAGTTTAATGCGGTTAATCGTTATTTTTCGGTTTTTGGATAAAATTAGTCAAGTTATCGATGAGAAAGCAGCCGAAATCTTCAACACTTGTGAAGAAAAGGTAGTCTATATGGAGGTAAAACTAGCGAATACGTACACTCGACACGAATTAGTCTTTGAACGGCCACAGTGTGCTGTCTATGTTAGTCCACCCCCTCCACATTTAACGTGACCGTTTCTTCGATAATTGTAATGCTACATTAGGAAAAATACACTATTATATTATTCGTTTAATATAATAATAACAATGTAACGGTTATGCCCGGGATACACGAGGCTAGTTTTCCAAGCTAGGATAGCAACCTAGTTGAGTTAGATAACTGTCCTGGCTTAGTGCTCTCGCTTGGAAGATGCTAGTGCTGTTTACATGATGGCAGTAATTTTAAAGCAGCCGAGCCAAGAGGTTGCCGGTACAACTCATCTGAGTAAAATGAGTACTACTAGCTTCCCCGGCCACACGAAGCTAAACACAAGCCAGGACAGTGAAATTAGTGGCGGGGAAGCTTACTAGCTTTAAAAATAGAACGACAACCTATTAAACTATCCTGGCTTCAGACACTAGCTTACTAGCCTGGAGTAAAGCTAGTTTTGTATACACGAAGATAGATGCACTAGCTTGCTAGCTTATTAGCACTAGCTTGCTATCCTAGCTTAGAAAACTAGCCTCGTGTATCCCGGGCATTAAGGATAAACTATCAATTATATTCGTATCCTTAAATCGCTTTGAATTACCGATGTTGTGTTAGATTGCAAAAGTTTAGACAACCATATTAATTCGTGTAGTAATTCTTTATATTTGAAAAATAATTTCGAACACTTATTTTTTGTACTGTATCTATGTATATTTTGTATGTAGTGCCAATTGACGTGTTCTCATTTAACCCCAGATGAATTAAATATATTTTCGGCTACTTGTTATGCAACTAATGTTTTTTATACGTACACACATATTTTCACAACATGTGCGCAAGTATTTATCGTCAATGCGCTTCTTGCCAATTTCAAATAGTTCATTCATATTTTACTGGGACGTCAAGTACATTGATCATAATAAAAATGCATTTGCAGCAGGAAGTCTATAATTGGATAGTAAAATGTCTTGTACTTAATATCACACATTTAAGGTGACGTTACACAGTTGTGCGGGAAGTTTAAATTTTCCTCATTCTTAGAGTACCGTAGATTTCTAAACGTGGAAGAATATCGAAATTATTATAATTTCTATAAAACTATAACTGCATTAGGCAGTTGCTGATTAACAAAAGAAAATTGGAAGACCTGTAATAAAAAAATTAGTAAAAATTACTTGACGAAGTAAGGCTTTTTCAACGATATCTCTTAATCATAACCTAGATATATACATGTAGTTCCATAAAAAAGACACAGTAGCTAGAAATATAGTGTAATTAAAAAATGTATGGTATTTTTTTAGTAAAAGCTCAATAATTTGATGCCGAAGGCAAATGTACATGCATGAAGTTCAGCGATTGTGCAACAGATGACGCTCATTAAATGTCAATAGGTTTGTTCCTTTTAGACGTTTACAACACGACGCATGCAGTGATATTCGAAACTCGCTCTTACGACAATGCTAATGGAATAGGGTATTTTTATGGCGCATGATAATGCCTTTTACTATATAAAGCAGGAGACCAAATCGAACAAAGCTAATAAAATTTTCAATTGCCATAACAAAATTTAAAACCTTATGAGAAATTATTAATTATTTTCTAAATATTTTAAATTTCTAAATATTGAGGTTTACTATTAATCTAAGACCTATTTACGTATTTTTTTTGTTTTATGTCAAATTGAAATTATTTTTACCAAATTATCGTTTTATACTATACTTGCAATTTAAACAGTTTAACAAATTAGAGGAAACAAAAAAGTATTTTTGTTATTAAATTATATTTTTAATATGTTTCACCAGTATGCAACAGATTACTACAGAAAGTAATAAGTTAATAAGGATACTTAAAAACCTAAGAAGTTAAATAAAAATACCTTAATTTTTACATAAAAGGCTAGTTATGGGTAAGAAATAACACAACTTGCTTTTTTATTAATTATTTCTGGAAATATAAAAGTCTGATAAAATGTTTCTAATTTAGGAACTATTTCATTATTGATATAATAATAAATTGAATTGTTTGTTCTACAAACGTTTTATTGATATGTAAACTGGTACAGGTAGGTACTTTTTTAATTTGAATTAATCCATTATTAGCTATAAGATCTAGAAAAAGTTAAATATATTAGACCGAAATTTCAAAAAATTTATATATAGGACTGAATATCATATTTTACTTTTTGCCCGTCGTTCCTGCATTTTCAAAAGTCTAGGGTTTTTATAAAGAATACATTGGCGAAATGATGTATTTCTTGCTCTTCTATCCATTCTGCAAATCCTGAAAAAATTACTCTACACTACTCTATGCATGTACCTAATTCTTATGCTAGCAAAACCTTTAGTAAATTGATAAGCTATATCGCAGCATAAAATATTTATATAAGTATATAACACCGCTATATACACAAACCTGGAATTACTACTGTATATACGGTATTTTTATTTACACTAATAACAATAATAGTAAAAAATGATAAAAATGCTAACAAATAAATCTCTTGCGAATTCTTGCAGGACTAGAAAAACCAACTAGCGAACAGTAGAAATACAATTAGGTACAATACTGATTGATACCACATTGATACTGATGCACAACTACTCAACTACATCAGATGTAGTTGTGGAGTAAGGAAACTTTCGAGAAAACGAATATGTAATTTTTACCCCAATGTATTCATTGCTCGCTCTACCCTTTCCTAATCCAATACAACTGACAAAGATAAACCGAGAGTATGATTATTCAGGTATAGTTCGTTTCAAGCAATATGAGCGACTTGTATAAGGTGATAATCCGGATTAAAGAGAAACCCTTTCCTCGAGCTGCAGGGGGCAATTAAGAGGCACTTGAAAAATATCAGGGACGGCCTACAGATAATTAGAAAATAAAAGCCAAACTAGTTCGTAATTAAAATCACATTATGATTAATACATATTTCTTAAATACGTAAGTATCATCGGTCAATGAAAGAATTGTGTATGTAATTTATGTTATAATATCCAAACGTCATGTACGTAAATACAATTAAGTGAGTTTTTGGCTCAAATAAATATTTTTAATCCGGCCCTTACTACGTTCTCTTTACTCGGCACATTTATGACACATAACTAGCTGTCTTAATGATTATCCGTATTATAATTGTACGGGATTTGCCATATTACTTGAAAGGAAGTATAAATCCAAATACAAAGCAAATAAACTTATAGTACGGAATTAAATCAAGGTCATTAAATTGAAACGGAAATTTGTGATGTGTATAGAAATATAGTACTCTCCGAGCCATCTATGTTTCAGTTGAGACATAAAATACAGTTTGAACGATATGATGAAAATTTAGGCGCGGAAACGTCCCCTTAAGGCCCCATTGAAGAAATTTGACGTAGAAAATATAAAAGATAAGTAAATGAAATAGGAAATTGTCCTCTATTTAAGAAATAAAAGTGTTTATTATCAGGTGCAGAAAGAACAGGAGCAATGTACTGTTATCTACAGTTTAAGTAAACTGTCTTACATTTTTCCTAAAAAGATTAGGCAACTGCTTTGATAATACAATTATGTTAAATGAACGATAATAGTAAAACGTGTATTATATACTTTCATTGTAAAGCAAACATGCAGACACAGCTGAATACATTCGTTAATATTACAGTATAGTTTCTTGTATCATAATTTTAAACCAATATTTATTATACAGAAGCAAGACGTGCAAGTTTATTGTTATTACAAAATTACCTAAAAGTACATTTTCGAGAAACATCGAAAATCCGTACAACATTAAACATTAGAATCAGAATTTTAAATTATTCCAAACTATTCTGCTATATGTAGTAAGCAAATACTTTCTAATATGTAATAGAATTAGTAATTGAATAATGGTGCTACCTTAATCTCTCTTACAAATTCTTACATTTTCCGTTTGTCACACATAGATATACCATATGGCCGCGTTGGTGTGCACTACAGCGATACCTGTTGTGTAATCGAAACACACAGAGGTGTTCGTGTATTAGAACGGTAAAGAAGTAGACGCAATGTTCTACTGGATTACAACAGAGCTAGTAGTTCGTATATCCCTATGATGCACTCGCATTTGTCCAAAAAATCCACATCTATCGTCTTCTTTACTTTTCAAATGGGGTAGGTTCCTTTATTCCGTATTTAACCCGCAAGGATACAAACCCCATTCGTAGAAAAAAAAAAGTGAAACTGCTTTTTAATTCTGCAATATTTGCGCAATTATTCAAAGAATGAAGTAGGTACTTAGATATTTAGGATACAAAACACTGATTCAACATAAAAGCATTATTACATAGTTTCTACTTTAATGCTATCGAGCAACTTGCGATATGCGTACTTCAGAGGCCCGACCACCGTTTGACAGCTGGCGATATTGCCACACCTAACTTGTTTCACAATATAATGTTTTATAATTTATTTAAAACGTATTATAAAATTGAGCTTCATATACACATGTGTACTTTGAATGCTCGTATCAAATTTCAGTAATTAAATCTAAAAATTAATCGAGTAATCTCTATTCTCCTATCAAGGTAAACGAGAATAGACATTGTGAAGTTAATATCGAATATTAATAGACAAAATTGTATATGTAGATATAAAACATTTGTCGAAATATGTGTATGAAGCCCAATTTTCAAGGTCCACGAGGTCGGCACCACAAAGTGGTCAAAAATCGACAAAAATGCTAGAAAGGATTGACCATTTATTCACCATCAGCGATTTCGATTGACTACCTTTTGTTTAGGCTACAGCCGCTATACCCATATTTATATAGACATTTTGTTCATCGGATACGATTGACCATCGTTTGACCATGTTTGACCACCCTTCACATTTTCAAAAGTTAAAAAAAAAAAAATTTCGGATTTTTTTTTACTACCAAAAACTAAAATTTTGTTGCAGTATAGAATTGACCAACGTTTGACCACCAAATAATTTTTTTGAAAACTTAACAATATTTGAAAAAAACAAGTTCATATGTCCAATGAAATGACATCAAATCCAGATAATGTCATAACCTCTTGCGTCGCATTTTTGAGGTGGTCAAACGCTGAAAATAATAGAACTTATTATCTCGTGTCTCTAGACCACAGAAAACTGAAAATTATCGTTTGACCACCCTCCGGTTAAATTTTGTCCGATCTTAAAGTTACATATAACAGTTTCGAAGTTTATCGCATTTTTCACAAATTTTGAAAGGTCAAACGCTGAAAATAATAGAACTTGTTGTCTCGTGTCTCTAGACCACACAAGACTGAAAGTTATCAATCAAAAAATTTATGATGTTTTGATGACTACGGTTCAATTAATCATTTATCCCCAGCTTATTAGTGCTTGTGCCACGATGAAATTTTTATCAGAAGCTCCTAGTAGGACATAGATTGTATCTACGCCCAAAAATTTGGAAAAAGTAGGGGTAGCTTGCAGTAAATGATTAACTAAACCGCAGTCACCTAAAAAATCAAAATTTTAGTATGAGGACCCCTACTTTTTTCAAATTTTCGGGCATAGATACCATCTACGTCCTACTAAGAGCTTCTGATATAAATTTTATCGTGGCACAAGCTCCCTTAAGTAAGGGGCTAATGATTAATTAAGCCTTATTAAAGAAATAATTCTTATAACTGCCAGAGATCCTAAACTTTACAATTTCTTTTTGCATAAATATTGTCCTTTTTGTGTGTATGTGTCGTATATGAAGGATCTCAATGTTTGAGGATTAGATAGATACTTAAGTTAGTAACTTTATTTAACATCCAACAAAGCACTGATTCGAAACATATCTCAAACTTATTAATTCGTTGCTGGATTTTGTATACGATGTGCCGTCTACATGGTATTGTAAACCGGACTAAAATTCGTTGCTGGATATTGTTGCCAACTTCGGTGATTCGACAACACATACTGCATAATCAATCATTTAACATACGTTCGAAAAACATTTCAATTTAAAAATTGGTTTATTAATTTTTCTCAGTTATTATTCCAGGATGTACTTTTTATAATAGCCACTCTGAATCTTTTTATAGTTACTACACTTTTTCGTTGGAGATTATTATTATCTTATTGTTTTTTTTTTCTTTATACACTTGTGAAGCATGCATTATATGAAATCTGCAATACAAACTAGCACAGCAATGCAATAGAACGATGACTAACAGACATTACCATTATATATCGTGTAATGTATTAGACATTCGATCATGGTGGACAACTTTTAACGAATGCTGAAATTTTAACTGAACCACTAAGCCGAATTTATAATCAATACACGTTTTCGATTCGTTGCTATGACAAACCCAGGAAGCTTGTAAGTTGTACAATAATAATCGAATGTAGATGAGAACGTAATGAACAATACTAACATGCATCAGTCACATAAAAAAACAAAAATGAATAACTCATGGAAAAGATTTAGGCAATAAAATAGAGAAAATATGTGCTAGAAATATTGAACATTTTGTTAAGAATATATATACGAGTGTTATTAGTCGACTTCCCCTCTAGAAAGTGAAAACTGCATCCTCTTTCGTAATTGATTTGAATAAAATAAACCACAATGGCTGCGTTCCCTAAAATGCTGTATTTTCGCAATATATTCTATGCAACGGCTGCTACTTTATGCAGTTCTTTTAAAATTTGTTACTCAACTAAATTTCGTTCGTTTTGTTGAATTCTTTGTCGTTCCTTCATTCGCCAGATATTAGCAAATATTGCAAAGGAAATAAACAAGCAAAACACGCGCTTCGAAGTTGCAAGGTGGCAAGCTTGTGTATTTGCAGTTCGTCCCGCAAAATAGAATGTTATAGAATTATGGTTAGAGCAATCCGATACCAATGAGCGTAGTGGAAAAAATAAATACTAGTTGAATTTTAAAAATAGATAAATATAATCTGTTAAGGACTCAAAAACATTTAAAACAAGCATTCTTTTTATTTTACCTATATTTGCTATATATTCCGTATTTTATTAAATTAATATGTCTAAATCTCACGCTTAATGTAATATAATATAAATAAGCAAAATCATGATAACGAATTAATAGAAACAAGAGCCACCGATAGGATATAATTCCAAAAATGCTAAGCTTCGGAGGTAAATCCGAAACTACGTCGTAGCGATGAAAAGAAGCGCGCGCCAACCCGTATTACAGAGATGACGTGCTATTTGACTTTGCGCGGTTTGTTAATGGTATAGCCGCCCACGGACTTGCCTGCGCTGATCGCGATACGCATACGAGTGTGTGCTCGTCGGATTCATTGCGTTTAGCGCACGAACCGTGGTTCGTGGAATCGTCACTATTATAAGGGGTCAGTGGATGGAGCATAGTAAAAGGCGCAAATAGACGCATATGAAAATATATACGAGAAATTCGATATTCCTGGACGTAGTTTTGAGTTGTATCGTGTTTTCCGCGGTAGTGATAAACTATTGAACTGATTATTCGCTTTCTCCCTAGTTCAGGAATCGCTCCGATAAATATATCCTTTTGGCTCGTTAAATACAAGAAGTACATAAAGTACACATTTAAAATAGCGTTCAATACGCAGGAAAGAGAGACATTATTTGTAAATATTATTTTATATGCTTATACATTATATGAGAATTATTATTTTGTGTCTTACATGTACAAAGAACTGGAAGTTATGTTTTATTTTTATTTCTTTATTACAATATATGTATTAAAATAAACTCACTCGTTTATTGTGAAAAACCCTTACACTAGTAGTATTTCTCCAGCAGCTAGGTTCAATAAAACAATTGGACCGTAACATTTGGTCCTTCGAGCCGGATATTACTGCTAGTGTTAAGAGGAATAAATTAAACGGTCAGAATAGACCACGAGAGCAAAAAAGAAATTTTGTTCAGGACAGATTAGTCCAAGTAAAGTACGACACGTACATATAGGGCATATTTATATACATATTGTCCAAGATAAAATGGCCGAGCAAGCAGCCGAAATAAAAGCTCAAGCAGCCGAGCTAAAAATACAAAGGGGTCAAATAAAGGCTTCCTTGACAAGAGTGAGTAAATTTCTTGATAAGCACGACACAGCCCCGCAGCCGGGTCAACTGAAGGATCGTTGCGAAAAATTAGTGCCCATGTTGGATGAATTTAATAGAATTCAAGACAAATTAGAGCGAGTAGATGAATCTGACTTGCTTACAAATGAGCGGGAAGAGTTTGAAGATAAATACTTCGACCTTCTATCCCGTTTTAATAAAATTATGACAGTCCCACAAGTGCAACACACAGGAAAAGGTGATATTTCCACAGAAATTGTTAAGTTGCCTAGAATCGAATTGCCCAAGTTTTCGGGTGCATATGAGGAGTGGCTGTCATTTTACGATACATTCAATTCGCTTATACATAGCAATACCAATGTACCACTTGTACAAAAATTTCATTATTTAAAGGCATGCTTAAAGGGAGAAGCAATGAATATACTGGATTCTCTTGAAATATCTGCTGACAATTACGGCACTGCTTGGAAAATGCTATCAGAAAGATATAGTAACCAGAGAATAATAGTGCAAAAGCATATCAATGCAATATTCGAACTGCCCATAGCAACAAAAGAAAATGCAATCACGCTACGTCAAATATTAGACGGTGCACTAAAGCATATAAGAGCTTTAACAGCTCTGAAACGTCCAACCAATCATTGGGACGACTTATTAGTGGTAATTATCACCAAGAAACTTGATTCGCAGACAATCAAAGATTGGGAAACGAAGATAGAATCTACGGAGATACCGACATTACAAGAATTAATAGATTTCTTAACCCAAAAATGCCAAACGTTAGAAACCATATTCAAAATCGCAAAAATGCAAACCAAAGAAGTCGCCAAAACATACAAGCAAAGTGCAGCAACGAATGTTGTAACAAATAATAAGGCATCTGGAAATCTTTCATGTACTTATTGCAATATGAGCAACCATATGATTTTTGATTGCAGGAAATTTCTTGCATTCGAAATACCCAAAAGAGTCAGTGAAGCTCAAACGAAGCGACTCTGTTTAAATTGCTTGAAAGGCAATCATAGCACCAATCAATGTACAGTCAAATGGAATTGTAACATTTGTCACAAGAGGCATCATTCGCTATTGCATATCAGCAAAGAGAGCAAGTCCAGTTCAACTGGGACGCCGCAGTCTACAACAGCAAGTCATAGTTGTAATATTAACAACTCAATTGTCCTTCTATCTACAGCATTAATAGAGATTAGGGACAAAAATGGACGCAAAAGAAAGTGCAGAGTTTTGTTAGACTGTGGATCGCAGTCCAATTTAATTACATACAAAATGGCCAATTATCTCGGTTTAAAACAAAACCAAATCAATCTAGCTCTAACAGGCATTACCCAAGCCAAAACTCATATCACGCATTCAGTAGACGTGTCAATGAAATCTAGATGCACTGCTTTTCAGGCCGATATAAATTGTCTCATTCTGGAAAAAATATCAGAGTGTTTACCACCTATTTCGATATCACAAAAGGAAATTCATATACCGAAGAACCTTAAACTAGCTGATCCAGAATTCCATATTTCAAAGGAAGTAGACATGCTGTTAGGAGTTGAATTATTTTACAAATTACTATGCATAGGTCAGATAAATCTTGCTGCAAGTGGACTATGTTTACAAAAGACATTACTTGGATGGGTTGTTTCTGGCAAAACAATTGCACCACAGATTTCCACACACACACATTGCAAAATCTAAATAAAAACATATGTAAATTTTGGGAAATAGAAACTTTGCCCAATAAGCTAACATATTCCCAAGAAGAGAAACACTGTGAAAAACATTTTTCCGATACTGTCCAAAGAGACAATGATGGACGATTCGTAGTAGCCTTGCCATTCAAAGATAATATAAATGGTTTAGGAGAATCCTATAATCAAGCTTTGAAGAGACTATATTCCTTAGAAAGAAAGTTGAGCAAAAATACTGAACTAAGAGGAGAATATATATCTTTCATGAAAGAATACTTAGACTTGGGACACATGAGACCAGTCATGCAGCCTGATAATAACAAGGGACATTTTTATTTACCACACCACGCAGTGACTAAAGAAAATAGCCTAACAACAAAAGTACGAGTAGTTTTTAATGGGTCTGCAAAAACCACAACTGGATTATCTCTGAATGACACCTTAATGGTAGGACCTAAATTGCAACCAGATTTATTTGATATAGTGTGCATATTCAGAACACACAAATATGTTGTAACAGCTGACATAGCTAAAATGTATCGTCAAGTACGTATACATGAAACTTGCATGCCCTATCAACGAATATTATGGCGGGAATCCGACAAAGACGTAGTCCAAACTTTCGAGTTGACAACAGTAACTTACGGAACAGCTTCCGCTTCTTATATGGCAATCAAAACTCTGCAGCAAACAGCAGTTGCAACGAAAAGGTCGGAATCACTTGGAGTTCAAGTAATATTAAGGGACTTCTACGTAGATGATCTTTTAACTGGCACAAACAGCAAAATTGAAGCACAACGAATAATTACAGAAGTTACAGATATTCTAACGAAGGGAAAATTTGAATTGAGAAAATGGGCATCAAACAAACCAGAGTTATTACAACACATACCAATTTCTTGCAGTGGTTCTACGGTATTAGACTTGGACAAGGGTGAGGGTGTTAACACTCTTGGATTACAGTGGAATACTTCCACGGATACATTGCAGTATGCATTAACGCCAGTGCCCACTTTGAAGACCATTACTAAAAGACAAGTATTGTCTCATATATCTAAAATATTCGATCCGCTGGGTCTTGTTAGTCCATTCACAGTTCGAGCAAAAATGCTAATGCAAGAAATTTGGAAACTAAAACTCGATTGGGATGAGTCACTCCCTTCAATATACAAGCCACATGGTCATCTTATATACAAGAAATAAATGAGCTAAATGATGTAAAAATTCCGAGGAATATTATTTCAATAAAGCAACCGAAACATTTTGAATTACACGGCTTTTCTGATGCCAGTGAGAAAGGATATGGGGCTTGTATCTATATAAGAGCTACAGATATAAATGGTAACATTTCCTGCAATTTGCTCTGTGCCAAATCCCGTATTGCTCCAATTAAACCAGTAACGATACCGAGGTTGGAACTATGCGGAGCGGTGCTATTGGCACAATTAATATCCAAATTAATTCCATGCTTGTCAATGAACTTTAGCAAAATATATTATTGGACAGATTCGTCAATCGTCCTATCATGGATACAATCAGGAAAGGCTTTCAAAACTTTCGTAGCCAACAGAGTTGCTGAAATACAAGAGCTGACAGATGTTTCCAACTGGCATCATATCAATACAAAAGACAATCCTGCGGACTTAGTTTCCAGAGGAAGTTCCCCTTCTACTTTAATGCAGACAAGCTTATGGTGGCATGGACCTGAATTCCTGAAACGTCCTTCAAATAACTGGCATCATGCCGAATGCATAACATTAGAGAATCTACCGGAAGTCAAGACAATGACAGTAAGCACATGCAACGAAAACACATTTGACATATTTGAGAGATATTCAAACCTGCATAGATTAAAACGAGTTGTGGCTTACTGCATAAGATTCAAAAATAATATAGAAGCTCGAATAAAGAAAACAACCACAAAGGTTGAGACAGGTTATCTCACCTCAGCTGAGCTAAATCATGCACTTACTTCCTTGATTGTATTAGCCCAGCGGACAGGCTTTAATAAAGAGTATAAGCAGCTGAAAAATAAATGCGATCTAGATGCTAAAAGCAATCTACTATGCTTAGCTCCATTTATAGATGAACAAGGTCTAATGAGAGTTGGGGGCCGACTAAGGCATTCCAACATACCATACTCACAGAAGCATCAAATATTGCTTCCTGCCAAGCATGCTCTTACAAAATTAATAATTCTAAGCGAACATATTAACCAGTTGCATGCAGGCACTCAACAAACTATAGCTGCTGTACGAGGAAAATATTGGCCCATTTCCTTAAGAAATTCCGTTAAGGGAGTAATAAGAACATGTATAACATGCTTTAAAGCGAAACCTACCAATATACAATATATGATGGGTGACTTACCAGCACAAAGAGTCACTTCAGCAAAGGCTTTTGAGAATGTTGGTATTGACTATTTTGGCCCAATTTATATTAGAGATAGCATGAAAAGAAAGCATAACCTTGCAAAATCATATGGTGCAATTTTTGTATGCTTTACTACAAAAGCAGTACACGTAGAGTTGGTAGGAAACCTGTCAACAGAGGCATTTATGGCAGCATTAAAAAGATTTATAGCCAGACGAGGCAAAATTTCTAATATATACTCTGATAATGGCACCCAATTCATTGGTGCGAACGCTGAACTAAAGAAATTGCTTAAACAATTGAAAGGCCAGATAACTGATTCTGAATGCGTTAAAGCATATATGGCTGACAACGATATACAATGGCACTTTATTCCACCTAGATCTCCACATTTTGGTGGCCTTTGGGAAGCAGCAGTTAAATCTGTCAAATTACATTTAACAAAAGTAATTGGAAAAGCATCATTAAATTACGAAGAAATGTACACTTTATTGGTACAAATCGAAGGCATTCTTAATTCTCGACCCATTACTCCGATATCAAATGATCCCAATGATTTAACATTTCTCACACCTTCTCACTTCCTTACTGGTGACAATATTACTTCCATCTCTGAACCCAATTTAACCCATTTAAAAACAAATACCCTTTCAAGATGGCAACATATCCAATTCATCCGAGGACACTTTTGGAAGAGATGGCAACGAGAATATTTAAATCAACTTCAAAGGCGAAACAAATGGAAATCGAACCAGAACAGTGGCCTGAGTCCCGGCAATCTTGTCATCATACGTGAGGACCACATCGCCCCCAGTTACTGGACCATGGGACGCATTGTCGAAGTCTTTCCAGGAAAGGACGAGGTTATACGTACTGCTACTGTACACACACCCAAGGGAACAATGCAGCGGCCCGCTACAAAGCTGTGCCCATTACCCTTCTATACAGATTGATGTCAACACCCCAACATCAGCATCTGGACTTCGTGTCACCAAGCAACTCCAGCCCCACCACACCAACGAGTGAAGAAGAGAATTTAGTGTTTGTTCGCGTTTGTAATGTATGGACTGTTCAAAGACTGTAATAAGTGCGCGAGTGTTCCCTGTGTTGAAGCCGGTGCCTTCAAGGGCGGCGGCATGTTAAGGACTCAAAAACATTTAAAACAAGCATTCTTTTTATTTTACCTATATTTGCTATATATTCCGTATTTTATTAAATTAATATGTCTAAATCTCACGCTTAATGTAATATAATATAAATAAGCAAAATCATGATAACGAATTAATAGAAACAAGAGCCACCGATAGGATATAATTCCAAAAATGCTAAGCTTCGGAGGTAAATCCGAAACTACGTCGTAGCGATGAAAAGAAGCGCGCGCCAACCCGTATTACAGAGATGACGTGCTATTTGACTTTGCGCGGTTTGTTAATGGTATAGCCGCCCACGGACTTGCCTGCGCTGATCGCGATACGCATACGAGTGTGTGCTCGTCGGATTCATTGCGTTTAGCGCACGAACCGTGGTTCGTGGAATCGTCACTATTATAAGGGGTCAGTGGATGGAGCATAGTAAAAGGCGCAAATAGACGCATATGAAAATATATACGAGAAATTCGATATTCCTGGACGTAGTTTTGAGTTGTATCGTGTTTTCCGCGGTAGTGATAAACTATTGAACTGATTATTCGCTTTCTCCCTAGTTCAGGAATCGCTCCGATAAATATATCCTTTTGGCTCGTTAAATACAAGAAGTACATAAAGTACACATTTAAAATAGCGTTCAATACGCAGGAAAGAGAGACATTATTTGTAAATATTATTTTATATGCTTATACATTATATGAGAATTATTATTTTGTGTCTTACATGTACAAAGAACTGGAAGTTATGTTTTACTTTTATTTCTTTATTACAATATATGTATTAAAATAAACTCACTCGTTTATTGTGAAAAACCCTTACACTAGTAGTATTTCTCCAGCAGCTAGGTTCAATAAAACAATTGGACCGTAACATAATCAGTGCAGGTGAAATAAACATGAAAACTGCTGAATATCTTGTTAAAAAAGAAGATTGTACTAATCGATTTTTAGTACATACTTTTAACGTACCCATCTATGATTGGTGCCGGCGCTGTAAAGTGAAATCCTATATATGTTCTCGAGAAATCCAATATCCACATAAAAATTATAGTTGTATAGTTATTCACCAGCAGCTCAAAATAAAACGAATTATTATATATTTAAAGTTATGTGAAACTTATCATGTTACACAAACATTATGTACAGTGCGCTTAAGGGCTGATATATAATATACATACATATATAGGATGTCCCAGCTGACGCGGTTTATTTGATAAGTTGTTTATTTTACAGTATAGAGAAAAAAGTTTCAAATAAAAGTTGTCACTATTTAAACGACGCATAGCTAGAAAATATTTTCGAATATACAGGATACGATTTATTTCACAATTCCAGGAAAACTGGTTTAAATAATACAAACGTTTCATGTGAATAAAGTCTTATATACAGGGTGTTCCATTAATTATAGGAAATATTTAAATGGAGATACTACGTGTTAAATATGACCAAAAATAGCCTTATTTAAAATCGCACCATTTTCGAGATGAAGGTCTTCAAAGTTCCAGATAAACGTATACGATGAAACCGTACAGTCAGTATAGGTACACACATATATACTTTTGATCAGTTAATGAGCGCTCTCTTTACAATTAATTTATGTCACATGTGTCTCAAAGTCTGGCAAAGTTGTGTTCTGTTTACACATTGCTGCTGAAACTGACGAAGAACGTTGACCGTGTAGATTTTCCTTAAGAACGCCTTTTTCGTAAGTTAAACCTATACATTGTTGAATTAAATAATGCGTTTCCACGCATTGGCACAAAGAGATAAATACAGTTGTAACAACTTCTCTTGTCCTGTATTATTATTGTACTAATTAGCAACTCAAACTAAGAACCTGTATATTTTCGTATGATTGAACATGGATACGTATATAAAGCAGAATTATTTTTCTAAAAACTAAGTTAATAAATGCTAATCCTTACATAATATCAACAAACATAACTTATAAGAAGTATATTAACGTGCAAATACGGACTTTGTAACTTAATTCTATTACATTAATTATTTATGTAATAGGTTTCTAGATTCTAACAACTGGGTATAAAGTTCACACTATTACATTAATTCCTACTATCATCACAATAGTAAATGTAGTATAACAACATCATTACTTATAAATTACATAAATAACTTCGCAATTTACAATTCTTCAATACTACTTTCAACACAGGAAAGTACTACGAATTAGTGATGTGTAAAACTGCTCTTTATGTTAGCAGCTACAACCTGCTAAATGCTGTTTTAGGTTAGAAATGAAAGGAAAGGACGACATGTAAAAACAGTTTTTACAAAGATAAGGGCGGAGAGGAAGAAACCAAATTAATACGAGAGATGGCAAGAATATTTCAAGGATCTACTGAATAATGAACCTGGCGCGGAGATTGGGAAGGAAAATGAGTGCAATAAGGATGGAAGTCGACAAAGAGAAATAACAGCACCACCGAATAAAAAAGAAATAATGAGAATAATAAGATCGCTAAAAGCAACAAAAGTCCAGGGAACGACGGTTTGACGCCGGAGTTATTTAAATATGGAGGAGACAAGTTAGGGAAGAATATGCACAAATTAATAGAGGAAATCTGGAACAAAAAACAACTACCGAAGGAATGGACACAAGCGGTGATTTGTCCACTACATAAGAAAGGGGACAAGAGTGAATATCATAACTACAGAGGAATTTCCCTAGTGAATGCAGCGTATAAGATAATAGCAACTTACATCAAAGATAATCTGGTAGAAGATCTAAAGGATAAAATAGGGGACTATCAGTGCGGTTTTAGGCAGGGCAGGAGTACAGCAGACCAAATTTTTACCTTAAGAGGAATTCAAGCAGAAAGCCATGAGTATGGAAAAACAACGATGGTATTATAGACTTCCAGCAAGCATATTATGACCGAATAAAAAGAAACGAACTTTATAAAGCATTGGAGCAGCTTGAAATTAATGGTAAACTAATAAGAATGGTGAAATTAACGATGAAAGGAACAGAAAGCATCGTCAAAATTAATAATAAATTGTCAGGGATGTTCACAATTGAGGAAGGAGTTAGGCAAGGAGACCTATTGTCATCGGTGCTCATTAGCGTAGCACTAGACAAAGCTGTAAGAAATGCAGATATAAATAGAATGGGACTTATATACCACAAAAGGCACCAGTGCCTGGCGCTTGCAGACGACCTGGTAATTATAACGAGAAATAAGGATGAATTAAATAAAGTTCTGGAAAAGTTAGAAAAAGAAGCTAGGAAAATGGGTCTATACATGAATGAAAAGAAAATAAAATATATGGAATGGTCAGACAAGAAATTTACAAAAGATAATTATTTGAAATTAATAATGGAAGAAAGACGAATATATCAGTTCGAGGAGGTGGAGAAATTTACATATTTAGGAACAATATTTACAAGACAGCCCAATATAGATGTAGAAAGTCAGGCAAGAATAATGATGGGAAATAGATGCCTATGAGCACTTAATAGGATAATGAAGAATAAGAACATTTCAAGGAAAGCGAAGATTCAATTATATCGAACCGTAATAAGACCCGTAGTGCTATATTCGTGCGTAACGTGGGCCATAAATAAACTACAACAAGCAAGACTGGAAATATGGGAAAGGAAAGTACTAAGAAAAATATTTGGTGGCAAGAGAACAGAAGAAAGATGGACAAGAAGTGCAGGAACTTTATAACGACGCAAGTATAGTGGCTGTGATACGAACGCGAAGACTACAATGGGCAGGACATATCGAAAGAATGAATGAAATGAGAGTACCAAAACAACGAATGAAAACAACAATCGGTGGTAGAAGGAGAAGAGGACGCCCAAAAGGACGCTGGAAGATGGACATGGAGAAGAATATAGAAATCTTGAAGATTATTGGATGGAAGGAAAAAGCAAAGGACAGAGAGCCGTGGAAACGAATCACTCAACAAGTCATGGGCCAACTAGGTTGAAATTTTACTAAATTTTTGTATGAACTCATAGAAAAATTCTTTTCTCAAATACTAAAAGTACAACGAACAAAATTAAAATTGGAAATACATTAAACATGAAATTGGAATTTTGTAAACATATTAAATAGGAGATATTTCAACCAAAATTTTTTTTAATGTGATATAAAAATTTAGTAAAATTTCAAGATTAAAATTTTCCAGCGAAACTTCGTATTCGAATTACTTTAGTGATTTGCAACAACTTTTCTTAATAATGTTTTGCTTTGTCTTCAACGTTGATATGACTTTACTGGAAAGCCTAGTTTTTATTTGAATTATAGTTGGCCAGATTTAGACTCCAACAAAAATTCATTCATACAAAAATATTAATCTTAATGGCCAGTATCACTAATAAAAGTTTAATAATAATTGCGTAGCTAATAAACAATTTATTTGGTTGTCTTCATGTAAACTGAAACACACTGTATATCTTTTTTTTTCGAGTTTTCATTAATTTTTGTTAATCTGATATAATACTATATGTATGTATCTATTTGTAATGATTTACATCTCCATTGTAGAAAACAAACTTGAATTTTATCTCTGTTAAATATAATATTTCAGTTATTAAATTATTTTTTATATTAGATAAACTCTTTTGTTTCAACCTTACGCTTTTTTTGGAAAGTACAGTACGCTGCAGCCAATATGTTTACGTGTGCTTAGGTTACTACTTTTATCGACTAGTAATAAATAAAAGCAGATAGTAAAATAAGCATACATGAACATATTCAGTCGAAGTCTGTATCCACACTACGCGATATAACAGCTCTGTTGAACCTTTAGGTAAATGTTACATTATATCTGCATATAAGGTTTAACAGAGCTGTTAAATCGCGTACTGTGAATACAAACTTCGACTCATTGTCTTGAAAACAAAAATCCGAAACTATACTAAAAATTTGAATGTGGCGGTAGTTGATACTAGTTAATACACCAGTCACTGAAGTAGCGCTAGTAGTATGTACCTAACTTCATTTGATGAAAGAGTTCGGGAATATTTAGACAGGAGTGGCCCATCTCTATTATCTCTGGTTCCAATATACGTAGTTTTCAAAAATACAATTTATAAAAGTTCTTGGTAAGACGGGATGATGTACCAAGATCTTCATTTAATTTTTAAAATACAGCGTATGTTTTGTCGCCGACCGAATATGAAAAGCAGAACTTTATTATAACTTTATTTTCAATTGTATCAATTGAGTAAGATAGAGATAAAACAAGTATTGTTTAAATAATTCATCGTTAAAATATTAAAGCGTAATATGAAAGTGCCTACGCTTATTGAATGCTTTAAAGATCGCAAATGAGTTACTGAAAGCTGATGTTAACAGACTTATTAATACCGTTAATGATTTGGAGCAGAGGGGTAGGCTCCAAAATTTAGAAATTCAAGGTATTTCCCACAAACAAAATGAAAATTTATTTGAAGTGTTGAGTGTCATAGGCCAAACAATTCAATGTCCAATCGAAAAAGCAGATGTAGACGTCTCCACAGAGTAGCGCATATGAATAAATCGTCATTCCCGCGGAACATAATTGTACGCTTGATGTCTCGTACCAAACGGGAAGATATTATTGCGTCGGCGAAGTTAGCCACACGGTCGCACCCTTCGCAGACAGGCATCTTCGTTCCGGGTTTCGACAAGAATATTTTTATCAACGAACATCTAACATTGCGGAATAAAATACTCTACAAAAAAGTGCGAGAGATAGCCACCGCGAACAATTTTAAATATCATTGAGTCAAGCACGGCGTGATAGACGTCCGTCACGACGATAATTCAAAAAACCTTACAATTAGTAAGAAGTATGATTTAAATTCAGTTAAGTAATCGAGTTATTTGTCTATTTTCAGAATGTTCGCGGGCTACGTACTAAAGTTAATCATTTGTTCATGCAGTCTGTGGATTTAGCTTGACATAATTTGTTTGACAGAAACTTTTCTTAATTCAAATATTCAGGACAGCGAATTATTTTGCAGTAATTATTTGGTGTATAGAAGAGATAGGTCAATTAGTGCTTCCGAAAACCTGGCGTACTATTAGCGGTTCGTAACAATTTTGCGGTGAGGCACATGATTGATCTTCAGAGTGTCGCTGAAGGTGTTTGGTTATCAGTGGAGTGTCTTAGTGGTCGTGTGTTTATTTGTGGTGTTTACTTGCCACCAGGCGTTTCTCTCTAATCTGCAGACGGTGATCCTGGACCATCCCGGTGAGAGGATACTGATATTAGGTGACTTTAATCTACCATCTATTGTATGGTCTCCATCACGACGTAACCATTTACAACCTTCTGTGCATGATAAGAAAGCTACCGATTTCGTTAATACTGTGTTTTACTGTAATTTGTTACAAGTTAATTCTGTTATTAACAGCTGCGCTCGTATTTTGGATTTATTTTTTGGCTAATAACAGTTTCATCGACTCAGTTACTTCTTGTGCTTCTCCCTTAATTAAGATCACACTAAATATTTAAATTATTCTAAACCTTCTTTTTCTTACAATAAAGCAAATTATGATGCGATTAGACGGAAGTTGTCGTGTGTTGACTGAGTCGGTGCACTTGAACCATTGATTAATATCGATATTGTAACTAACAAGTTTTACTCAGTCTTAAACAATATTATTAGTTTATATTCCGCTTAAAAGAAATAATGGCCGACGCTTCCCAACATGGTTTTCTCAAGCAATTGTAAAGGTGATAAAAGAGAAAAACAAATATCATAATAAATGGAAAAAATATAGCAATACAGTTGATTAATTAACTTTTAGTTTATTGCGTGGTCGTTCCAAATTTTTTATCTCAATGGATTACAAAAGATATTTGAATAGTATTCAAAACAATATGGTTGAAAATCCTAAATTTATTTGGGAATTCGCTAGATCTAGGAGGCGTTCGGTCTGCTTACCCAACATTATGAATTATGGCAACGAGGAAGCTACCGACACTGCTTCAATTTGCAACTTATTTAACAGATATTTCAGCTCTGTTTTTGTCGACGGTCAAATATTAGGTAGCCCTGGCAGGACCTCGACGACGGCGTCGTTTTCAGTCTCTTCCACCCATATTTCTGATGTTCTATGTGCTCTTGATGTCCGTAAGGGCGCGGGTTCTGATGAAATTTCTGCGGTTTTTCTTCGAAACTGTGCTAACGAGCTTGCGTCACCTCTACAAATTATTTACAATCTTTCCTTGAGTACCGGTTCATTTGTTTCTGTTTGGAAAAATCTCACATTATCCCAATTTTTAAATCAGGTAAGAAACAGTTGGTGGGTAACTATCGCCCTATTTCCATGCTGTCCATTTTGTCCAAGGTCCTTGTGTCAATTGTATATGAATATTTACACAACAGTTAAATCTCTTATAATACCTCAACAACATATGGTTTCTGCCGTTTGTGTCGAATCTAACAAACCGGTGTACACTAATTACATCTTAGATGGACTGGACCAAAGGACGCAGATAGTCTCTGTGTACACTGACTTTAGCAAGGCCTTCGACAAGATCGACCACAATATTTTAATCACTAAACTGGAATCACTTAGAGTCCACGGCGATCTACTGCGATGGATTTCTTCCTATGTTAGCAATAGGACTCAAGCTGTTAGATTGGCTAATTACATTTCGGACACGAGTAATGTTACATCGGGTGTACCGCAGAGCTGCTTTACGCAGATGACATTAAGGTATTTGCCGAAATTCACTCTATTACAGACCAATATAAATTGCGATTTCATTAATATTATGTGTTAAATGGACTTTTCTTGAAGTATGAGAAATGTACAGTCGAATTTTTGGATCTTGTCCGTTACGTCATGAGTAATATCAGTATGAATCGACTTATATGTAATGTTGACATTTCTCTTTAATGTACGTTAAATGGCGGTGATGAATATTTTACGTATAGTTGTAATCACGAAAGATGATCCCTGCGTCACCTACATAGAACTCAATCATTCAAAGAATAATTTTCATATCCAAATATCTATTTGTATGACAAGGACAGCCTGGATGACGGTTTGTATTTCGAAACTTTGCCTAGCACAGACGTACGACTCGTGCAATTCACTTGAATAAGACAAAGGCGAGATTAGTTAGTTGTCTGCGCTTAAGCTATATATTTCCGCTTCTTTACTTAACAATTTGACAATTTGACAATATCTCTTAGCACTTAACCCAAAAATGTCATAGCTGCCATATTCATTTTGATATTCACAGTATTTCACATGACGCCGAAGTACTGATTTGATTCATACAAATCTAATTGATGACGCAGGAAAGCATGAATTGATGCCAACGGCACTATTACAAAATTTAACATTGCAGCAGTTGAAAAGCCTTTGCTAGAAGCTTTTTATCAAGTAGCGCATCTGTATTTTAAGGGGAAAAAGAGTCATAGAATAGCTGAAGAACTAGTAAAACCATGTGCACTTGAAATTGCAAAAATTTTATTCGGTTCTGAAGCACAGAAAAAAATTCAACAAATTCCGCTATCGAATGATGTGATTCGATCGCGCATTGAAGATCAAGGTGCTGGTATTTTACTGCAAATAGCTGAAGATATCAAAGCCAGCCCTCTAAAAAATAAGCATCCAACTAGACGAGCCAATTGATGTTGATAATTGCAGTCAGTTATTAGTATTTTCGCGATACATTAAAGATAATGAAATACTAGAAGATTTTCTATTTTGTGAACCGCTTGATTCGACGACAAAAGGCATTGATAAACACCAAATATCCATGAATGGTATAGGCTCAATTTGCACTGATGGTGCCCCTGCAATGTTGGGTAAAAATTCTGGATTTATTTCATTTATGAGAAGAGAAATACCGCAAGTTACAATAACGTACTGCATGTTGCATCGTTATGCACGTGCAACGAAAACTTTGTCAGAGAATTCGAAACAATATTTAACTACAGCAGTGAATGTAGTTAAGTACATCCGTGGAGAAGCGCTTAATCAGCGTATTTTTCGTGCTTCGTGCGAAGAAATTGGTGCTGTTCATACCGTGCTTCTTTATCATACGGAAATACGATGGCTCTCCAAGGGTCGCATGCTGATCAGGCTTTTTGAATTGCGCGAAGAAATTATACATTTTCTTATTAAGAAAAATAGTGATTTAGTGGAAGCTTTTGGGAATAGAGATGCATTGCTTCGGCTAGCTTACCTAGCAGATATATTTAGCCACATGAATGAAATAAGCACGTCATTGCAAGGATTTGGCAAGAACATAATAACAGCCAGTGAAAAATTAGCTTCTGTTATTGAAAATTTAAAACTTTGGAGACGTCGAGTTGAATATGGGAACTTAACAAACTTTCCTTTGCTGGATGATTCAGTCCTTTCGGAAAACGAAAAAACTATAGTTATACCAGAAATTATAATACACCTCCAGCAATTGAGTGAATCATTTGATGATCATTTAATAGATCGTTACTCAATCCATTCTTGTTTGATCCAAATTCAATGGACGATAACGATTTGTTAAAAGAAGATGTTATAGAAATACGAGCTAAAGCGAGTATGGAAATTGAATTTGAAAAACTAGACTTAGAACAATACTGGTGTAAACAGTTAGGCAAAAACAGCACTAGAGACACTTTTACCATTTGCCACCACCTACCTTTGTGAAATGGGATTTTCATCACTTTGGCACATCAAAACAAAAGCCAGAAATCGCTTAAAAGCATCATGACTTACGCGTGGCTCTTTCAATAAAGTGCCCCGTTTTAATAGAATTATTATGAATAAACAACAACAACCTAGCCATTAAAATTTAAATATTGCTTGTTTTTACATATTATATAGTAATGTATATTGCAAATAAACACGGTATTTGTTTACGCAATAAATGTTTTTTTTTTCTCAAATAATAAATATACACACATTTTTTAAGGGGGTGCAAAAGCTTATTTTCAAATTGAAAAGGGTGCTGACCACTAAAAAGGATCGGTATGTAGGTACTATGTTTACTACTATGTATACCAAATTATTCTACAGCTCGAAAAGATACGAGTGTCGCATTTATAGTTGTGAGAAAGCAAAAAAAAAACATCATGAATTTTAGTTTACTGACGTATTGAAACACGATAAACTACCTGCTCGCCCTGATATACGATTCCACTTCCTGTACATTTCCCACCGTAACATATATGCATTGACAAGAACAACCTCGTCATAATATTGTGTTAAAAAAATAGTTCGATTGTTCTTTTTCCATGAATTTACTAAAATTCAGGGTTGGTAGATACTAAACAATTGGTCACAATATTTTAGATGGGTACTTGCAATATCTCTTACACATCACAAAAACATAAATAAATACTGAATATTTGACTTACTATTTATGATTGGAATGTACTGTTACTATATATGTACTAATAGTTAAATCTTTATTGCGAGATACAAAATGAGAAATTAATGTTGGCTGTTACACCGGTTTAATTGAACTTGACAATAAATTTTGAGTTGAAATGAATAGTGTAAGTGTACCTATTCATAGCATTTTCAAAATAAACATTTTAGTACCACGTATAAAAGAAGTGTACTAATAATTGTTAAGACATAAAATGTTTTTATAGTTAGTATAATACAAATAAAAGACCTTGAAGTACATGTTAAACCGCATTATATCATACGTTATTTCCGCAAGCCATTTTACTATTGGTAATCTTAAAAGTTTTTTTTATTACAAAAGCTGTTATACAATATTGTACCAATGTATTTTTTTAATTTTTTGAAAATCATGGAATAAAAACATATTTTGTGTTCGAAATATATTAGCCATGATTGCAATATTACTATACACATTACTAAAACATACTGCGATATCATAAAGTTTCCTCAATTCCCAAGGTGACATGCGTTTCCATGCTGTTAAAGGAATTTTGCAGCATTGCGGGCGTTATTAACGCACATTCGTCAATAATTCTTTGTTGCAGATCTTGGAAATTAGCAACAGGAGTTTTAAATATTCTATTCTTTAGGTAAGAAAACACGAAAAAATCCATAATTGTCAAACAAGGTGATCGTGGTGGAAACTCAACTTCCGTATGTAAACTTATGATCCGATCGTCAGAAAACTCACGAAGAAAAGCAATATTTTCTCGTGTTGCATGTGCCATTGCACCATTTTGTTGGAAATATCCATATTGCAATTCATCTTCATGCAACTGTTCAATAAATTCATTCAGAATGTTTCTATACATCTCAGCATTAATTGTGAATTTAAAAAAATAGGGCCAACAATTCTGCGACGAGAAACTGCTAGCCAAACAGCAAGCTTCGCACTATGGAGAAACGATTCAACAAAAATATGAGGATTTTCACTACTCCACATCCGAGTATTTTGGGAATTGAAATACCCCAAAAGATAAAAATATGCTTCATCAAAGAAAAAAAATTAGCAGATTATCATCTTCTATTAAGTTATTTGCATACCGACAAAGTAGCCTGATGTGATTGATTTTATACGGATGCATGTGTAAGTTTTTCTTTACAATTTTCTGACATATTCCATAAGAAAGTCCAATCTCTTGAGAAAGGCGTTTCAAAGGTTTTGTAGGTTAATTTTCCATATGTTGACGAACATCATTTACAACTTCTTCCGAACGAACAGTCGGTCTACCAGTGCGTGATTTATGACCTACAGAAGCAGTCTCCCGAAACACACCAACACAATTGGAAAGGCAATTATAAAAATCTTTGGGAATTACAGCTAACTCTGTAAAGTGCTCTCTAAAATCATCCAAAGATGCACGTTGGCTGTACACCCAAATTCCATCAATTCGCACTCCACTCCGAAAATAGGCTTTTGTACTATATTGTAAACCATATTTGAATTTACTGAAATGTTCCGTGTTTCAAACTCGACGTTCAAACTTGCTTTCAGTAGTTCTAACACATTAATGGATGACAAATAATGTCACTGTCAAAATAATTTACAAAACAGGGTTATAGTACCTGACTTAAATTGAGACATACTATTAATTTATATTTCAAAGCCATCTTCGTCCTAGAAACTTTATGATATCGCGGTATAATTGTACAGTACAACAAAAACGGCGGCCAATCTACTTTTGATTGAGAGTACTTTGTGAATACCAGAGGTGTATGTGCTCTTTTAACAAAAAAAATGCTTAAAGAATGTTTTAAAAAGAAAATGTTTACTGTTGAATAAAAAATACATTCACTGAAATTACTTTATTAATGATTAGTTTACTAGTTTCGCGCGCTCGGCCTATTTAGTGCTTGGACAGTAGCGTTCACTATCATTACATTCCCTAGGAAATATTATACCAACGGTATTGTGTCTTTTGCCATAGTAACTGGTACTGTCCTAACATCATCGTAAAAGGTACTCAGCGAAAAGTACGATGTTGTCGTTTCCTACAAAATGTAGTAAAAGTAAACACTACCGTTCAAGCACTGAACTGTCTATCTTTTTCAAATTAAATGCGATTTTTTCAGAGGAAATGTGTATTTAGTTAATAAAAGCTTTGGTTTAAGGAGACTTTAATTACTCGTTTTTAGAAAATAAAGTTAATTTGCGTTGTATCTTAAAAAGCATGGTGTTGTGCCAACATTCATTGAAAAAGCAAATCATTATCTTCTTGTAAACAATAAAAAAAAACTTTGACACTCAGATATAAATAAAACATATTTGTTTATAGATAGGCCCCACCGAATATAGTATTGCACGACTACCATCGTGATTATTGCTACTGTTTTTACCGTATATATGTATTGTCTGGCTTTAATTTCTTTTTAGTAATTTGACTTTAGATACTTTAGCTAATGGATAACGTAAAAAGGTATTTTTCAACAACTAAACATGTCTGTACACAAGAATATAATATCTAGACTACCTCAATAACGTAGACAAGCCCAAATTAAATTACTTCCATATAACTTTAATGGGGTTGTATAGTTTGTATTCACTCCACCCAGAGACTAGAGTATATTGATTCAATTCCGAATGCAGACACGCTATTAAAAATATTACTTTTATAAATATGACGTTATTAAGACATTTATATTTAGTAAATACAAACGGTGGATACTTGTTCAATACTTTTAGTCAAAACATTGCATACAAGAATTGTTTTTTTCATACAAATGGTTATTTACGGCTGCTGAGGAGGTATTAGATTTATAATACACATATGTCCCCTTAGCAAACCAATTCGACCTCGTGTGGTATTTGTTTCAAAAACAAAGATACTGCTTCAATGATAATTTGTGCGTCACCATTTTGTAGGTTTTGAACGTACTAACCACTTAAAAAAGCCGTCTGAATTGTATACCAATCTATGTAAAACAACAATTAATCATCTGCGATGAAAATAAGTACCATTTTGTTAACATTTAAGAAAAGTGCATCATAACATTTCTAAGTAAAATTGGCGGCTTATAATTTATCAGTAGTGGCTGTAATTTATACTTTCTTACTTTTCTAAAATAAAATTATACTATTCCAGTTTGTTAATCCAGTTTGGCTTTCTGTTTTCGGCCTCTCTGATTTTTGTGATGTTGTCAACTTCTCTTTAGTTTCAACAAATTCATTGGAGACGTCCGTCATCCCGTTTATTAGAATTTTGAAAATGCTTCACAATTTTTATTTAAGGAGTTTCTACCGTTCTAGTGTTTGTGTTTAGTTGTAAATGTAGGGCAATTTAGATCCACAATATTGAAATGACTCCCTATAGTAATTTACAATTCATTCAAGATGACTCATACATCGGAATAAACGAGCAACAGGATCGCAGTCAGAGTTTAAGTCGCCATACGAAATACTGAGCGGATGAATAAATCTTTAATTAGGAAGAAGTGCTGTACAGAAAGTATAAACCATATTGTAATAATTATAATAGTAACTATATAAGAAAATCTTCTGATGTAATTGTAGTGTGAAAAAATATCGCAACCTCGATGGCACCCCATTATTTTCTAAAATATATCTACGCCCTTATTTTCGCAGAGTACCATTAATGTTCATAAAATCCACGATAGAAATGCCTGCAAAACCCTTGCCAAGAACCTTCTCCGTGTTTGATGTTCGGTACAATGCACGGGGGTCCGGGACTTGTTCTCGTGGTGACCTTCGAACAAATATACGTCTGCGCGACCCATACATTTTGAACTTGGACTCATCATTCCATATCACCTTTTCCTCGTGTTCAATGTTCAATTCTTGTGTGCTGGTGCCCACCTACAACACTTTGTTTTCTTATCGCTACTCGTGCGTGGAGTTTAGCCTTACGTAAACGTCGCTTCATTTTAATCATTGATCGGTTCCGTGCATCTCACTTTCACTTCAGTCGCGATTTCTAGTAAAAATTTTTGACAACTTCGTTTGCTAATCATTACGAATCGAAGATCTTTTGCTAGCGTCGTACTTTTCGGTTACCCATTTCATCTTTGTTGAAAAACCTACCACTACTTGCAGATTAGTTCACGTCGTAGTTCACTGTTTGCCTAATAATATTCGATTAGCCTGCAATTTGTCGATTGGTTTTACTAGTTTTGGGGTAACTAACACTTAAAGCACGCATTTCTCTGGGCAACAAAATTTTTTTGTAAAGAAACGTCGGATTATAAACTGAAATCACGAACTGCAGTATACTGCATTAAAATTCGAAGAAACATACATTAAGAGGAATGGTACTGCTGTAGCTTAGATACCTCTAAAACAAATTTTTATTTTCCGAAACTCACTAATGGAGGGTATAATAATGAAATTTACTAGTATGTTTAGATATAAGGGTTCTAATTACATGATATTTGTAATAGATAATGAAGAATTAAGAAATCATATTAATGGCTAAATACTTATGCACAGTAGTGTATACATAATTGCATTAATTGCAACTACTTTTTCCAAATTTAATATGGTGCTCCTTAAAATTACTCTATGAAATTAAAAGTTGCGGTTGATTAGCAACGAAATATGTCAGTCAACAATTTATAGGAATTATTCTAATACTTATATGATATGCAAAATTAGTGCTACAAAATTGTTCACGCTCTTTTTAATATAATTTGCAAATCAGAAAAATTTACTCAATAATGAAACAGCAAGCACGTGCAGAGTGAAATATTTACATGTAGTGCTAAATCACAAACATTCCGGTGAATATCTCACCTATTCCTTGTTTATTAACTGGTTGTGGACTAAGTTTTGCAAACCACCGTAAAAACCTACAAGCAGTGGTTGGTCCGGGTGTACGACATCCTTGATGCGGTGGGGTCTGCAACACCGCAAGACCATCGGAACCCGGCAACGGCCGGTACCGACTATACGGTGACATGTAATTTACAATTACCAATCATAGCAGCACATAACACATCTCCACCTCAAGTAACACTAAACACTTGAACCTTTTGAAATTGCACAAGATATATCACCACAAATAACGAATACTAAATGTTTCCGTGTTGATATAGTACTATTTTACGATTTGTTTTAATTCTGAATGGGGTTACTATTTGGTAGAACAATCCGTACACGTTTAACGATACAGCGACTAAATTTTAACTTGAATACGACCCGAGTTTTTCACAGAATAACCTCGTAGACACTGGAGTATAGTTGGCATGTCAATGTGCACTGGATCCAAAACAAGATTATACCGTTCTAGTATATGACACAGCGAGCAATCACCTGTTGCACACGGGAACAAATCGACTAAAGTAGCAACACGATGAAACTGCAATACCGCGAACTATTGATACCGTTTGCATGGTGGTGGTGGTGGCGTGTCGACAACGGCATACAGTGAACGGTAGCTTTTGAGCATGCGCCATGTTATACACATACTTTCTATCAAACTCTAAACGTAAGCTTTTGTTATTGTTTTATAGGTTCTCTACTTTTGTCTTCACTACTATATCACCTTTATTGTACATACTCATAAAAATAATTTGCAGTTTCGCGGTCGATAGTTCGCGTCGTTTAAAAATATAATTAAACATCACTGGCAAAAATATGCTCAATTTCAGTAGTAAATTATACAATGAATATATTGTTACTCGAAAATATTTTTTTTTTCAGTGGCAACATCTTAATTCGATTTTAATTTTGTTTCTTTTTAAATGTTTTTAAGGTTTCCTATATCTCTCTTATAGTTTCTTTGTAAAAGTCAATTTAGTGTTTTAATTGGCAATTATGTACTAAAAATTTAGTTAAATCAAGGTAGCTTTGACATGCTGACAATAATTCCAGATATAAATTTTATCTAATTTATTCTTAAAAAGTAGGCAGCGATGCATGCGACGTTATTTCATATTTATGTGACACCAGACAATAATTAACCAACACATGTCTGTTAGTATTGAATTGGTGGTGAGGAACCCTTCCTATATGGCGGGGAACTTGTCCACATGGTAACATGTGGGCGAGCCCAGCAGCGGGCTAAGCGCAACTCAGTCCTTTTAGGCAAAGCCTCTTCCTGCTGCCGACCGCAGTGTTGGGTATAATTACCCCACCGTACCCGAGGTACTAGTGTGCAAGCAGAACACTGCGGTCTAGACCAGTAAAGGTCGAAAATAAATCTCCTGACCGAACTGTCGTGTCGTGGCTAAGGTTGGATTATAGCCTTACTCCAGTAATGCGGGGCTCTGCTGGAGCGGACCAATATTTCCCCAGCTACTCGTGGGATCAACTATGGAGGATCAAAACACAAATACAATTAAAAAGCCCTTTCCCAAAGCTGAAAAGCAGGGAAAAAACGCTAAAGATTGCGCAAAGGCGAAAACGCCCGGCCCATCTAAGCTACCTAAGACCAACCTGAAGGTTGGCTCCGTCGAAGACGTAGACCTTATGTCCGACGACGAGATCCGAACAGCTCGACTGTCGGGAATATCCAGAGCCAAAGTGCAAAAACTGGTGAAGCAGGGTCAAGATTACATTGAGGCCAGAAGAGTCGTAATCAAAGACAACTTCATCCGGCACGCACAAAAAGGCCAGGAGCACGCAGGTAGTACCCCACCGAGTGCGCAACCACAAAAAGCCAAAACAGAAGGCAAGCAAGCCGCGAGAGTCGGGAAAGGCCAAGCGGGTAAGCAAAGTACCGGAGGGAGCAGTCCAGAACGCCTTACTGGACCACGGATTACGGAAGAAGTACCCCAAGTCCGTTTCGTAGTGCGCCGAAGAGCCAAAAGCCGAAAACAGAGGACTCGATCTTCAAAGAAGTTGTTCTCTTCGGCCCTGAAAGTGGCGGCCCTAGTTAGGGATGGCTACCCTTTTGTGCCTGATCAAGAGGAACCGGACAAGCCGTTTAGGGTAGCAGTCCAGAACGCCGTTTGGAACTCCACCAAAGACTGCCTACGATACAGATTACGGAAGAAGGACCTGCAAGTCCGTTTCCTAGGAAAATTAAGATTTCGCATCGACCAAGGCCACCTTGGGTTAGAACAGACCGAAGATAGCGCCATGAGGACCATCGCCCAATGGCTTAAGGCCAAGTTGTTCCTCGACCCCAGCCCGCCAGTCTTCTGAGGGAATTAGCCCCCTCAAAAGGTATTCTGCCCCTGTGGGGGCTGTTCCAATGGAGGAGGACGAGGCTGCCGGGGAGCGGCCGACAAGGAATCCTCTTCATAAAAATGAAGATGGAGATCCAGGTCCTGAGACCAACCTACAACATGCAAAAGCTGCCTCAGCAACGCTTGTTAGGAGGTTCGATAATGAAAGCCTAGATGTGGCACTACTGCAGGAACCATGGCTCGTAAAAGGAAAAGTTGCGGGCGTAACACCACAACAAGGTAAGGTATTATACAACCCTAGGTCAGTTAGGGCCAAGGAACCATGGCTCGTAGGGTTCCAAAGAGCTTGTAACTCCACAGTTCAAGGGTGACATGTACACTAATCCCGGTCCTCTGTACCGACGATGTGGTTACAGATATCCTTACTGCCAAGACCGAGGAAGGGACTAAAAGCTGGATAGTCTGCTCAGCCTACTTCCCCGACAAGGAGTGCCCACCCTCCATATTAAGCAGCTTAGTCGCATATGCAGAGAAAAGAGGCCTCCATGTAATAATAGGATGCGATGCAAACGCACACCATACAGCATGGGAAAGCACGAACACCAACGTGCACGAAGCTATTATAGCAGCATACAAAGAAAACTGCCCAGAAAGCACGAACACCAACGTGCACGAAGCTATTATAGCAGCATACAAAGAAAACTGCTCAGAAAGCACGAGGCGGTACAAGGGCGCCAAGACAGTGTGGTGGAATAGGGACCTAGAGCAATTACGAGCTTTATTTAACAAAGCCAAATCCGACCACACATGGGAGACATGCAAAACTAAACTAACGCAGTACAAAAAAGAGATACGTAAGGCGAAAAGAGACTCGTGGAGGAAATTCTGTGAGGAGCTGCAAGATACCCCTGCATGCTCGCGCATCCACAAAGTCTTAGCCACTTAGTCTTAGAAAACACAAGTTGTCACGTTTACAAGAAAAAGATCGTTAGAGGGTCTGCAACCACTAGTAATAGGTGGGGAAAGAATACCACACACCAAAGAGACGAAATACCTAGGGGTATGGCTGGATCAAAGGCTGGAATACGAAGAGCCTATTGCCTTGGAAAGGAGGATAATTACAAAACTCCACGATTGGCGAGGCAGACCCATCGATAGCATACGGAGCTATAGCTTGGGAGGAAAGGTGCCCGCAGGGGCGGCCAGAACGCTGGGTATCTCAAAAACTCTTCTGTGCGCCACAGGGGCAATGAGATCGACCCCCACAGCTCTCGTTGACGACCTAATCCGAAAACTGACTAGAAAGGGCTTTTACTAAACCTGGGATATGCTGACGACCTAACAATAGTCGTTAGATCTGCGATTTCCGAAAGTTCTGATAGAACAGATGCACCGATAAGTAAATCGCTGCAGAACATCAAAAACACTGATGAACTCAGGCTGGGCCCCAACGAGGACGCCAAGTACGTCAATGGTTCAGAAAAACACAAGTTATCACGTTTACAAGAAAAAGATCGTTAGAGGGACTGCAACCACTCTAAAACGGACCAGGTGGGCAAAGAATACCACAAGGTCCTTTCAAAGCAAGACTCGACAATTTTCCAGACTGAGGTTGCTGGCTGGATCAAAAGTAGACTTGGGCAACGTGGAATAAGCGTCGCATATCTCTGAAAAAACTAACCAACAAAGCTACTATTGCCTTTGGGACTGGTGAGCCCTAAATGGAGGTTACTGCCTGGAAAAGCCACACCAGAGTGAAGGGAAACCTTAGCCCTCAAAATGACTTCTGTGGCTATAAATCACAAATTCAGGATAATCAGAAAACCCATGAAAGATCGCCAGCATAGACAGGCTAAGCTAAGGGAACAGAGGCCTAAGCTTACTGAGTAAAGACAGGAAGACTGTCAAAATGATAGTAAGTCTGATGACAGGCGACTGAATAGGCATATGTTTAACGGCCTGGCAGGCAGAACGCTGGGTGGCGTAAGAAAAACCCCAGTTCTTGTCTGTGACGCCACAGGGGACAAGATTTCTAGATCGAGAACCCCACACACCCGCAATGGAAGTCATTCTGATAAGTCTGCCAAACTAGAGAGCGTTCTCTACAAATCTTTATAGGTCAAAACAGCGCTAGATCTGCAACCTAACCTAACCTAGACTGCTCTTTCTGTATGTATCGACAAAATAAGGAGATGTACGGACAAAAATTGGGTAGCTTGGTACAGGAAGATTGAATGTCATACTTTTGATAGAATGACAGCATTCGGCATTGATGAAAAATTGATTTTCAGATATATAACTATGCAATATAATTAAATGTAATTACTCCGCAAACATTTACTTTTCGTTTACAATCTGTCACGCCATCTATTAAAGTATAAAGATACATTTATGGTTTCAAATCGGGATAATTAAGATAACCTAATATGTAGATACTAAACTATACTTTGGATTTTCTTAAAACCAAAGCAAGTGCGATGTATTTTTGATACAGTTGCATATCTCTATATGCGTTCTTTGCTTATTTAATTGTTATACCCTCTCTACATTTTTGATAAAAAATTATAATAATAATAATAATAATAATCTTTATTACCCAACAGAAAATTCAATTTACAGGGTAAAATTACAAGAAAAATATTATGAATTAGTGCATAGTACATATTGTAATACAGTTTATCATTTACAGTATAAAAATTAAAATGATTATAATAACTAGCAAATAACTAATGAGCAATTAATCGGTGCAAAAAAAGAAACTACTAAGATTTTAAGAATATATCAGTGTATAATTTGTTTGCATTTTGACACATATGGACCAATGGAGCTTTAGTCAACACATTAGAGCGCTCTAGGCGTATAGAAAGTGTTCGTTGTTGTAATATTGAATTGGGGAATCGCGAAGTCAATTTGTTGTAGGAGGGAAGGAGAATCAATATTATAGTGTACAAGTTTACATAGAAATTTACCACTAGCTTCAATTCGTCGTTGACCCAATGACGTAAATGCATGTCGAAGAAGCAGATTGTTGTAATCAGACCCACGAACTGGATAAAATCCATCCAATTTATACGATAAGTACTTCAAAAATCGTTTCTGAACTCTTTCCACTAACAGCTGCTGATAGACATAGTGAGGGTACCAAACCAACGACGCATATTCCAATTTCGTGCGAACCAAAGAATAATACAACGTTTTAACTGTGTCTGGGTTACTAAAGGATCGTGAAGAGCGAATAAGGAAACCTAGAGATTTAGAGGCAGATAAGCTAATATCAGTGATGTGTTGTGTAAAAGATAACTGGGAATCAAAAAGCACTCCTAGGTCTTTGAACTGCATGACTCTCGAAATAACGGTTTCGTTGATAGAGTATTGATAAGTAGTGGTTACAGAACGCTTAGTATATGACAGAATGGCACATTTGTCAACATTTAAACGAACTTTGTTCTTTATGCACCATACGTTAATAGCAGTGAGATTTCTTTGCAAGTCTAAACAGTCTGATGCAGAAGTAATTTTGTTAAAAATCTTGAGGTCATCGGCATATGCAAGTATCCTACAGTCTAATGAATTCAAAAGATCGTTGATGTAAATAATAAAAAGTAACGGTCCTAAATTGGACCCTGCGGTACTCCAGAACATGCAGTAAAGGAATTGGAAGTGTAGCCGTTGTAATATACATAGCAGTTGCGTTGATCTAAGTATGATTTTAAAAAGGTAACAAATTTCGGGGAAGCACCCATCGAGAATAACTTTACAGTAAGTATTGAGTGATCAATTGTATCAAACGCTTTACTGAAGTCCGTGTAGATAACATCCACCTGTTGCCGAGTATCCAGGGCCTCACTTAAATATTGAGTAACCTCCACTAAGTTAGTAATGGTAGACCGGTTGCTGATAAAACCATGTTGATTGATAGACAGATACGGCTTAATGCTATTCGATAGCTTATTATGCAAGATAAATTCAAATACTTTGGCACAATTTGACAATATGCTTATGGGTCGATAGTTACGGATATCGCAACGATTTCCTTTCTTAAAAACCGGCGTAATTCTGCTAATCTTCCAGCATGTTGGAAAGGTTGAAGAGCGAAGTGACAAGTTAAAAAGTGTAACAAGTGGGTCACAAAGCACTGGCGCACAATCTCTGAGTAGGAACCCTGGAAGACCGTCATGGCCACTGGTCATATCAGCTTTAAGTTTTCTAAGTCCCTTCATAACGTCAGAACTGGTTATTTCTCCAATGTCGAATGCAGTAGGGTTCATATCACAATCCAGGTCTGCATTTACGGTGGAGTCGGCACCAGCAAAAGCATCAGCAAACACATCAGCAAAGGCCTGCACTGTATCCTTAGGTTTGTTAAGAGGTGTACATATACAATTTATGTACTATATGAACAAAAAATGCATCTTTTGTAAATAGTGGAAAAAAAACGCTCCGCGGAAGCCTATTATCGATATCGAGTAATAGATAGATATATCATCAGATCAGATCAAAGATTATTAAATAAACGAATGAGATAATTTATTGCACTAGAACATCCATCACATTCGAAAAGAATCGTAACAGTGCGTTTTTTTCGATGTTTCAATTATTATCCGAATTTAAATTAATATAACAAAGAAAAACACGAAATAATACTTGCTATTTGTTTTTACGCAGTAAGCATGCCCAAGTCAACAAGATGTGCAAATTAAAAAAATATATATATTATGAGTGTAAGGCTCCATTAAAATATCTTAATAGCAAGAAATTAAATCATAAAAATAAAATCTGACTTCACTACAATTACTATTTTATTAGATGGCTACTTCGTTACATCCTGGTTAATATCTTCAACATGACCAACTTACTTACAAATTAGTCTTAAATATGCGATTGGTATTCAAGTGTATTTCTGTTAAAATGAGTGAAGTCGAATACCTACTACATTTAAAACAAATTTGTAAATATGTTATATGTATGTACCTTGTTTTTAATAAGAGGGGCAAAATTTAAAATCGTCCGCCAAAATATAGGCTTATGATTGGTTAGTTGCCAGTCACATTTACACTGCTCAAATTTGCCAATTTTAGTGCCGCCATATTGCAAACACAGCTGATTGAGTAAATATTTTTGTAAGGTATTTTTTTGTGTTCCTACGGTATTCAAGCAACAAAATTAGTTTCTTTAACACTATTTGCTTGAGATAATGGATTCACAGCCTAGTACAAATGGATTATTAACATCGCTTCCAAAAAAGCATGCTACCTTGAGACATGGACATTTGTCGGTACAGGAAAAGCAAGCTATATTAAACATATATAAGAAAATTATTGGTGGTTGTCCTAGAAGAAAAAGGATACAGAGCGTATATAAACTTCTGTGTATTTATATTCCATAATAAGAATAGGTGTTTCACGAGCAAGTGTTTACCGAATAATTCATGAGTATAAAAACAAAGGGCTAATTTCACCATCAGAACGATTAGGGAGAAAATCAGTGCTATCTACATTTGACGATACTGTTAAACACTTCATAAGACAAGTATACATAGTTTTTTTACGATGGAGAACTTCGTACACTAAACAGGATTTTAAGGAAATTAAAGGAAGATGAAAATATACTTCAAACGAGTCGTTCTACTTTATATAAATTAATGAGAATGCTAAATTTTAAGTAAGTTTTGGTATTAAATTATTTAAATATTTTATACACTATTTATTTATAGCTTTTAAGACGTAATCGCAAAAGTATGCTACTTGAACGTGAAGACATTGTTTTATGGAGACGAAGAAATTTATTTTCGATTAAAAAATATAGAACTGAACAACGTCCAATATATTATTTAGATGAACCTTGGCTTAGTGAAGGACACACAAAAGCAAAAGTGTGGGAAGATGTTCATGTTACAACACGCAGACAAGCATGTAAAGATGGTGTTACAACGGGTCTACAAAATCCTGTTGGTAAAGGTAGACTCTTAATTATTTTACATATTGGTTCGAAAAATGGTTTTGTTGACGATGGCTTCTTGGTATTTGAGGGAAGAAAAACAGCGGATTACCACGATAAAATGGATGGCGGTGTTTTTGAGAGATGGTTCAATAATATTTTACAAAAATGTACAATAATAGTTAACTTGAAAAACATATTGTCTATACTATTATTGCATTTCTTTACTAAAATATTAATAAACATAACATAAAGGCATAAACTACTACGATTACTTTTTTATAAATGTGATCTGTTCATGAAGTTAAGTACTAAATATACAGGGTGTTCCCTGAGGTAACCGGCAAAATTATATCGTGTGTTCCATAGATGATTCTGATCAAAAAGTTCATATACACTATATGTCAATTTCTTTTCGTTTTTGAGACATCGAAAAAAATAAAATGTGCTTACGTAAACGCCATTTGTATATGAGATAGTGCTTAGAAAGCTAACGTTGTCCAAAATGTGGTTGAGAATCCACATCCACAAGTATACGCATTTCGGTAGGGAAGTTATTGAATATTTACAACAAAATGTTCCTGGACGATGGATAGGAAGAGAAGGCCTTGTACCATGGCCCGCACGTTCCCCTGACATTACGCCACTCGACTTTTTCTTTTGAGATCGCCTTAAATCTCGTGCTTATAAAAATGGTAAGCCAGATATGCGAGAAGAATTGATAGCAAGAATAGTTGAGGCGGTAAATTCTTTGCGGAATGGACTGGCAATTGTTTATTAGCTACACAATTATTATTAAACTTTTATCAGTGATAGTAGGCATTAAGATTAATATTTTTGTATGAATGAATTTTTGTTGGAGTCTAAATCTGGCCAACTATGATTAACATAAAAACGAGGGTTTCTAGTAAAGTCATATTAGCGTTGAAGATAGAGCAAAAAGTTATTAAGAAAAGTTGTTGCAAATCACCAAAATAATACGAATAGTTTCGCTGGAAAATTTTAATCTTTAAATTTTACTACTTTTTTTATAGAATGTAGTAAAAACATTGGAAAAATTTGAGTTGAAATACCTCCTATTTAATAAGTGTTACAAAATTACAATTTGATGTTTAATGTATTTCCAATTTTGATTGTTCGTTGCACTATTGATATTTGAGATAAGAATTTTTCAATTTCATACAAAAATGTAAAATTTTAAGATTAAAATTTTCCAGTGAAACTTCGTATTCGTATTATTTTAGTGATTTGCAACAACTTTTCTTAATAATTTTTTATTCTATCTTCAACGCTAATATGACTTTACTAGAAACCCTAGTTTTTATTTGAATCATAGTTGGCCAGATTTAGACTCCAACAAAAATTCATTCATACAAAAATATTAATCTTAGTACCTACTATCACTGATAAAAGTTTAATAACAATTGTGTAGCTAATAAACAATTCTTTTTATTGTCTTCATGTAAACTGAAACACACTGTATATACTCATATTTCATTTCATTGTATCTATCATTTAAATTTACCGCCAACATTTTCAGTTATTAAATTACTTAATGTGATGCGGACTGCAGCGTTTTGTCCCTCTTATTAAAAACAGAGTATAGTCGTGCTGAAGATGTTACGCACTATGTAACGAAATGACCATACAACAAAATAGTACATTTTAGACAAATTGGGTTTCATCTTTATTATATGTAGATAATTACAATGTTCGAATACTTGTTAAATTTATTTGTTTCGGTCATCACCAGTTATAAACTCCCTCTGCCTTTATGAAGATCACAATTGAAGTTCTAATCATAATGTATATACCTACACCAAGCGACGCCTGTGTAGTAGAAGCTTATGTCATACTTAATTGACCTTCTATTCTTGTTAAATGCTGCGTTGATTTTACACAGCCGACGCATTAACCTCAAAAAATGTAAATTGGCAGGTAATGCTTTTTATAGATGTGACAAAATTTAAATGAGGGTATTTATTGCGGATCGTAATATCACTAGTCAACTTTCGTCCACCATCCAATATGGTTATTGATAATGTCTTATCGGGAAATTTTCGAGAAAAGTATTTATGTATTTTTTGTGGTGGACACAATTGTATTGTCAGATAATGGCGTGTTCGGCGTCTTCGTTACTCACATCACCTTCATGTCACTGGTATAGCGCTATTAATTATATCTCAACAAGGAATGCTAGCTCGCGAATGTACCAAACTGTCCGAACGAATGAATGAACAAAGATTTTACCGCTTCAGCCATTGAATGAATTGCAACTAGTGTTGCGATTAAAGCGAAAACAAGTATCATTTTATTAGTTAGCATTCATTCGTTACGCTGTTATTCATATGCATTCTTGTTGCAATAGACTTTTAACCCGCGTGATCTACATACATAGGGATCCAAATAGATAAGCCAAAAAATACAGCAAACAATGCAACTCCATTTCTAAAGCTGCGTACTTCCTTGAGCAAATTTACGCGCACGAACGCTGTGCGCACACAAATCCTTTGATAAACGTGAAGAAACCGACAAGCGACGGATAACGTTCTTGCGCATATTGGGTGTTCGTCCGCGTAAATGTGCTCAAGTCAGTACGCAGCTTAAGATACTACGACCTACTCATCGATTCCAAAAAAATAGGAGCACACAGAATAGTACAATAGAGTCTTTCACTCAGACTATTTTTTTTAATAAGGACATCTTATTAACTTAGACGAGCTTACTTTATAAAAAAAATAGGAAGTGTTATTTACTTTATAATATTAAGTTAAATTTGGGTAATAATTTAAACTGGTACAAAAAAAAACGCGCTACTTTAACGACGTCAACAGCGTTTCGTTGATGAGGGCGTTCGCGGAGAGTTGCGGGACGTGTTTTTGAAAGGTTACGTGATTTATGTTAAGTTTGTGTTCGATTTAACCTAGAAGAATTTTTTTAAATGTTCTTGTGAATTATTTAAATATTGCGGCACAATACGTTACTTAACTTCAACTTTAGTCGCTGTTTTGATGCTCTTACTAGTCTTGACGACATTTTTGAATATTTGCTTGTTTACTCCTAACCTCTCTAACAAAACAAGTATATCAACAAAAACAATATCTACATATTTTTTCGACTTATCACTTTCAAAGACACCTATTTATCTCTGATCTTCTTTGAAACGGTGCGAGAGTGGTATGGCAAAGCTATACAATGTACAGTGACCAAAAAATTAATGTCTCCCTCTTTAGACGAGTATGTATATATCAATATTATCTTCCCCTGCCAAGGCTATTCGAGTCGAGCGATCTTGGTATGACAGATAATTGAGCTCAGGTAGAGTTATTATAATAATATTCGTATATTATAATATGTACGACTTGTCTCTCGTTCCTTTTGATTCATTATATCAGTCTTCTCCCTCGTTATCCTTTAATAATTGGGTCTATATTAGAATTATCAATTTCAATTTGCATTTTTCAATTGGCTAAAAATTTACATCTTGCAATAATTGTGTTCATACTTATTTTACTTTTTCTTTAATAACGCTTCTGATATGTGGTTAACGTTTAATTAAGTTTTATGCTTGTATTGCGTACTATGTATTTATTAACATTACGTATTATATAATCATGCGTAATAGTGTAACGTATATGTAAATGAAAACAACTATATCTCTATATCATTCCGCCAGTTTCTTATATTGGAGGCCTTTATCGCAAAACCTTTTATTGAACGCTTCTTAATATTTATTTAAATTTAGCCTAATTTAAAATTAACGTTTGGTATTTTGTTTCCATTTTCGGATAACAAACTTATATTTGTAATAGTAAGTAGAGAGTTTGAGTACTTTGTGAATGCGTTTGTTTTGTAAAGAGTTTAGATTTTCAGTGATCCTAATGAATTTTATATAAAGAGAATTATTACATTTATTTAGTTTTCTCTCATAAACTGTAATTGCAGAGACTTGCCACTAATTACTTGAGAAACTCTGTATAGTATTTCATTAAACATTAATATCCCAGTATTTTTTAGTTCGGAAAATAATGCTATTAATCAATAATTTAGTAACATTTGACGTGTAACTTTCAATATATTTTAGCTGTATATAACAAATGATATGTGAATAATAAATAATTTCACAGTTCATACTAATACAGTCCAAATATGCATATTGTGTAGGTATCACTTAATTATACTTTTACATTATAAACTATAAACTTATTGGTATAAACATCATTAATAGTTATAGATTGTGTGTTTAGAACAAAGCCCAAGAAAGCTATTTACATATTTATCTCTAGATTAATTTATTGAAAATAAGAGTAATTAAATAAATACAATTCATATATTGAAATTAGTATTAAGTATTATTGAAGTAAGTATGAGATATAATTACTATTAGTGATAGGAATATGGAAAGCCTTTATATTTTAATGTTGTCTGGCCGCCGCCTTCTCATGATTTAAGAAGTTCTCTATTTATAAATCAAAATACAAGAATGTAAGTTTTAAACATTTACCAATAATGGTTACCAAATGTGGAACACTTCGTATAAAATTTTGTATCTTTTCTGGCAGTATTTGCATCTTAAATTATTGTACTTTAATAGAGCTAGATATTTAACTTACTTGTGAACAGTAACAATTGCAAGAATATTGTAGATAACATGAAAACAATTGAATTAGAGTTAATAATACAGATAAGACGATGTATACTCAAAGTGATACTTTGCACCCACAAAATTTGTAACTAGTAAGTTACGTAGAATATCCTGTATACAGTGTGTTCTCGGATCGACGCATGAATAGGGCAAGGTGGCTGAAACATTTTGAGATAAAATTTCATCTTCTGGGATTCAGCCCTGCTTGAACAGAAACTAACAAGTAAGTAATGCCATAGTTAGTTTCAAAAGATGAAGTATGTCTCGAAAATTTAGCTACAAGTAACAGTAAAATGCCCGTTTACAATAGTAAATATTTTGACAAAACTGCTATTATAGTTGTGTGGAATTCCATGCTCTCAACTGTACACAATGTATAAAATATACATACAATAGTTCTGAAGGCCAACGTTTATCAAAGGAAATATAAATCCTATTATAATAAAAGACGTAACCCCTCTTATAGGTTTAATAACACATGCAGGTAGTTTTGCTGTAAGATTAAAGAAAAACATGTTTATCAAATTGTAGACTTGCAAACCACTGATGTAGAGAGGTCCAACAACGAACCAAACCACATTTTCAAATTTGTCGTTTTTTTTAAATTTAACTATGCAAATGAACATAAACCATATGCTCATGGAGTAAAACACATAGGATGTACTGTTAGAGATGGGCATCGAATGTAAAGAAGCTAAGGTACACCGAAAAAGTGACTTACTTGATATAATCAAATATGTATGAATGTATATTTGGTTAACGGTTCAAACATATAATGCAGTTATATCACAAGAAAATATTTGGTTGATATTCGCGCAATTAATTTGTCTCCCGATATGTCTATCTTTCGTTTACTACTATGAATTTTACTGATTGATATTGTTGAAACGCACTTAAAGGTTTCATGTATTATTTGGATGTGGCGCTTTATTTGTAAAGCACTAGGGTAGTAGTGTTACCAATAAAGAAAGGCAGTTGGAAAAGTTAGAGAAGTAAGCATGTAAGCGGATGTATATTTATGATGTCTGACAAAAATAAAGCCCTAGATTAATCTAACACTATAAGTTACAACAGATATACAAAAAGAACGATATAACCAAATTAATAATAACGAAACATCAATTGTTACTTAAAATGTTATAAACGAATTTATTCACCGACTAGGTCATTGACCGCTGTTTTACAACAATTTCTACATCTGTTGTCATTTGTATATCTCATTTTTAATGTTTGTGTTTTATTGCTTCACCTAGCATTTTCCATTACTATGTGAAAATACAGCAAATAAAAATAAAAAATTGATTTGTATTTAGAGTTACCAACATGGTTGGCTAAAAATTAACGTATGTTATTTTGTGAACGAGCAATGAATCTGCTCACCGAGTTCCAGTACCAATTTCAAGTAATTTATACATTTTTTGAATTACGGCAAAGAAGAAAGTATACAAATTGCACTTAAGAAAATAATTTTATAAAATAAATTTTTGTAACCAATTTTATTCAATTCGGAAGTACATTCGAATTAAAAGAAAAGGCACCAAAATATCTGAATTCTATCAATTTTGAAATGTATTTAGTATTGTAACTTTGCAGTGTACTAGATTTGACAGATGGTTTTTGACGTCTTTTTTTATTTAATTATAAGTACATACTGCAATTCTTCTTCTTTTTCAGCTTATTACAAATATTTTATAAATTCTATATACAAAAACCACATATACCTATCTAATATTTGTAAAATATTCTAATATAGGGAAATGCGGGCAAGATGACATAGTAAGGTAAGACGACATAGCGCCACTTGCAAAAAAAGTATTCGCGTCAGTACAGCAACAACTAGTTTAATCATGGGTTCGTATATGGCGGTTCACCAGTTGTTTACATGTTCTGTTTGCACAGAATTTTCGAAGTGAAACAATCGCAAATATTTTTAGCAGTTGGAAAATTAATTTTTCTGAATATTTCAGTGGGGATATCTACAAGACAGGTACCTATTGCTTATAAATGTGATGATGTTATTCGCAGTTATTGCTTGTTTTTAATATTTAAAGAAAGGTACACGTAAGCTCAAAATATGTTAGCAAATAATTCGTTATTTTATTTTATTTTATTCCGGGTAAAACGGTATACCTTCTATCAGTAATAAGTTGTACAGAAACTCGAAGCTAAAGAATATTGGGTAAGGTGCCAGTCTTGCTTGGATTGGTGCCACACATTGTGTGCCGGTGTTCCATACAAAGTAAAACAATCTACGTGTGAATTGTGCGCAAATATGTAAGTAGTCTTACTTTTACTCTATCATCTTAGACGGAGCTGTGTTATCTTACCTAACTACAACTTGCTAGTTTAATATGTTTTTTATTTTTTTTATGCTTACTTTCAGAAGTTTTAAATTTACTTTTATATGACTGTAATAAACAAGAGTTTGCGGAAATAAGTACTTTGTTTTATTTTCTAACGCCTTCATTTTTTTTTTAATT